>JAMPIV010020373.1:0-501163 GCA_024509875.1 Oreohelix idahoensis
AAACATTAAACAAATTAAACCAACGAACATATTAAAACACCCAGCTAGTGCTCAGTTTTCCTAATAATCCCTGAAAAAACGCAAACAAAGCACGGGCTCGTTAAAATCAATGTTTAATAACGTTACTCTCACCTGTCAAACCAGTCACCTCCATGACACCTGACACCGTCAACTATCACACACTCATGCGTGTCGTCCAATGAGACTAGCACGGGTTGTGCATGAGGCTGGCAATCTCACCCTGTAACCCAGATTGCTACCGCAACCACTACTGCAAGGGCACACTCAACTATCACACACACAAACTCATGTATGTCCTCAATGAGACTAGTATTGTGTTGTGCATGAGGCTGGCAATCTCACCATGTAACACAGATTGCTACTGAAACCAATACTGCACGAGCATCTGAATGCTTCATATGGAGGCAAACCACACTGTTGGCCCCATGCTCCCTCAGGAGCGGAGAAGAGAAATATATATCTCTAAGTGAGCCCACGTGCTCTCACAAACCATTCTACACATAACCGTAATTAAATAATAATAAAATGGACATACAATAATATTCAACTACTGTATCTGTACAACAAATACTCTCCTTAATGAGAATAAACCACCACCTCGCAACTGGTCCATCTCAATATACGTTCTGCATTCTGAACATGTCGCAAGTGACGACTGGTGCGCCTAGTAACAAGCGTGTCGTATATGACCCCTGATGAGATTGGGAACTCATCACATGAAACACATCGTTACCGTCACCGAAACAACCACAGCAATAGCATCAAAATGCTTATTGTGGGCCTGCAATGGACACCAGCTGCATTGGTGTTTCCATGCTCCGCCGGGAGCAAACAGAGAAAACAGCTGTCTCAACAAAGGAGCCTTACGCCTTACGCACGCTCTCCAGAAATCTAAATATATATTCTCACTTCAAAGTAACCCACTACAAAGATATACAGTTACAGTAGATAATCAATAATCGTGAAATTACACTCAATTAATTACACTAAAGAATAAAATATAATTATTCTTGACTTAAACAACTAGAACTAGTCATCACATAAAGGAAATTTACCACGAAAACTCTCTCTTCTATTACTGGGGAAAATTACATTTAACCTACTTTCACCCACGTGTCCGATTCACGCGATATAAAAACTGCGTAACATTAAGCTTTATAACTAAGAGTGTTAAATGCAGACTCCTTGGCGTCTTCTTTTACGCACGGTCATCAACACGTGGGTCCTCCCGGTAGCCATCTTCCCAACTAGTTAATATTATCTAAATTCCTAGTTTCTGATTACATTTCTGTCCAGTTTTCATGTACAAAAATTACTTTCATACTATCTTCCCCTTTCTTGCCCGGTCGGATGACTGAAATAATCGCTCTTACAGCCGCAATCTGGACTTAGCATGCCTAATAAAACCTATCAAACATTATTTTCACTCATCTGTCATTTCGAGACTAAATCATAATGCCCTAAAAAGACATTTCCTTGGGAACACATCTATCTATTTTATTTCACTAAACATTAAAACAGCCTCACGCTGAATATAACTTTCAAAAGCTACAGAATAATATGGTAATTTCACTAATTAATATAATCTGCTTTTAAATCAAACTCACGTGTCAAGTCATTGTTCCTCTTGGCTCCGACACAGGGCTAGCCTAACTTCGTTTCTGTCTCTCTCTGGCGGTTCTTGCAAATAGGGCCCGTTCCGCCGGCCGCTATCTCTTTTATAGGCCTAGGTCGAATCACTCAATTTACTGCGCGCTAGGCGTATTGATTTGGCCGCATACATAACACTCGCGATATTTGCTCTATTAGGCATGAAAACACAAATCTACACAACTATTTCTAGAGCAAAAACACCACTATCAAATATAACACACAACTATGCACCAAAACTAATTTTTAGGCGTTATTATGGCCTAAGTAATATATTTTCATGAAGACTTTTCACATCCCAGAATGCTGCGCGCACATAGAAAATATATGGGCGACGAATATGCCTTACATGAAAAGGGGGGGTGGGGGCTTCTGGGGTGTCTTTACGGCCCCATCACATATCTCCCTCCTGATTTTGTACTCGTCCCGACAACATCACTACCTCTGGCGCTTCACTTGTAACCTCTCAGATCGTTGATGCTGCGCAGGACTCTTTCTGAGCGGCAATGCTTTGGGCTGGGGTTCTGTAATAGGTACAGCCCGGCTGGGGACCCTCTTGGTCGTCATGTCCCTACGTTGTCGGACTGGCAGTTGCTGTGGTCTAGAAGACTCGCTCACCTGTGTCGCGTTGCTGTCTGCCCGTGACATCTGCCTGTCAGTGCTTGCAGCTGTCGACTTTAAAGGGGGATTGCTCCTGACGGGTTTTACACTCATTTTGTGTGGACGGTGGCTTACGTTCCCCACAATCTGCTTTTGATGAGTCTCCTCTGCTAAACCTTGATTTTCACTCCCTCCTATCTGCTTAGGGCGGGTTTCCTCCCCTAGACGACGGCCAATTTTCTCGGTGCCCTTAGTGTGACAGTTGTCGTGGCCATCTCTTGGCTTGCGCCCTAAAGGCAACCTGGTTGTGACAGTCCGTCTAGGGAAAGAGCTCCTTGAGGGATAGGCGGCTATCAAATGTTCAGCTGCCTTGCATATAAAACATCGTTTGGGAAGAGGGCCTTGAGGGCACTTGGCTGCCATGTGGTCTGACAGGTCTCCACAATTGTAGCATCTTATCTTTCTGGGCTTCCTCTGTGCCATGGGTCGCCCCCTGCTGCCCTTACACTCTTGACCGCCAAAGCCGCATATATAAATTGCTTCCATGCCCTGGACCGATGGTTTGCTGTCAAACTCTACTCGTTCATTCCTCGCCAGACTCCGGAATCCCTTTCTGAAGATCTTGGTTTGATGTACGAATACATCAATACCTCTAACATCTGGCGTGATGAACCCCCATCCCCTGTGGACACTATACCACTTGCAAACCCCTTTTCGCCTTGTCGGTGCAGCTGCGTTTGTTGGTGCTGTCAGCTCACAGCTTTCCTTGACAACAGCCTGACTCTCACATACAAGAAGGTCTAGTTGAGGTTCCTGCGGACACACCTCCTCGTCTTGCGTTGGCTGTTCCCGCGGATACACCTCCTCGTCTTGCGTTGGCTGTTCCCGCGGACACACCTCCTCGTCTTGCGTTGGCTGTTCCCGCGGCTGGCATGGAGCTCTCTTTCTCTGCACCTCCTCTTGTGCTGGCGAACTGGCCTGTGACATCTGTGCTAACTGGAACTTTAGAAGAGATAATTCTGCTTTGAGTGCCTCCTCTTCACTGTGGGCTTCTGGACTTGCTATCTGCACCAGTGTCTCTGGCTTTTTTCCTCCCAAGAAAAACAGAACATTCCCTAGACCCCTGACTCCCGGCCTGGAAATTCCTGGTCATCTCACTGACTGGTGGTTGCTCGCTGTAGGCTCTTTCTATTATCTTGAGTAACTGCTCAGGGCTGGCCTTGGCTCCGCCATGTATCCGTAATTCTCTAGATACCCATGGTGTAACGTTGTTCCAGATCATGTCTAACTTGTCTTCTGCCCAAAAAGTCGCCACCTTCCACGCGTCTTCTACATCTTCCGCAAACTATTGTCAAGTGGGACTCCCCTCTCCACTAAATAACCTTATCTCTGGCCCCTTCACGTACACTACCTTCACAGGCGCATTGGTCGAAGCCATCTTGATGCAAGAATACACTGCTGGGTGTTTACAATATTTGTTCGTTTGCTGTATGCTCAGTGTCACTGTCTGCCTGATTATCACTCTCTCTTTTCACACTCTTTGCACACTACCCGAACAACAATAAAACTCTTGAATTCTAGAGGCAGGGGCTGTATTTATTTTTACAACCCATTCAGTGACTAAGCAAAAAACATTAAACAAATAAACAACGAACAACGAACATAACAAAACACCCAGCTAGTGCTCAGTTCCTAATAAATCGTGTGAAACGCAAACAAAGCACGGGCTAGTTAAAAATCATTGTTGAATAACGATACTCTCAACTGCCAAACAGGTCCTTTCATGCCATCTGACACCCTCAACTATCACACACGCACACACTCATGCGTGTCGTCCAATGCGACTGGTAAGGTGTTGTGCATGAGGCTGGCAATCTCACCATGTAACAACGATTGCTACCAAAACCACTACTGCAAGAGCACACTCAGCTATATCACACACACCCCCGCCCCAGCATGTCATCCAATGAGACTAGTATGGGATTGTGCATGAGGCTGGCAATCTCACCATGTAACACAGATTGCTACCGAAACCACTACTGCAACAGCACACGCTCAGCTTCATACACACACAACACTCAATGGTGGCATGTCGTCCAATGAGATTAGTACAGTGTTTGTGGCATGAGGCTGGCAATCTCACCCAACAAAAAAAACATACAGATTGCTACCGAAACGACTACTGCAAGGGCACACTCTCAACTATCACACACATGCGCAGGTACCCGTCCAATGCGACTAGTATGGTGTTGTGCATGAGGCTGCTGGCAATCTCACCATGTAACATAGGATTGCTACCGAAAACCACTAACACTGCATGCACGAGCATCTGAATGCTTCATATGGAGGCAAACCACACTGTTGGCCCCCTCCCTCAGGAGCGGAGAAGAGAAATATATATCTCCAAGTGAGCCCACGTGCTCTCACAAACCATTCTACACATAACCATAATTAAATAATAATAAAATGGACATAAAATAATATTCTTCAACTACATGTACATCAAATACTCTCCTTAATGAGAATAAACCACCACCTCGCAACTGGTCCATCTCAATATTCATTACTGCATTCTGAACATGCCGCAAGTGACGACTGGTGCGCCTGGTAACAAGCGTGTCGTATACGACCCCTGATGTGATTGGGAACTCATCACATGAAACACATCGTTACCGTCACCGAAACAACCACAGCAATAGCATCAAAATGCTTATTGTGGGCCTGTAATGGACACCAGCTGCATTGGTGTTTCCATGCTCCGCCGGGAGCAAACAGAGAAACAGCTGTCTCAACGTGCCTTGCGCCTTACGCACGCTCTCCAGAAATCTAAATATATATTCTCACCTCAAATTAACCCACCAAAGATATGCAGTAGAATCATCAATAAACGTGAAATACCAAAGAATAAAATATAATTATTCTTGACTTAACAACTAGAACTAGTCATCACATAAAGGAAATTTACCACGAAAGCTTGATAAAGCAACAGTGCGTTGAAGCCAGCTCATATTTTTGCTAAATAAAAGCCTGGAACATAAGCAGATGGGAATTTGTGCCAGTATTTGTGCCAGAATTCATTGCTAGTCAACGTATCTGTGTATTTCCATGAATTGTGGTAGGTTTGAAATATTCAATATCTTTTAATGAAAATTGAATGTAAATTGTTAATTTATGCCTGATATATATGTGTAGTTCAGTAGCGAACATGAGGAAAAGCCTATAATGCTCCAGCCTGAACAGAAGGTGTCGGATGGAAGTAAAACTGCATGGAATGGCCAAACAGTACACTGACACCTAGATTATTGATTAGACAGAAATAATGCTGGAATTGCAGAGGCGTAGTAACCATTAGGGAGGTAAATACTGGTATAAAGTATTTCAGATGAAGCTGACAGTTGGCCTAACGCTCTGAACTCAATGTTTGTGATGTATTGTGCTCAGTGTAAAAAGAGAGTATAAATTAGTTATGACGTAGAAGGTACATCCTTCTTGTTTTCAGGGACCGTGGTCTTGACGTTATTGAGCAGCACCTGGTCAGAGCTTTGCTGAATCCAGAGTCGGACAGCATACTCCTTGGTCCATTTAGCTATCAGTGAGGTGTCTCCAGAGCCCAGGGGAGAAATCGAGCAGAGGAGTCTTTTCCTGCCGCCATCACGCAAGATAAGCTGATGTGGCCAGCTGAGCTCAACATTATGTACCCCCATCTTAAAATGACATTGTAAAAATAACATTAAGAGGGGAATTAAATTGTTTTAATATCAGGAACTGAGAACATCTCCAATACTAGTTCCAATAAAGACAAACTATTGAAGTCATGATGACAAATACCAACAGAGCTTGAACAAAACAAAACCAGTATTACCTCATATTACTACTACACAACTGACACACATGGGATACTTTTAATAATATATGTCACTACAATATTCATATTGATAAATTCTGTACATATAACTTGTAATTAAAATTGATTGTGATTCCTGGTTCCCTTTGTATTTGAATCAGGACACATATTCATTCATGACAGCAATGAATACATATTGTTATTTGAAAAGTTATCAGTGACTCCTTTAAGATATCCTTGTAGAGTGTTTTATGTATGTGAGTGTCACAGTGTTGTCAAGTGTAGTGGAATAAATTAAATTGTTTATCTGTCTGTTGTTGTTTTGACTTACACTTCATCATACACATACCCTAGACATATAACGTAGTCATCACACTATTCCAGAATAATTCTGACTGAGGTATACATATGTGGCAGCAAGTAAGGTTATATATAATACACTACTCTTATTAGATATAGATATACCTTCACAGCTGATCTCAGTCAGTACACTAAGTCCCCCTATAAATATTTATAACATCCCACTTCACCACATATATTGGGGTCTCGCTCTTGGGATTTTGAATCTTTCCCTATTAAAAATATTGGGGGTAATTCACTTCAGGGAATATAAGAATTAAAAGGTATCCTTGGGTGGAATTAAATAAGGTTGAGCTCACGGTGCCTGTGTTGTCCATTAGATATATATTTAGAGATTGAATTGTTGGTTAGACATTGTATAAATTTACCTGATAGACAATGGCGGACCTGGCCAAATTTCGATCTGCTGCTGTTCAGACTGCAAAAGAGTTAGGATTAGATGGGCAAGTTATGGTTGCCTATGTCACTACGGAATGTGACAAATTTATTGAACGCGAAGAAAGAAGGTTTGAAGCCGAAAGAAAGTTAGAGGCTGAAAGGGAAATTAAGAAGTTACAATTTGAGGCTGAGGCTGAGACTAAGAGGTTGCAGATTGAGGCTGAGGCTAAGAAATTGGAGCAGAAAGAGAAGACAAAAGATTGGCTG
The DNA here is from genome assembly GCA_024509875.1 of Oreohelix idahoensis. Taxonomy (NCBI): domain Eukaryota; kingdom Metazoa; phylum Mollusca; class Gastropoda; order Stylommatophora; family Oreohelicidae; genus Oreohelix; species Oreohelix idahoensis. The sequence continues at coordinate 7,121 of JAMPIV010020373.1, forward strand.
CAGAAAGGGGCAGAAAAGAAAGAGCTGCAGAAGAGAAGAAATTAGCTGCAGAAAGGGAAGAGAAGAAATTAGCTGCAGAAAGGGAAGAGAATAAATTAGCTGCAGAAAGGGAAGAGAAGAAATTAGCTGCAGAAAGGGAAGCAGAAGAAAGAAGATTGACTGCAGAAAGGGAACAGAAGAAATTAGCTGCAGAAAGGGAAGCAGAAAATAAAAGATTACAAAGGGAACATGAGTTACGACTAAGGGAGTTTGAGTTTCAAGGCCATGCTCCTGAAAATGGTGCCAGTCCCTTTGCCTCTGATGCCACTGCTAGCCAAGGAGCCTCAACCTCAGCTATGAATTTTCATTTAGATCATTTTGTTGAGAAAGACGATGATATAGAGAGCTACCTAAATAGGTATGAACTATTAGCTACAACGTATGGGTTAGAGAGAGAAAGGTGGAGCTTAAAGTTATCTCAGGGACTTCGTGGGGCAGCTTATGAAGTTTTTGCAAAAATGAGCAGAGGTGATCAGGAAAATTATGACATGCTAAAGCAGGCTCTTTTGTTAAGATATGAAAAGAATGCAGAATTTTATAGGGAAAAATTTAGGAATGCTAAACTACTGTCAGGTGAAACCTATCACCAGTTCTCTGCACGAATAGAGACATACTTGGAGAAATGGACTTCTCTGGGGAAAACCCAAGATCTTAAGGAAATGGTCCGTATAGAGCAATTAAGAGAGTCCATGGCTCCAGACCTGAGAAAGTTTCTCATGGAACAAGGTGCAGAGAGGCTGGGTGAGTTGCTAAATGTTGCTGAAAGGTATCAAGCAGCTCAAGCAGAGGTAACAGGTAATAAAAAGAAACAAGTGGATAACTTTAGGGCACCACAGAACTTTAATAAATTTGATCCTAGGGATCAAAACAAAGGTAAGCACCAATTTTGATAGGCCACGGTATGAAAATAAAAATAAATTCCCACAATTCGATGAAAGGAAATATGATGAAAGAAAATCTTTCAACCAAGGAAAAAGGTGGTGTAAAAATTGTCAGATGGACAATCATGACACTGACCGTTGCAGAAGGAAACCTGTGTATATGGCAACCCTTCAGGTCAGGTCGACCTCAAGACAGGAGGAGGATATTATGTTGGATACCACTCCAGAAGAGATGAGGAAGGCACAGGCTGGGGATAAAACACTCAAGCCTTGTTTCAGAAAATTGTCAACTTGTCATACAACTCCAGGCAAGGGAGATTTTTACATGAAAAAACAAGTTGATGTATAGGAAGACTGGAGCTAGATCCAAAGGTCAGGGACAGCTGGTACTTCCTAAAAGATATAGGGCAGACTTAATAAGGAGCCTACATGTGAAACCAGATGGGGACCATGAGAAAATAGGTACCATCATTCAAAAGGTGGCTCACAATTATTATTGGCCCAAAGCAAGATGGGACATTGAGAATTTTGTAGAAAGGTGTAGCATAGCACATGAGGGAACACCCACAAGTGGGAACATGGATCAGGACCTGGACACGCCACGGGGCAAAATTAGGCCTGATAATAAAAAAGAAAAATAGATTTGATAAAGTGGACCAAATGGAATGGGAAGCCCCTTTTCACGGACAAGCTTCACTTAACTGTTTTACAATGGCCACTATGCGGAGAGTGCAAAAAGATGTCTTACCCCAGGATAAGCCGAAAATCGATCAATCGGACTTAAACAAACTGGAGGAAGAGGATGTAGAGAGAGGAAATCTCTCACTTTCGAGTGGAAGAGACCACATATCCAGGTGCATGACAAATAGGGCTCCTACAAAATTAAAGAGTCACATGGAGGTGAAAGGCTTTGTTTAGGGGGGGGGGGGGGGGGGGAAGCACGGTGTGGACGATGAATGGAAAAAGTGCACCAGGAGGAAAACATTACATCTATTTTTTTCTGGGCAGATAGACATACCGATTATATGGTGAAGTGGTGTCTGAGCCTGACCTAGCTATAGGAAGAGAATATTTGGGGTCGGGAATTTTTCTATGAAGAGGGGACACAACAGGGCGAGATGCGAGCCAGGTGTAACAATAATCAAGGTCACATGTGTAGTCTGCCTCTTCGTATAAATTTGACTACAGAGCGCTACCGTACTTCACAGAGAGAAGAAGACATGAGCTAGGACTTTCTGAAGCACTAAGGGCTCAGAGCACACAAGAAATAGTCTCATCAGATATGACTTATTACCGGATGAGCTGATATGGGCGGGGATGAGACGGGAATACTAGAAGTGGGGCATGGACTCTTCGAGTATATTGCTTCTGTGAGTGAGATCACACTCATACATGACGATTATCATACATTCCGGATGGACAGAGGTCGTATATGTTACTATTTATCCAGGGAGAATGTGTGGGTTCGGGTCTAAGTGTTAGGTAGTACTCTCTACATGTATATCTAGATCACATGATTAAGAAAGGCGGGAAGCGCAAAACAATCTCATCTCAATGTGAATGCTACCTGAATTATTATACACTATCTTTCGGAATAGCACGCATGGACAATACATGTGAGCGTCCCACGAGCAGCACATCTTCAGGAAGGACTGTCGTATGTGGGGTGGAGTGGGGGGCTGTAGACTCAATTCTTGCGAGCTATCACTCCATTATACGTAAGGACGACGTGACACTCAAACCAAGTGTGCAATCTCTCTCTCACACTACGGATCATTTGAATATCCATTACACCCCTGGTGCAATTACGTCCGCACATAGAATGTATCTTCTGATGAATCATGATCACTACAATCAGACATCATTCTATCCTCCAAGATTTCGCTTATCAATCGACTAACGAACAGAGGAGAGTGCACAGATAGTATGTCTGGTCTAAATCTACACTATCTGGCGGGGATGAGTGAGTATTACTTATGCATGCGTTACTTTAGAGATCATCGACACCACGGGCATCACGAACACAACGCTAGTTAGCGCAACATATGCAATATTATGGTTAGACAGACTCTGCTGTAATAGGGAGAGCCACCGGGTAAACACAGCAGCCTTGCTCACCATTTGACAACATTATCTCCCAACACTGGGGGGCGTCATACATTGCGAGTATCCGAGCACTCATGAGCTAAGGAGAAAGCTTCATCAGTGTGAGTCATCTATCTAGAATTGTATGCCTATGACAGTATGCCTAGTTGAGAATTATCTATGAGCACTTATTTACGCACTAGTGATTCGCTTCGATCATTCTGTTGTAGATCTCGGTGTACTACTGACTCTTCCAGTGAGAGCGCCCTCTTGGAGTGCGGGCGCGATCAGCTACTGCGTGGATATAGGAGACATACACTAGTGACTACAGATGGACTGAATGTTCTATTGTCATTGAGCACAGAAGAGAAGCTTGATGGTGGGGGGGGAGGGGTCCACTCTGAGGAGGTCGGCGTGTGAGGTGAGTGGCATAATATGCACTGGTTCAGCGTTGAGAGGGAGAAATTCGCACTTACACATACAGACGTAGAGAGACACAGAAAGACACCGTGAGCGCGCTAGAGAGTGCCTCACATGAATTTGAGTGCGAACGGGACAAGTGTGGTGAGGTGGGGTGCAGCGAGTATTGGAACTATGACTGTTCAGGACATAGTGTATAACAGTAGGCGCGTGGGAGGGGGGGTGGGGAATATGACAACATCTGTACATGAGGACAGATATCACAATTACATTGTATATACATGTGTTACTCATTGATGCAACATATAGAAGAGGAGGGACAGGCTTATGAATATTGTTAATAAAGACTGTGTGCACGTTATGTTCACTAGTACTTATTTGAAAGGAGGGGACAGCTGCGCGCGCGTGTGTATCTACAACTAGAAATGAATGAGAAGAACCATTATCGCGTACTGCTTGTACAAACATAGGTAGGGTGGGGGGTTAATTATCTAATCTTTGTTTCGGAGGAACGTAATGAATCCCTGATTTGCATCTTGATTGAGGATAATCCCCCGATGTTTCATACAGGATAATAAGAAGATTAGGGGATCAATATAATGGATACGTGTAGGCGACAATAACGGCTAGCCTGAATCGGCAGACCTGATAGTGTACAACAACATTGGTTCCTACATATACTTACCTCGACATACGCAGTCAGTAGCAATTACTTTTGCGTGAGTCGCATAGGTACTATAGATTTGTATCTATCTCACTCTCTATAAGTGTCTTCGTCCATACATGGGTTGTATCGTAGGGAGTGCTGGCACATCAATAGAGACACTCAGCACAACAGTGGACATATGAAGATAGGGGGGGATGGGGAGATGGACGTGTATTGTGAGTGCGTGGAATTTACAAGGGGGGCGGGGATTGGACAAAGTATATCATTGCGGAGGGAGGGGAGGGGGGGGGGGGGCGCGAGTGCGGTAGTCACAGGACAATGTTCTGACTTTGTAAGTCTACACGACTATCTCTGTGTACAAAGAGTATAAGGGTCTCAAATGTTTAGTGTGAGTGTCTACACCAAGACAGGAGGGGACGGGGGCGATGGTGTAGAGCTCAGGGTTTTGTCACATGACATAGAATGTGGTCTCTGATCCTCTTATGAACTCAGTGAGAGACACTACCCGAGACTTATATACATAATAAGCAACCATGAAATGCACACAAGGCAGCATGATACAAATGAGGCGACGGCAAGCTGGGTATTACAGGTGTGGCCGAACATGTGAGACGATCTACATTGGTCACATACTCTAGGTTTGTGATCAGTTTTGGTCTACATGGAAGGTTTTGAGGGGGGTGAAATGTGTTGCAGGGAACAATTATGACACGCACATAGCACTTGAGCATAGCTGATTTTCACAGATGCCAGGAGAACGTAAGAGTGTCGCTGTAGAGAAGAGTAAGGGTTTCTCTCAATCGGCTACATTGTACTGAGGAGTGCGAGGGAGCAACGGCTGCGATGTATGCGCGCTGCGTCCGCGTCACTCGCAGGCTGCTCTTATGCTGCGCATTAATTGTTACACTCGAGCGCTGACACGTACACTGTGGGTATATATCCGACTCTCGTGCTGAGAGATTCGCGTTGAATTCTATCTCAGATGATGAGCTGTTTACATTTTCGTTCTGATACATGCTCCTCTAGAAGTGTCTTGCTATTTGACTGTATGCTGACAAACATCGTATCTACACAGAACAGACAATGATAGGCACGGTTAAGGCGCACACACACTAACGGTGACTTAAATACTAGTAATCCAGGAACTAATTGACTTATAAGTAACTTACATGAGACAGAGATTCCCACACTGAGAGTCGACGTACACATCACACGAACTGTATTCGCATTATCACTACTAAACCCAGATACGAGGTCTTCATATTTGTCAGAGTCACTGGAAATCACATCGCGTTATTGACCTAAACATTAATGTCCTTAGACCATTAATTATACTACTACATCACCTTACACACCTGAACGGAACAGATAGGTGAATCATAATCAACATACAGCGACGAGCGAAGATGGAATGAGAGGCATGATGCGGCACACACATGGAGAACGATCAGGTGGGGGGGGGGGGTGACACCCTGAAGCATAGCAGTGGCATCAGAGGCAAAGGACTGGATACACGTCTGCCCGCAGGAGCAAGTGACATTGACAACATCGTATATCAGATTACTATAGAAATTGTAGCGGGGCGTGTAAGGTATACAACCTGGCCACAATGGTCCTGGTTCACGGTCTATACAAATTCTTATATATATCTGTTTCACTCAGTACACGCGAGTACAGTCTTCATCAGAGAGTTACACTAGCCCTACTGATTGAGTTCGCGACTGACAATTAGGTGACATAGTCATTGCAAAAATCGCTGTAACAGGAATAGGAACACATTACATTCAGATCGAAATATGAACAACAATAGATGGATAGTTGTCACACGTTTTTGAAAACACATTACATACCAGAACTACACATCTTCCGAAACAAACAGGGAGGGGGTTAGGAAATGATAAAAAATTTTAGGCATTAATTTTTTTGGGAAATTAAACGGCAAAAGACCCCCACTTTAGGTCTTTTAATAAATTTTGTTTTATTTTTATTTTTGGGCACGTTTTCACTTTAGTGGGGGCTATGCTTGGGGGGGGGGGGGGACAAGGGGAATTTTTGCTAGACCCATAAGAGCATTATAAACAGTTTGTTACGGCCAGAAAAAATGGTAGGATGCTAATGGTCATATAAGTATTTAAAAATGCGAATTAACACTATACTCAACCAAAATAAAAAAATGAATGGGGGGATTGGCCCTGAAAACAGACACTCGCTATATACACTATATAATTCATTTTTTGGTTCCAGTAAAATGTGAGTTTTTATCAGTTAACGGCAAAATTTTGGAAAAAAACCATCTTCAGAGTCGTTTTGACGGGGCAACACTTTGATGAAGCCTAACCATTGTTTAAAAAACTCTTTAACACAAGTTATCATTGAAAATTGATGGGGGAATATCAGAGCGGCAACAAAATAATTAGGGGGGGGGGGGGGGGGATTAGGTAATCTGTACAACGAGTCAAGGGATTTGGGGGGGGTCAGTGGGGCTACATAAAAAATGTTTACCTATTCATGGTTGAGACGTTTCGTTATGGGTAGATAGAACTCCATCTAGATACGGGGGGTTTTAACCCTACTTTTTTTTTTTGGGGAAAGGATCAACTTTTTTGTTCGACGGTGGTGTGGGGCACTTTTGGTTAGAACTTGTAAGCTCCCAGTCGGCGCGGAGCGCGTCTGCTAGATGAATTTAGACAGTCGCGCACACAAAATTTTCAGGGGGGGTGGGAGGGGGGGCGTTATAGGTTCGCAGGGGACTGGGGGGTGGGGGGGAACCCAAACTAAGTTTTTCAGCAATAAAAGCAGATTTGAAAAGGGCAAAACAGATTTGACCAGGGGTTGCGCCAGAAAGGCCCAAAAAAAAGCTCATTATTTTTTATTTGGCTAAAATAAAAGCAGTGGCTGGGACAATGACCTAGTACACTAGGCAGGGGTATAACACGAGATTGCGTCAGACCAAGTACTCTTATACGCTGGTAAGCCAGACTATACATATTACCATAGAGGACACTTAGTCCAACCAGGGTATCCACGTGATGTCTATACTTCTCTATGGATTATTTGATTGGTACGCAGCCTCTCTAGTGCGAGACATTTTACAATGTCCATAGATCCTGTCTTCTATAATGATCAAACCCTATGTAAGATGACTAAGTAAAATTTTGTTAATACACTTTATGCCTGTAATATATTGTTATGTTGCTAAGTTTCAGTAAGCCCGGTAAAACTTGAGGAATAAAAAAGGTCCTTATATTGCTTCCAGCCTGAAAAGACAAGGGGGGTGTCGGCTGGAATGTAAAAAAAAATATCGGCATTGGGAGAATGGGGGGCCCCCAAAACCCAGTACCCCACACCCACTTTGACCACCCTAAGGATTATTGGGATTTAGGGGGGGGGGAACCAGAAAAAATAATGCTGGGGAAAATTTTGCAGTGAGGCGTATTAACAATTAGGGAGGGAAATAACTGGTATAAAGTATTTCAAGATTGAAAGCAGACAGTATGGCCTAACGCTCTAACTCAATGTTTTGATGTATTGTTGCTCAGTGTAAAAAAGAGTATAAATTTGAGTTAAACGTGAAGGTACATCCTTCATGTTTTAGGGACTGTGGTCCTTAACGTTATTGAGCAGCACCTGGTCAGAGCTTTGCTGAATCCAGAGGTCGGGAGCGCGGGGATAGCTGCCTTATGTGTCCATTGTGGGAGGGCTAGGTCAGGTTTCAGTGTGTGTGTCGGGGGTCGCGAGACAGTGCCGCGGGGTTCAGGTCGGGGAGAGCAGAGGATCGTCTGGGCGTGGGAGTTTATTGTGATGTGGTTGTAGGGGGGGGAATGTTCGTGGAGCATATCGTTATTCTTCTTTCTATTTCTCGCCCGCATCTAGCTCTACTGACCTTGCGCTGAATTCGCGGGCAAGCAAGAGGGTAACATAGGGCTAGCGATACTGACACAGCCGGTGTTCTATACATGCAATTCTAATGGTAGACACCGATGCGTACTACTAGGCGCACAACACACACACACGCACACAAAACACACACACACACAGTAGCTGGTTGAAGGGGACAGGGGGAGGGGGGGGTACCCCCCCCCCCCCCAAGGTGTTTTTTGGGAAAAAAAAAAAAAAAAACTAACCCCCCCCCAACCAAAACTGAAAACAGCCCCCCCCCCACCTGTTCCCACACCCCCTCAAAAACAAAAAAAATAAGAAACCCCCCCCCCTGTGAAACTCCCCCCCCCCTACAACGTCAGAAAAAAAAAAACCCCCCCCCCAGCCCAGCCCCCCCCCTAGCACCGCCCCCACCCACCCCCCCCCCTAGTACCCCCCCTCCCCCGCCCCACCCTGTTCCCCCCCGCCCCACCCCCCCCCCCCCCCTCCCCCCCCCCCCTATGACAACAACATTCTGAAAGATCACACGAGTAAAAAAAAAAATAAAAAATAAAAAAGATTGAGGTAAAACAAAATAAAAAAAATATTAAAATAAAAAAAATAACAAAAACCCCCTCACACTACCCCCACCCCCCCCGCCCCCGCCCCCCCCCCCCCCACCCCCTCCCTCGCCCCCCCCCCCCCCCCCCCTCCCTAACCCGCCCCCACCCCATAACAGGGGGGGTGTTTCTCACCCCCCCCACCACCCCCCCCCCCCCTTTACCCCCACAGGTGCCCCCCCCCCCACCCCCCCTTCCCAAGTGTGTTCAAAAAATAGGTAAAGACAACAACCCCCCCCCCCACGCAAAAAAAAAACCCGACACTCCAGGCACCCCAGTTACCTCCGGTAGACCCGCCCCCCCCCTCGCCCACTGCCCCCCCCCCCCCCCCCCAGTACCCAAACCCCCCAGTACCCCCCCCCCCCCACCCCCCCCCCTCCCCGTCTTATTGAAAAAATCAAAAAACGAAAAAAAAAAGCCACAATTATTATATTTGTTATCTGTTAATACAAATTGATGATTTCTTTTATAATTATTGAGTTAAGTGCACACGTATGACTCAGTTATTTCAAATACATTACCTTACCCGACTATTAAAGTAAAATTTTAATGAATCAATTTAGTTGGTGGCTCAGAAATTACGAAGTATTTTCTTTTCCTCCTTGAAGGACCTGGAAGATACAAATTTGATGACGGCTTAGAGGATCTCAGCTGTCATCCTTGATTTATTAACTTACCTGTGAAGCCTCCTAACTTAGAAGCTCATTCTTCTATTTGTATCTCTGCCAAAAGTAATTGTTATCGAAGGTTGATACCTTTGAAGACCCTCGTTTGTATACTCTAAGATTGGTCATTTGTTGGACAACCGCTCCTGAGCAGGGATTCAAACCCGCTACAGCTGCCCATGACATTTTAACAGTCTTCTGTGGCCTCTGGAGCTTTTTCCTACTTGTTTACTAATTGCCCATGATTCACTTCCGTATGTCAGGATTGGTCCCATATAACGCTGAAGAACTCTCTTTCTTACTCCCATTTACAGTGACGTATTGCACACATTATTTATCCTTTTATAGAATGCGGATTTTTTTGGGTTATTCTACTCTTCACTTTTGAGATTCATCTTTTATCCGATGTTATTGACGTGCCTATATATTTGAATCTATTGACCTATTTTTAAACTCCTTCATTTACTTGAATAATGCATTCTGGGGAAGACGTTTTCTTCTAGATGACCATTCCGTATTTTTACTATTGAAGCTAAGGTCTTTATTTTCAATTTCCATCACTGTTGTATCAATCATTTCCAGCAACTCATTTTCACCATTTGTTATCAAGACTATATCATCAGCGTACCACAAGTTATTTATATAATGTCGACCATCTGATATTACTGGGCTGATCTCAATGGATCTCATTATATTTTCACTGTTCAAACTGAACATATGTGGTGACACTACACATCCGTGTTTTACACCCATTTTCTTATTTGGTCACCCATTCCTGTAGCTGTTGTTTGTAGGTATTACATATTCTTTGGTTTGGTTTTAAGGATTCTCTTCAATGCACACGGACAACTCCATCAGTGCTCCGATCTCCTCCCTTAGATTACACAAGGAAGATCTCAGGACAGTGCACGAACTCAGTAGCACCGGCTAGAAGCCCAGTGTGTGTATATGGGAACCACACATTCTATAAATATTGTTTGTGGTAAGTGGGTTTTTAATTGATTTGTTAATTTTACCAGGACAGCTGCGTTATGGCCTACCCATGACGATTTCTAACAGCCGTGGGATTTTTAACGTACGCAACTTGCGAACGGGACCTCCTATGTTTTCGCCCTTATCTGGTAAAGCTAGGCATCCTATCTCACTACTCAGGGAGACCAGGCGGGAGTATAACATCATTAGGACCATTGGTTCAGGAAACAAAAATAATTATATCAATTATATTCTCTCTTTTGGGTATCCAACCCCCATCTTTATAACTCGAGGCGGACGATAAACCTCTTAGTCACTAAAACCTCTACATTTTCGTTATTATACTCAGGTTCTTATCATCAAAGTTTATGCTTTCTAACATGTCGATAATTTCCTCATGATTACCTTTGTCAAATGCTTTAGTGTAATCCGTTAAGCACAAATATAGATCTGTTTTTACTTCTATAGTCCTTTCTATTAATGTAACCATAATATATATGGCGTTGTTTGTGCCTTTACCTTCTTCAAATCTACATTGTCCATCACTAATGTCTGGTGCTATTCTATTGCTCACTCTCATTCATGATAATCAACAAAAAAATATTTGGTCACATGATTCATGAGACTAATGGTGCCTTGTTCTTTTATTCTTATATATATATATATATATATATATGTTTGTGTGTGTGTGTGTGTGTGTGTGTGTGTGTGTGTGTGTGTGTGTGTGTGTGTGTGTGTGTGTGTGTGTGTGTGTGTGTGTGTGTGTGTGTGTGTGTGTGTGTGTGTGTGTATGTGTGTGTGTGTGTGTGTGTGTGTGTGTGTGCCTCCAGTTCTTTTTGATATCTAAGTTGCCATGACCACTTCTTATATATGAAATAAGCACCAGTACAGTGGAAGCTATAGAGCAGAAGGTGAACAAGTTCACGAGGAAATGGTTAGGGGTACCACCAGGTCTGTCAAACGAAGCACTGTACTGCAGACAATCAAAACTTGCGCTTCCTTTCAAGTCAGTTATTGAAGAGTACAAAGTGGGAAAGGCAAGGCACACGATGATGCTGCGCGAGTCAGCAGATGACGTAGTTAAGTCCATTCAACCCACATTGACAACAGGGAGGAAGTGGAAAATGGAAGAAGCTGTTGATGCTGCCCAACAGTCGTTCAATCTAAGGGAGGTAATCGGATACACACAGATGAATAGACGGGAATTTGGCCATGTATATATATACTGTCGTAAAGTACGGGTCACTCTTCTTCAAAGTTATCATCATCACACAGCATCGCCATACTTCGACATTATTTTCCAGTGTTATTATAAGTTATTATCGTTTGGTCTCACACACCTAACCATGCCAAAACATGATTGGCGCGAACAACCAGTACAAATCATGGACAAATCTCGATCGCTCGAGTACAAAGAAAACGACGCTAAGTCAGAGCCATTCGAGATACAAGCCTTTACGTGACCGGTTGCACACTCCCTACAGCTATTTTAAACCGTTGAATAAGAAAAAAAAAATACAAACACACACAAATAGTAATACGTCTTACAAGGAGAAAGGACAAGAAAAACCTACGTTTCGGCTACTTCGTCAGGGACAGACAAACAAGAGACAGGAGGGAAAGAAAATGAGAATTAAGTAGAGAACATGAAACTATAAAAAAAAAGAGAAAAAAAAAACTCCCTTCTGTCCAGTCACATGTGAAGCAAGATGGCTGCCACTAAACCGGAAAGCGGAAGTCGATAGTACAATAAAAACAAAAAATAAGAAATAATGAAAACAAGGAATGAAAAAGTGTGAGAAAAAAAATTTTTTTTAAATGAAAAAACAAAACAATAAATAAATAAATAAATTTAAAAAAAAATAAAATAAAATAAAAAAAATGAAAAAAATAAAAATAATAATAAATTAATAAAATAAAATAATAATAATAATAAATAAATTTAAAAAAAAAAAAAAAAAAAAATAAATAAATAAATAAATAAATAAATAAAAATATTAAATTATATAGAGTGAGGGAAAAGCGATTTAAAAAAAAAAAAAGCGTGATCGCATCAAAGTAGACAGTCAAAATACAACTGGGACTCGATATAGAAAGGCGTCTCAGACAAAAGAATGTTAGCTATTCAAACCGTGTGGTTTGAGGCAACCCATGAGATGGATGAGGCGTTTGTTCCTGGCGAAACCGACTGTTGGCGTCCGAGGAACAGGATCTGATGGCTGTCACCTGGATGTCAGTGGCACCATGGTTGTCAGGGCCATTGAAGTGGATATTTTAAACCGTTAATTTAATTTCTCTAGACTGCAGAAGGTTAGTGAGACCATTTTTTTTACTGTATATAATCTGGACATAAATGTTGGTTTAATCATTTTCTTTAAATTCATTTACGGAAAGCAAGTTGTGTGAAGTACTGAGGGACAGAATTTTATATTTCGTTCAATGACCCTTATGGTTTTTAAACATCATTACTAGCATCAGTACTCTGCCATTTTCAACACCGTCCAGAATTTTACTTTTCATTTAATGACTCATTTAGTTTTAAACCATCATTACTGCCATCTGTAGTCTGCCATTTGCAACACTATCAGCCCAGAATGTATAACCACAATGCTTAATGTGCGTTGAGGCAGCATTTACATGTGCGAATGAAAGGTGGATGGCTGGTGTTCCTAGGATAGAAAGCGTGCTAGAATGAGTGGGAAATTTATAGTATTTTTTATTGCAATACTTATGAGGCCGCTCTATGTAACTTCAGACCCTGAGCAGGGTAGAGCTTCGTCTCCTGACCTATGCGCCTGACTGAAACAGGAAACTTCAGTCAATAGGATTTTGTACTTGACCGTCTACTGACGTGCCTATTCGTGTGGTGTCCTAACCTGGTGATGACAGCCCGGGGGATGTAATCCATATAAATTCTTGAAGTCATCGTGACCTGCATCAATACATCATAACGGTGACCAGCAAACTGTACGGTAACATAAATACTTACAGTGATATACCGCAGTGTAAGCTTACACATTTCTATTCAGCACCTGGCTATATCTAAATGTCCCACTAATGTCATGTTCAAGTTGGAGTCCCATATTATAGGTGGAGCAGTCTCAGCTGTCAACATTGTACCAATATTGGGAACATTAGGATATTTGTCGTCACATTAAGTGGATTTCAAACCAGAGCGCAAACCAGCAGCCAAGAATTTATCAGAAGGAACAATAGACACAAACGTTAATTTTGTTAGTTAAGAGTATGCCTACTCCGTTCATTAGTTAAGAATGTATCAAATCATCATCGATATTGTTAATATGCTTTGTAATATTCTCTTTATACCTGTTCTGTTTTACTTAAGTGTTGTACAATAAAGAGAAGCATTCAATGTCGTACTCCTACTGCACTCGTGGTCAAGTCTTCACTCATACGGTGGTTTTTGTACGTCTGTTAACAATTCTTTCTATAAATCTAGGGAGTGGGGGGCTATCTTTTATACACTTTATTAAGATACTGTTGAGAACCCGGGTTCATTCTCAGAATTTCTTCGAGTTCAGTGTTCTGTCTGTGGATGCTTAAGATCCCCTATTCATCTTCACTATCTTAAGTAGGTGCTTGGGAGCCGCGCTGGTGTAATGGCTACAACGTTGTACTGGCGACCAGGTGTTCATGGTTCAAACCCGGCCATCGGCGTTTGAAGAAATGTTTACGACCGGAAATTTGACTGAATAATCTGAACGGCTCCTGCACATAAATCCCGTGTGGATGGGAAGGAGCGAAGGAAAGTCCACTGACCCCCCAGCCTCGCAATGACATGTCATTGGTCCGAAAGAGCTGGAAAGCTCGAGTGCCGCTGGTTAAAACACCAAACATCTTATATTACACTCAACCTCACCAGGACGGCCACATGTATCAATATATAAATTCCTGCAAACGTTTATTAATAGCCTTCATTCATTACGTAGTTTTCTTAAACAAGGAATAACCAACACACCATTTGCTTGGGTACAACACGACCATTTGAACTGAATTTAACCGTGCAACATAACAGGACAAGTAGGTTCAGAAACGACCTCGGCATTTTGTTGTTGATGAATCGATCAAGGTTCAAAGTATATCTGGAATTAAAACAAACGAAAATTGTTTGTATAAATTAATTAGAATAAATGGTAAGTATAAAGAAAGTTGCAGAAATGATACATTTAAAGAAAGATGTTTAAATTATAGAGACAACGATATGTATGGTAGCAAGACGTCGAGAAATAAAAACTAACAGTAGATAGACAGACATATATACACATCGTAGGCGTAGGTCGGAGTAGTTGTGCAGATTTACAGTAGGTATAAAGAAACTAATACAAATGTCAGATAGATTAGATGAAAATTATACAAATGTTAGATATACAGGCAGTTTACAAATTTTAGATGTAAAGACAGTTGTACCAATGTAAGATGTAAAGACAACTCTACAAATATTAGATGTAAAGACAGTTGTAGAAATAGTTGATATACAGACATGTTTAAACATTTTATATGTACAGACAGTTCTGCAAATATAAGTCCAAAGACAGTTGTAAAAATGTTGGATGTAAAGACAGTGTAAACATGATAGATGTAAAAGTGGTAGATGTAACTAGAGTTCTATAACTTTAAATGTAAAGGCAGTTAGATGTAAAAATAGTTTTACAAAAGTTCGATGTAAAGACTTACTTAGTGGCTCCTCTTCTTCCCTGCTGAGAGAGGTTTGCCAGAAAGAGCGCCATATTATCTTACTGGCTTTCTTTCTTCTGGCCTGGCTCTAACCTAGTCCTCGGTCCTTCAGAGATTTATAATGTTAATCTCTCAGATTCCTCTGGGTTGTACAGGAGGTCTTGATCCCTGGCACTAGTTTCCCATACTTATCGTGATAGCCGTTCTTCTCCAATTCTGCAGACATGGTCCAACCATCGCACTTGAGACTGTCCTTTATCGGTCTGCATGGGATCCGTTTTAAGGCACGGCCGTATGATCTGGTTTCGGACCATGTCTCTTCTTGTTACTGTAGTGAAATTGACAGAGATACAACGGTAAAATCCCTCCAAAGATAACATTTAAGGATAAAAACATAATGCGTAGGCTGCTGATGTACATGATCGCCTAGACCGCGGGTCATCATCCTCCATAATAATTGACTTGCTAGACAGGAGGGGAACGGCGGATCAAAAAAGAAAAAAAATATGACTGGAAAGGCTAAGGAGACGCAATTGGGGGGGGAAGGGGGGAGGGGTGGGGGGGGGTGGGGGGGGGGGGGGGGGGGGGGGAATGGGGGGCGGGGGGGGGGGGGGGGGGGGGGGATTGGGGGTGGCGGGCGGGTTGGGGGGTTTGATTAGGGTTGGGGGGGGGACTAGGTGGGGGGGGGGGCTGGGGGGGGGAGGGGGGGGGGGGTGGGGGGGGGGGGGGGGGGGGGGGGGGGGGGGGGGGGGGGGGGGGGGGGGGGGGGGGGGGGGGGGGGGGGGGGGGGGGGGGGGGGTGGGGGGGGGGGTGGGGGGGGGGGGGGGGCGGGGGGTGGGGAGGGGGGGGGTGCGGGGGGGGGGCTGTGGGGGGGGAGGGGGGGGGGGGGGGGGGGGGGGGGGGGAGGGGGGGGGGGGGGGGGGGGGGGGGGGGGGGGGGGGGGGGGGGGGGGGGGGGGGGGGGGGGGGGGGGGGGGGGGGGGGGTGGGGGTTGGGGGTGGGTGGGGGGGGTGGGGGGGGGGGTGGTCGGGGGGGTGGGTGAAACGACGTTTCCCAAGTTGACATAAAAAGTAAGCAACTCGAAAGAATGGACCAGAGATGATTTACGCCACAGTCATTTATTGGACGCTTTTGCGATACCAAGCTTTTGATTTGAATGGAGCGGTAAAAACGCAGATGTTAGGAATATTACAAAAATTAAAAAGTAATTTTTTCTTAATATTAATGTTAGGAATATAAAAATTAGCTGGCCGGATGGCCTATTCTGAGCAGTGAACTAAGATGGTCTTAATTTTACAAACGGATAGATAATATTGAAGATAATGACAAAAGACAGTGTAGTTCACATCATCGACAGACTGTGTTGAATAAAAAAGTGTCGCAATTTGCACACAAAAACACGACCTTGGACGCAGGTGTTCAAATTTACTTAGTATGGAGGAGAGGGTTTTTGAGCGGTAGCTGTGTCTAAATATAACTTTTAACGACAAAATTTTGGAGGGGAGAGAAAGGTTGGTTCAAAAAACAAGCACATTTTTTTAGAAACACAAGTAGAGACGGACAGACTAACAGATAAACATCCATACTTGACTGAAGCATGACTGAAATGACTTTAGTGTAGAAATTTTGAAATTCAAATAACCTAGGCAGTGATTGGCCACAGACAATCATATCATTAGCGCTCAGACGCGAAAGTGGGGGCCATTCTTCAATAGTTGTTCAGTGATAGACACAGATTTTAAAGTGTGGTGTTTTCCATATGAACGAAAGTGAAAGAAGTTTAGGGACGCCATACTATAGCCAGCAGCTCAGCTGAGTTTTGCTAGCAATTCTGTGTTATTTATTCATAATCTGGTAAGATTGAAATTATTTCTTTATATATTTTGAATATTGTTTCATGTTCGAGTGATTTGATACTGCCATATCGAAATCTAGCCTTACAAACAAGTAGGGATTTGCTCTAGACCCCCCGCCCTAGTCAGGGTCTAGGGACCAACAATGTACATAAACTCCAGCAAGGATTATGCAAGACAGATCAAGTGTTGAGAATAATGATACATATTACCTATCCTCTTTTAGGGCAAACAACTAATAAATATTTTTTTCAGAATCAATAGTCTGGGAGGATCTATCTGATGTAAAACCACCATGGTAACTGTGCTGTTTGGTCAGAGAGATCTGACCTGTCTGTATGATGTGGTTGTTGTGTCAGTGTTGTGTCCAGACGTGGGTAGAGAATAGATTTTGACACATGGCCCATACTTTGATTGCAGAGCTGGGAGTTTCTGTCGTCAACAAAGCAGTGTCTATTCAGTTGGTGACTTTACTCGAGTGTATCTGTGCAGTATTTGTGACAGAGACCACCATTATTGCCCGCCAGCACGGAGAGGTGGGACCACCTGATTTCAGCACCAGAGCGACAACTACCAGATGAGTGAGCCTCTGGTCTGCTGAACATTCACCAACGCAGTTTATTTACTAATAACCCCATAAAAATTCCCACCATTTTCTGGACACTGTGTAGTCAATATAGACAGGTGTGATGAGGCCACCCCAACAGCACAAACAGTAACTATCCTCCCAAGTAGATGGCTACTAGAACATTTTAATAAAACTAACTAGTATAGTACATATATATGTACACTATTGCATTTATGATATAATATTCCATGCATTTTTTTCATAATTTCTAAATCCTTTTAAGTTCTGGTCAACCTAAAAAATTGATGCAGAACAAAATAAATGTAATATAATTCTATCAAGAAATTTTACACACGTGAGTTAGTTCAGTGTATTTTAACATTTGTTAATATTATTAGTCTTCTTAAATATCTGTGGGTGTATTTATAAACTATCACACCACACTACATAACAGTAACCCTAGACACTTTACGTAGCCACATTCATTAAAAAAAAAAAAATTAAGTGTGAGGTCGTAGTGGTAGCAAGAAAGGCCTTCTGACAATTCTCAACTACATTTTATCTCAGGAGCCTTCACAGCTGGCCTCATACAATTTACATTTAGTATAACACCATCATCATCAGCAAATGCCAGCTTATGTCAGCTCTAAAGTATTTAAAGTGGTTTATCTGCTTCAGTACCAGCATAATCTAATGTCTTATTCCCTCTCTTGACATCACCATGGTTTTTATTTTTGGAACTGCTGATGACCATCCCTCTCATCTCCAGCTCTTCCTTCCAGTCTTGCAGGATGGCCTGAAAATATGCCTCTGATTTACCAATCAGGGCAACATCATCGGTAAAAGCCAGTTCTAAAATATAAACCTGTCTTTTATTCAAGTACCCCACTGAATACTTTCTTGTCTTCGCCTTAATGCTATGAAGACATCGTCCATGAGAAGTATGAAAAGATAAGATGAAAGAATATTACCTTGCCTTACTCAAGTTTTGGTTCTGAACTAATTCTGAATAACGGTTTGCCGTTCTCACTTAATTTGTGCAATAAGTGTGTGACGATCCTTGACTTGATATTCGGAGCGGTTACTCCTGCAACAACGTCTAGGAAGTGACATGACCGCAGAAGTCGATTGATGGAGCAGTCAGAAACCAGTTTCGACGTCTGGCCAGATATATTATTTCAAACAGGCTGGAGGAAATGAACATAATACCAAACCACGTCATCCTTATATTTTCTTTGAGGAAAAACTTCATTTTTCCAATTTTCTAAAATCATGTATGGGTCTACTCCTGATAAGCAGTAATTAATAAATAAATGTGTTATATGTATATACAAATTGATAGTTCATTTAATTATTACAGGGTGAAGTGCACACACATGAATCAATTATCTTAAACACATAATACAAAAAAGCTACTGAAGTAATATTTTACTGAATAATTCAGTTTGTTGCTCAGAGGTGAACACATATAATTATATCCTCATAGAAGGGGCGAATAGATGCTAAGTTCACAGCAGCTTATAAAATTGCAGCGTTGAGCTTGATTTCTGAAAAATTCTATGAAGACTACCTAAAATAGAATCGTCATCTTTCTATTTTCAACTCTGCCAAGAATCATATTGAGCGACGGAAGATACTTTTGAAGACTATCATTGCGTACTATAAATTTTGGTCAGTTTTGGACAATCTCTGCAGAGCACGGGAGGAAATCCTGTGACAGAATCACAAACTCTCTATATTTCTCTGTTTTTCCTGCTGTGTTATTATTTTGTACGTATTGTTTCTATGCCTGTTTCTTTTCTCTTATTTGTTCTTTAACTCCTTCTGTCCACCAAGGTGTCCTCTTTCCCTTCTTTCCAAGAGGGACTTCACCACATGCTTCTGCTACAGCTGCTTGTATAATGTCCTTGACTTCAAGCCAGAGTGTTTCCAGGCCATCAGACCCTTGTTCTCTGTTTCTCACCGCTGTAGCAATAAGACCCTTACATGTGGTCTTAACTACTTGCTCTCTTATCTTGCAGGTCTTAATGCTCATCTCTCCTGCTCGATTACTTTGTTTCTTGCGTGATTGTGGACAATGCCTAGGCCGATCAGCTATGCAACGTTTTCTTTTAATTGTCAGCAGATAATGATCACTTTCAATTAATATGCTTATGGGGATCGCCTTTCGGAAGAAGGTAGCTGGAAGTTCTTGACTAAATTGTCCGAGGAGCCTAACAAGATGTGCTTAATTGCCGGGGATTTTCAAGCTAGGTCTACGGAGTGAAGAACTCCACGGAAAATAGACAGGGTGTTGCCTTGAGTCAGACTTTGATCAGCTCGAACATATCAAATTTAAATGATGGACGCCCAACAAGACTGGCATCTAGACCATGGAATATTGATGGTGTCATCGATCTGGCATCGATGTCTAGTGCTGCCGCCATCTTTGCACGCTGGGATGTATTGCAAGCTCAAGAAAGCGATCACCTACCCTGTGTAGTCATTGCAACGGGGAAGAGAACCAGTTTCGAGTATCATAACGACCTACTTAACAGCAGTAACCCTGTACACATACTGGGTCAAAGTGCGAAACAAAAGACAACTCATACACCTTTTACACAACCGCCCTGGTGGAACGAGACAGTGGAAACAGCATGACTGGAAAAGGAAAGAGCGACAAAGTTATGGCGAAAAGCACAAAAGAGAAGGATGATAAATTATGAAGAGGTGGAAGATTTTAAGGAGATAAAACAAAGAGCAATCAATAACTTCAAGGGCTTGGCAAGAGAAACCAAAGACACAGTGTGGGAGACCTTTGTGACACAGGTGGTCACTGACAAAACATGATAGAAATTCTGACATAGCAGAATGAGTAGGAAATGTACAGGTCAACCAATTCCTAATATTCTCAGCTCGACAGGAATATGCCTGAAGACCGATGCTGGAAAGGGACATGCATTACTCGAGCGTTATATTACTCAGACTATTAAAGCTGCACGTCAAGAAATCGAAGACCGTATTCTGGGAAGCGACAGATGAGGCGACATATAATTTGACCTCATAACCGAAGACGACGTTATTTGCACTTCAGGATCCAGTAGGAATACTACCCCGGGTCCTGATGGTGTACATAATCATCACATAAAACGTCTCGATGATACAGGCATTAAGAGTGTGGTATGTGATTTCACGGCGATCAGATCCTGCTCCTCTGACACTGCTAGCCGAGAACAGCTTGAGAACCGTCTTATCCACCGCATGGGGTGTCTAAAACCAGCTGGGCTCAACACTCTACACACCTTTGTCTGAGGTCACCCTTTCCTCGCCTGTTCTACTTTGACTCTTTCCACTCTTATTCCATTTTTCTATTTTCTGCCGCCCTCTAATTATACGCATGAATATATAATACACTGTTTTTAATATGTCTAGATTTTTTATTCTATTTTTTATTTATTTATCTTCGACTCATTCTGTTCCCTTCTATTTCCAGTCCCCACTTCTATTAAGTTTCGGTAGTTTATTGCTTAGTTTCGTTTTTTAGTTTCTAAGTATGTTATTTTGTACATCCGGTGGTGGCAGTCATTTCCCTTTCCTGGCACGCGCCCATAAGCGTTAGGACTTTGCCGCCTTCAGGGAAGTACCTATTTTTAAATTTTTATATTTTTTTTATATATCTTTTTAGGTTCTTATGTGTCCTATCTAACCTTCACTTTCTTTCCTTTCCCT
This sequence comes from Oreohelix idahoensis, assembly GCA_024509875.1. Lineage (NCBI taxonomy): Eukaryota > Metazoa > Mollusca > Gastropoda > Stylommatophora > Oreohelicidae > Oreohelix > Oreohelix idahoensis. The sequence goes on from JAMPIV010020373.1 coordinate 28,151, forward strand.
GACGAAGGCCTTGTGGCCGTAACGTTGGCTATTTTCTCATTCTTTTGTCCCCGTAAGACGAATCACCTTTTTTCGATTTTTTTTTTCACACCCATCCTATGTGATTTCAACAACAGCTTACAGAATGCGCTAGTGCCAGAAGACTGGCTGCATAGTTACCTACAACCACTTCCTAAACCTGGTAAAGACCCTACGCGTCTCGGCAGCAACAGAATTATTGCACTGCAGAATGTCTATGGTAAACTACTAGAAAAATAATGAACCACCTCGAAAATGCACATATCCTACCTGATAGTCTCGGAAGCCTTAGGCCCATGAAAGTATCATGTTGTAACGCTGGAACGTTTGCTTATGATGTACATGAGAGGTTTCAGGATAAGCGAGAAACGGTTGAGGTAGCTATTGACCTAGAGGATGCTTATATCAGTGTGAACTTTGCAACATTAATAAACTGTGAAATGGCCTACGGTGTTAACCTTTGGCTTATAAGATGTATAGCAGCTGCCTTAACTGAGAGATTAGTAGCATTGTGCTTGGGAATATGGACATCAGATCCAATGCTCATCTGCCCGGGACTACCCCAGGGTTCTCCACTATCACCGGTGCTGTTTAATATCTATACAGCAAAATTAGCCACCAGTCAACCAACTTGGTTGGGACGAATACTGACATTTGATGCTGATATAATCATTTACAGAACTGGCTCTGAACGACAAGACATGGTTTATAGCATTCATGGGACACTACAGGACGTGTCTAAATGGTGCGAGGAAACTGGCTCCAAAGTCAGTCCCAACAAGGCTTGCGTGATGTGGTGATCCTTGAACAACTCCATTGTGAAAGCAGACCTCCCAGATATTACTTTCAATGGACAGAAAATTAAAAGGCAAGAAAATCTGAAATACCTTGGAGTTACATTTGATCGCTGCCTCTTGTATAAGTGTCATATTGAGCAAATCACACAGAAATACAGGAAAGGTCTAGTGGCCCTGAAAATAATGGCCGCGGCGCGTCTGGAGCAGAGATTACTATTTCCTCTTTATCAACAGCTAGTCATATCGGTCATTGAGTATGGCCTGGGAATACTCAGGCTGTCAGTAACATAATGTGAACGACTAGAACGCATTTAGAATGAAGGGATGCGCATAGTCTTGGGCTGTACGCGAGATACCCCCATTGTGACAATGAGGTACATCCTTGGAGTGCTGTCGGTTAAATCCAGATATGCTATGGCCCAAGCAAAAGCCTATATGTGAGTATCCACGGACAAATGGCACGCTCCGAATGGTAACATAGCTGACATTAAAAGAGCAAGAATAAAGAGAGGGTTGTCATAGATGGCACAGGCAGAGACAACAATCACGCATGTGGCCACAGTTGACAATATATTCAATTGGGAAGAATGGAGTATGTCAGATGAGAACTGGATTAACTATCAACAGGTCATCATCTGCCTTGGCAGAGAGTGTAGAAATTGGGGGAATGGAAAAGCTGAACTGGAAATTAATCAACTGATATATGATCATTCCAGGGATGATGATGCCATTGCGTATACAGATGGGTCTGTGATCAGTGGTGCACAGTCCGGTTGGGGTTTCTCTGCTCGGGTACAGGGCAGAATCGTCGCCGAACCTAGCGGATCAATTAAACACGCTTCGCGCGATACACAAATGCTGCCATCACGCGTGTAAGACTACATGCACTAACTTTTTTTTTCAGACGGACAGTGATAAAATACATTACCCATCCCAGAGTTAGGTTTATAAATCATAAAAACGCTTATTAGGAAAGATAACAATAGATGGGTTTACGGTTGAAAACATAACAGTACCCAGACAGCACATCTTCGAAACAGGAGGTAGAAAATACATATTTTGAACGCAGCCACGTAGCTCTTTTAAATTTGGATATTTGGGTTCCTTAGGGCTTGCTGACAAAGAATATGTAAAACGCTACGCAAATAGTCCAGGAATTAATAAATTATAACCAAAATAAAATAGTGGGGATGCCTGACAACACAAAATCATTTCTGCTCATAAAATTTTTTATAACGTGTTTGAAAAAAAACCTTACGTTACATAAATAGCCTACCATGTAAACTCCAAATTGATTGGAGCGCAACAAATGAAAAACTAACCACGATTGGTCGGGCTATAAATACTATCTTGGTTGTTAGGGAGACGTAGAAAGGTAACATTTTTTCAAACACTTGTCGAAACGTGGCCTCATTGGCTAGACTCGCTGATATACTCACTTAGGAGCGTTAGTTCGAGACCACTAGTGCAAATAAGCTTGAAAAAGCGACAGTGCGTTGAAGCCAGCTCACATTTTTGCTAAAATAAAAGCCTGGAACATAAGCAGATGGGAATTTGTGCCAGTAATTGTGCCAGAATTCATTGCTAATCAACGTATCTGTGTTTATTTCCATGAAATTGTGGTAAGCTTGAACCATTCAGTATCTTTTAATGAAAATTGAATGTAAATTGTTAATTTATGCCTGTATATATATGTGTAGTTCAGTGGCAAACAGGAGATAAAGCCTATAATGCTCCAGCCTGAACAGAGGGTGTCGGAGGGAAGTAAAACGGCATGGAATGGCCAAATAGTACACTGACACCTGGATGATTGATTAGACAGAAATAATGCTGGAAGTGCAGAGGCGTGGTAACCATTAAGGAGGTAAATACTGGTATAAAGTATTTCAGATGAAGCTGACAGTTGGCCTAACGCTCTGAACTCAATGTTTGTGTTGTATTGTGCTCACTGTAGAACTAGAGTATCAATTAGTTATGAAGTAGAAGGTACATCCTTCTTGTTTTCAGGGACCGTGGTCTTGATGGTACTGAGCAGCACCTGGTCAGAGCTTTGCTGAATCCAGAGTCGGACAGCATACTCCTTGGTCATTTTAGCTATCAGTGAGGTGTCTCCAGAGCCCAGAGGAGAATTCGAGCAGAGGAGTCCTTTCCTGCCGCCATCACGCAAGATAAGCTGATTTGGCCAGCTGAGCTCAACATTATGTCCCCTCATCTTGAAATGACTTTGTAAAAATAACCTTAAGAGGGGAATTTAATTGTCTTAATATCAGGAACTGAGAACATCTCCAATACTAGTCCCTAAAGACAAACTATTGGACCCATATTCATTCATAATAACAATGAATACATATTGTTATTTGAAAAGTTTTCAGTGACTCCTTAAGATATTCTCATAGAGTGTTATATGTATGTGAGTGTCACAGTGTTGTCAAGAGTAGTGGATTAAATTAAATTGTTTATCTGTCTGTTGTTGTGACTTACACTCCATCATACACATACCCTAGACACATAACGTAGTCATCACACTATTCCAGAATAATTCTGACTGAGATATATAGATATGTGGTAGCAAGTAAGGTTATCTATAATACACTACTCTTAATAGATATAGATACCTTCAGCTGATCTCAGTCAGTACACTAAGTCCCCTATAAATATTTATAACATCCCACTTCACCACAGCAGCCTTAAGGTGGATAACTGAAACTTCATTAACAAAGGCTAGCATTGTGTCCGACTCTCTGTCTATGCTTCGGAAGGTTTAAAACGGTTAGTTGCGGCGTGAATGGAAAACATAGAAGCTTCCAGTCTACTAGAGCGGGTGTGTTTATACTGTCCTGGTCATGATGGGGTATGTGGTAATGAAAGAGCTGACAGACTAGCATCAAGAGCACCCATAGTGGGGACACTAGATATGGATAAGGGAGATATACTGAGAACAATTAATGATCACCTGTTAGAGAATGACACTGCAATAGATGAATGATCAAGGTTAAGACTGTTGGAATATGGCATCAAACGTAAAGCTAGTAGAGATGGATGTCTGAGAGGATGCATCGGTCGTGTTTACAACCAGCGAGCTACAGGAACAGTTAGCATTTACATTCTTTGCCATATACTGAGGCAGAATGAGCACCTATGGGTTTGCCCAGAGTGAAATGATGTCAATTCTGAAAACTATAACAATGATCACTTCCAATCTTTAGCCCACTCCAGACTCTAGCATACCGCATATACTTGAATTAGCTGTTGCTAACAATAGCGTAGTCGATTACTGACTCATCATTCTTAGTTAGTTCATATCTGGTATATGTTTGTAATGACAATGTTATGCTCAGTACAGAATCTAAGGAGTCGCTTTCCTTTGTCATTAAATGCGTCTTCTTCTCTGTATCTTCCAATAATGCCACCCCATCTACCATGGTCGTTTCCAATTCTGGCATTGAAATCTCCGAGAAGGATAGTTTTATCCAAGCAATCGTCCACTGTCTGTAGAAACAGCTCAAAGAACTCTTCCTTGACTTGTGTTCACTCATCTTCATTTGGCCCATATACAATGTCAAGGTTGATTATGGTTTTTCCTACTTTTAGATTTAGCGCCATAATGCGCTCTGAGATAAGTTCCATCCTTTGATGTTATCTCTTTTGTTTTTAGCCACAATACAACCCACACCTAATTTAGCTTTGTTGGTTGTGGGAAATCAGCTGTAGAGCAGCATGTCGCCATCGAGATCTACAACTTTACAGCTGTCATGTAAATATAAGTCTACGAAATGGTCAAATGTAACTCATTTCAATAAATGGTAGAGGCAAAGACAGTTCTATGAGGGATAAATGTAAAGACAATTGATACAAATGGCAAATGTGAAGTAAGGTGTACAGTTGGTGGACGCATGGGCAGTGTTATAAATTAGAGATAGATACGTTCAATTGGTCAAGTAGTTAGAGCACTGGCCTCTTGCAGCAAGTGTGCCTGTCTCGATTCACGGTATAGCCATGCTGCAATCGATCTATCTGTAAATGAATACATGACGTTGCTCTTAAGTAAGGGAAAGAAAAAATAGCCGAAAGGGAATGATCACTCCAATTCCCGATGCTGGACAAAGTATTGTAAAACCTTTAACCCCGCTTAATTCCCCTATGACAGTATCTGTTGTGGGACTTCCTTGACCATTTCAAGATATAAATAGAGTTGTATAAAGGACGATAGTTCAAAGGTTATATAAAAAAGGCTAAAGATGAAGTAAATTTAAATCACGTTGTACAAATAGTACATTGAAATATATATATATATATATATATATATATATATATATATATATATATATATATATATATATATATATATATATATATATATATATATATATATATATATAGAGTCAGACTTAAAGGTCTTTTGTATTTGGACATTCGCCTTAATATAACCGAAAGGGTGAACGGGTGCGCCTCGCCAAAACGAAGCAAAATTGTATGTAAAGAAAAGAAAATGAAAAAGGTATTATAGGTTTCAAGACAGTAAATTAATATTAGACAAACATAAAGGTATGTTTTCAGGCACTCGTAAGAAATAAAGAAGTAGAACACTTGGACAACAGAAAAACAACAGACGTGAGTGGCTTACCCAGGGTTCGAACCCCGTACCTTCCGTACGACAACTCCGCCTAGAATTGTGTGTAAAGAAAAGAAAATGAAAAAGGTATTATAGGTTTCAAGACAGTAAATTAATATTAGACAAACATAAAGGTATGTTTTCAGGCACTCGTAAGAAATAAAGAAGTAGAACACTTGGACAACAGAAAAACAACAGACGTGAGTGGCTTACCCAGGGTTCGAACCCCGTACCTTCCGTACGACAACTCCGCCTAGCAATACAAGCGAATCACACTGACCCCACGGCCAGCTAGGCATCCCCAAAAAAGGATGCTTTACTGACTAGTCATCAGTGTGAAACACAAGACAACACCGGAAGTATACAGTGGGCAACTCAGCCCATTAATGACGCAATCACTTCTGTTGTTCCTCTATACAGCAGTATATGTCAGTCCAAACAAGACAAAGACCTTGATACTGTGTCCAGTAAATGATAGAAGACTTAAGGACAGTAGTATAGAACAGAGGGTAGGTTTCTGGTATTGTATAAACATTAATAACACATAAGGAAGGGAAACCCGAGGCCTGTAAACAGTAAATTAATATTAGACAAACATAAAGGTATGTTTTCAGGCACTCGTAAGAAAAAAAGAAGTAGAACACTTGGACAACAGAAAAACAACAGACGTGAGTGGCTTACCCAGGGTTCGAACCCCGTACCTTCCGTACGACAACTCCGCCTAGCTATACAAGCGAATCACACTGACCCCACGGCCAGCTAGACATCCCCAAAAAAGGATGCTTTACTGACTAGTCATCATGACTTAAGTCTTCTATCATTTACTGGACACAGTATCAAGGTCTTTGTCTTGTTTAGACTGACATATACTGCTGTATAGAGGAACAACAGAAGTGATTGCGTCATTAATCGGCTGAGTTGCCCACTGTATACTTCCGGTGTTGTCTTGTGTTTCACACTGATGACTAATCAGTAAAGCATCCTTTTTTGGGGATGCCTAGCTGGCCGTGGGGTCAGTGTGATTCGCTTGTATAGCTAGGCGGAGTTGTCGTACGGAAGGTCCGGGGTTCGAACCCTGGGTAAGCCACTCACGTCTGTTGTTTTTCTGTTGTCCAAGTGTTCTACTTCTTTATTTCTTACGAGTGCCTGAAAACATACCTTTATGTTTGTCTAATATTAATTTACTGTTTACAGGCCTCGGGTTTCCCTTCCTTATGTGTTATTAAGGTTTCAAGACAGCAGGTCTATTATATTTGGACACAGGCTGTCATATAGCCGACTGACCAAGTGTCAAAGTTGATAGCAGAGCGCCTCGCCAAATCGAGGCAAAATTGTAATTACAGAAAACATGATATAAGTAACATTTGTTGTAATTGTTTTTGTTAATCAGAATCGACCTCACTACACTTCGGACAAACCCATAGGTGCTCAGTCTCCCTCAGGAAATGTCGATGAGTATTAATGCAATTTGTAGCTGTAGCACGCTAAATGTGTAACGTTTTACAAATGATAGTTAGAAAACAGGGTATTGAAGGTGTTGATATGAAGGAAGCTGTACAAATTGGACAGACAATGGATGCACACATTGTAGACGGAAGCTTGTACGAATGGTAGACAGAAAGTTGTACAAAAGATAGACGTGAAGAATGTTGAACAACCTGTAGATGTGAAGAAAGCTGTAGAAGCTATAGAAATAAGAAAGTTGCACCGGTAACGTGAAGAATGTTGAACAACCTGTAGATGTGAAGAAAGCTGTAGAAGCTATAGAAATAAGAAAGTTGCACCGGTAACAGATACAGCGAGAAAAGTTCAGAAGGTATGTATGAAATATACTCGCAAATTGTCTACATACCCTTGTATTTAAATAAAAGTTGCACAGGTATAGATACAACAAAAAATGATCAAACGGTATGTATGAAACATATTCCTAAAATTTCTAGATTAAAAAAATAAATAAATAAAAGTTTGTACAAAGATTGCAAGACTTCAGTGATGTAGAGAATGCACCCCATGATTGTTTCCCGTCACATTTTGGCATGACATTTGTTCGTCTTCTATGTGAGAACACAAACAACAAACATTAGAAAACATTGTTCACCAAACATTGTAAAACATATATTGTTCAACAAACATGCATCAACTTACATCATACACATGTGTAAATTCAGCGTCGTATGGTAAACTGAGTACTGGTTAGTAGGCTGTAGTAGCTTTTATAACATTTATTATTAATTAACTTGGCATATGGCGTCATAGGCAGTGGCGGCACAAGTGCGTTTTATTTTGCGGTAATGGATATCGATAAATAATTGTGTGGTTACATGTGTTCACACGTGCGTAGTAGCGTAAAGGACAATAATAGTTTGAGATGACAATGTCATACACATTTAAACCAGTAGAGGTCCAGATTACAATACAAAGGCAACATGTCTAATTGTTAAACCTTGACAAGCTAATAATTAAAATGTATAAGAGCTTTATACTTACTCAACAACAATCGTATGTTTATGTTTGTTGACAAGAACAACATCGTTACGATGGTGTGATCCTGAATGTTTTTACATGTAAGTTCTGTTTGAGACGCACTGCAATAGACGTGTTTTTAATTGTTAAAAGTCTTCTCCGTTCATAGTAAAAATTAGGGTTACGTCTAAAAGTTATTAATAACATTAACTAGATCAAAAGAAAGCTGAATCCATAGTATCAGGAATGGCAACTCTCGTTATCTCGATGATTACTAAATGAAACTCCACTTATGTAATCTACGCGTGCGCATTTAAACATATTTTCGCCAACGTCATAGTGGCAGGGTTTGTAAAACGCAAACTTCGTCAGGGGATCAGAGTGGCTAAGAGGTATGGAGTTCCCCTCTAATTCTAAAGATACAGGGTTCGGTTCCCAGTACAGGGAATATATTTGCTGGACATTTTTGGGAACAGTGGGTCTTAATGATGTCATCCTCCCCCGATCTCATGGATAGTGACATCGAATGCCTAGTCTTCTCGGATAAAGATGACATAATAGGTCATGTGTGCAAGTTGAGCACACTAAAAATCCCACAGCAGTTGGAAATCGTAAAGAGTGGGCCATATGGCCGCTGCCCTGGCAAAATTTACAAAATTAGAAAAAACTACCCACCACAACAAAAATATTCATTGAACCTGTGATGCCTGTATTCACATAATGGGATCCTCGCCGGTGCTACGGAATTTGAGAACTGTGCTGAGATCCTCCTTGTGTGATCTAAGGGATGAGATCGGTGTTCTTATTGAGTTGCCCGTGTGCAATGAAGATGATCCTTAAAAACCAAACTTGGTCAAACATTTCTCTCGCATTATTGGGGATTGTTTTCTTATCCCCAAGCTCAGAAAGGGTTGATATGAATCATGCGTATAAAGAAGCGAGATTGGGGGATGGCGGTAGCAAGAGAATTGGTCGTAGAGAGAGATAGATCTTGAGGAAGGATCAATGATGTAATTTATCAACGCAGATTAGTCGTCATTAAAACATGACAACGCTGATTTTTTTTTAAATTGTGATAAGTGTGATGCCTACAATCCACAACGTCAGATCCGCCACTGGTAATAAGTAATTAAACAAAACAAAATACATTTCTGCGTGAAATTAAAGAACAAATCAATTATTTGAGACGGCTTTAACGTTTTACTTGATTGTAGACAATAAATTTAGTATGTCCAACGACAAATAAACGATAATCGTTATATGTGAGACTCTATATAACTTGTCAAGTCATTTACAGTTGTGTGAGTATTATAACGTTGTGTAATATGTAGGTATGTCAAAGTGTTGTCAGTTGGTCGTTATTTTAGTCATGGACTTTATTACTTTAGATATAGGTTCAGTATGATAGCGTCGACATGTGTGTGGTGTAACTATGTGTTAGTATGTTATGGGTATAACTGGGTGTGGCGTGTAAGTATATGTGAGTGTTTTATATGGGTGTGTATGTATTTATGTGTGATGTGGGGCTGTTTCTCAACATTTCCTACTTATCCTCACATCAGATAATGTCATTTATTCACCATTACATAACTATCCTTACATCAGAAATAGTCATTTATTCACCATTACATATCATTCCTTACTTCATGTCTACTTTATCTCTTATTGTCTGTGTCTAGTTCCCTACTTCATGTCTACTTTATCTCTTATTGTCTGTGTCTAGTTCCCTACTTCATGTCTACTTTATCTCTTATTGTCTGTGTCTAGTTCCCTACTTCATGTCTACTTTATCTCTTATTGTCTGTGTCTAGTTCCCTACTTCATGTCTACTTTATCTCTTATTGTCTGTGTCTAGTTCCCTACTTCATGTCTACTTTATCTCTTATTGTCTGTGTCTAGTTCCCTACTTCATGTCTACTTTATCTCTTATTGTCTGTGTCTAGTTCCCTACTTCATGTCTACTTTATCTCTTATTGTCTGTGTCTAGCTCCCTCCTCCATGTTTTGTTTTCATTCCTCCCTCTACTTGTGTTACCTCGTTAGTTCAATAGAAGTGGATGTCTTGTAGTTCTACCAGTATGTTTCCTGAATTCGTGTTTTATCCTTTACAGTGACGTCATTTCTTGTTCCGCTGGGTCTTGTCTTGTTCTTGTTAACCACGCATTCAAAAGTTCAGAGTGAGAATGGGTGACAGAATATTGAACAGAGATATGATACAGATAAAAGTTGGTTCAAAATAAATAAATAATTAAATAACTGCATTAACCAGTAATAAACAAATGAACGTCGACAAGCATGGCAGATGTTACGTGCTGTTCTGAATAATATTAGTAGTAGCAGTATAATTGCCTTGGGCCAAGTTAAATCATAGGGGTAGCAGTAAGAGCGAACGAACAGACTTCACAATAATTACTGAGCCACACTGGATGACGAGGACAATATATTTATTGATACACTTCAATATTGGCTCCATGGTTCAATATACATAGTTCATGCACTTGTGCTTTAGCATTAAGCTGTCGTATTCAATATAGATTAGGCAGTCCGTCCATGTCTCAGACGCTGTCCCATTATTCTCATTATTTTTATTATGATGCACACACGAAACTTATAATTCATACTTCCTTTATAGCAGAAATAATATGTACACCTCACAGAAGCATATTGGTGTAATAGTGATGGAATTTAATCAGGGATAACTACGAAACATCAGGAACTTCCACACATGCGTCCTCACGCCATCAACACATTCGACCAAGTCCCTAGCAGACGATACACTCACTTCTGCTCCTAAACTGACGTCTGCTTATTCTACTGTATAGTTATGACGTCACATCCTCTTATGGTGTAATTCCTTAAAAAGAGATAACAAATAGACTCTACTCTAGCTCGATATAAGACTTACACAATAGTTATCAGATTTACTTGTAATATACACCCCCCCCCCCCCCGAATGTTAATAAAAACAAAGTTTTATAACGAGGATGGTGTGAAATCAAAAATCAATGTAATGATGTATAGTACCATGATAAATCGTAGGTAGTATGACCACGTAAAGCTCCTAGGTTTGCCAAAAGGTCAGGCAATTTAACATTAAAAGTTAGGACGATGGTCTATAAACCACAACCAATGCCTAATCATAGTACAACCCATTTAACACACAAAAGTGAGGTAGCCATCGTAAAATGTCAACATCCCTTTTAAAAAGAAATGGTAGCAATAAATCAACTCACATTCCTCAAACCGTCAAGTTGCAAACATACCAGTCCAGTCAAGTCATATTTGTCCAATGACTGACTAAATAGTCAAAGGCAGTCTCAAAAGCATTAATGAATATTAAGAACGTTTAATTTTAAGATATTATAATAAGGCAAACAATCATGTTAATTCTGTGAGTGATTGACGCTTAAGAATAAATAGATTTTCGCAATGTGCAAATATGGTTTAAGTGTACATTAAAGATATATTAGTGTGTCCATGTTTGAACAAAATAACAAAGTTGTGACCAATCTGGTAAAATTACGCCGATATTGATTATGACGGATGAAATTGTTGTCATTAAACAATTATGAAGTCCATTTGTAGAATTAGTGTGAGTGTTGTAATGTCTGGTGACAAATAAACAAACTCATCAAACTAATTAATTCTATTCCAAAGCTAATTTAAGAAAAGTATATTCCACGAAAAATCTTCAATATTCCCGTAAAAGTCCATTAAAGCCATTCTTCATCCTCCCGTTTAATGTGTCATGACAGTTCAGTAAGTACATATCACAGTGATATGTTCCATTCCTTAGCAGGCCGATGATTACTGACTCTGACAATATCACATGTGTGTCCCTTGTCTAAGACACGACAGCATAGGTTACTTCTCCTAACATGCATGTATACGGTTCGTAAAGTTTGTTATAAAGCCGTTGCTAAAATGAATGTTTCAAAAATGTCAATTGACTAGAATTTAAACATTTGTTGCGTTCAACTTTATCCTGAGCGTGGTATGCGCAAGGTTAGCTTAGTCCATCATGCATACGTAACGAGACAAGTGTTTCAAGGTGTCACATGAAATAAGCGGTCGCAGAATTTATCAGCATCATGAGCATGAGCGCGGCGAATATCGTTCTTTATAAGTAATCATCGTATCAAGGGTAACTGTACGCATCATCCAATGTCATTGAGGAAACGATCTGTACTGAAGTTATGTTGATTTTATAGTACATTTGAGTTGTAAATTAGTAATAGTCAGATAGCAATCTCAATAACGCCGCAGTCACAAGTAAATCGTATGCATAGTCAGCATGATCTAGGCATCTGTGGCATAAGTTTCATTGTTTAAATCAATGTAGCGCAAGCAGATAAGTTCGATGCAACGAACCCTCTGTATTACCGTTTGATGTATTGTCAGTTGAGTTTGGGTCCTTGACGCATCTAGATAATACGTCAGCGACAACATTCTGATGACCTTTTATAGCTCTAACTTTGAAGTCAGAGGGCTGAAGTGCCATTGCTGCTCTGGCTGCTCTTTCATTTCTAAATCTTGTAGATTGTAAGAATGCTAAAGCATGTTTGTCAGTCTCCAAGATGAATCGGGTTCCTATGAAAAATCTCTGCAGTTTGGCAAAACACCATACCAATGCAAGTAGCTCGCGTTCTAAGATGGGATATTTTCTTTCGGTGGGCGTCAACTTACGACTCACATAGAGAATCGGGTGAAGCATGTTGTTAATATTTTGCATAAGATCACCACCTATCACGGAGCCAGAAGCATCTAGCCTACGAATAAAAGTTAATCCAGGATCAGGCAATTTTAAAATTGGTGATCTATACAAAGAACATTTAAGCATATTTAATGACTTGTTACAAGACTGACTCTAAACTATTTTATTACGAGCGTCCTTTTTTAATAATGTGAATAAAATTGAAGTAATCAGTGAAAAATGAGGTAACAGCTTTCTGTAGAAGTTAACTAAGAGACTTCTAATGTGTTTTTTTAATTCCTACTTTCAAGACTTTTGAAATTGTGGAGTCTTCAAGCTTTAGAAAACCTCTACTATGTCGAAGAAAAGAAATTTCATTGAACCCTACCTGAACCTTAGAAGGTCTAACTGTAAGATGATGCAAACGAAGTGTTTGCACTAGAGATTGAACTCCAAGAACCTGATCATTCCAAGATTCGTGGAATAGACAAATGTCGTCTATGTACGTGATGAAATCATCACGCTTAGATAATACAGAAAGTTAGAGAAAAATCAGTGACTTTACCCGTTTGTTATATGAAAGTGCTAAATATCACTCATTGGGATTAAATTTAGTGTTGATCCCAAGATTGGGCTTGGGCAAAAAAAAAGCATGGGATGAAACTGCATTCTCTGGATCCGGTTACACACGAGAGGGGGGGAGGCGAATAATATATCATCATTATTCTTTTTTTTTTACTTCCTGCTTGAGCACCACTGTAGCTCCCCCCCCCCCCCCCCACGTGTTTCTGTAGCAATTAGTTTTATATGAGGAGGTTACCAGCTCCATGTACAACTTTATATTAGTCACCCTGTACAACATGTACAACTTTATATTAGTCACCCTGTACGACATGCTTAATGATGGAGTAAGTCTTACTCTTTCCTGGTCTCATAAGTGACCAATACCCGAGGAGAATCATAAATACTTGGAGCAAACAATATCTACCGTTACTGTCGTGGAAAACAAAGACTATGTTAGAGTCAAGAAAGTGATCCTCGCAGACTTTATGTCAGAAACAAGATAATATTCCTCACAGTCTCTCTGTCAGAGACAAGATAGTGATCCTCTCTGACTATCTGTTAGAGACAAGATAGTGTTCCTCACTGACTCTCTGTTGGAGACAAGATAATATTCATCACAGACTCTCTGTCAGAGATAAGATAGTGATCCTCTCTAACTATCTGTTAGAGACAAGATAATGTTCCTCACGGACTCTATGTTACAGACAAGATAATGTTCCACACAGACTCTATGTTAGAGATAAGATAATGTTCCTCACAGACTCTATGTTAGAGACAAGATAATGTTCCTCACAGACTCTATGTTAGAGACAAGATAATGTTCCTCACAGACTCTATGTTAGAGACAAGATAATGTTCCTCACAGACTCTATGTCAGTCATAACTGCACTCAGAAACACAAAACGAACAGAGCGGCCTGGCTAAAGCACTAGTGGAAATTTAGAATAAAATTTAAACCAAAATGTAAAAGTACAATTGATCCCTGCCCACTAGAAGATATATCAAAATGAGAAGGCAGATAGACTTGCCAAAGAACGAGAGAACACAATCCAAACACCTGACAGAGCTACACATGAAGGGATAAAATCAATAATAAGTTTAAGGAAAAATGATACACGAATCCCCAAAGTCTGATACAACAGAACCAACAGATCACGTGATAATTTTCACACAAAAAACGGGCCATTACAGATATAAATAGCAACTGTTCAACAAATAGAAAATTTGACAAACAAATATGTCTCGTTGTGTGGAGGACAAACAGTATAATGTGTCCTCCATGAGAGCAGCAGAGTGGACGCACAACCTTCTCTAGCCCAGTTGACGGAGAAACTGTATGGTGACGAGCGGCGCCTGAGACGAAATACCAACTTTATAAGTGAGATAGATGTATTCACTTGAGAACGAACTATGCAGAAGGACGACCCACACACACATGCACACATACAGTACTTTGCAAAAAAAATGGCAGTCATATTTTCGCAACGCAGCACACTCATAGAAGCAAATAATAATAAAAGCTGTATGTCCAGAGGAAGATTGGTATCTCCCCTATCTATTAACAGTGGTTTCAGTACAATATAATGTTGCCTTCTCCAGCAAGGCAAGCCTGGATGCGGCGAGGCATACTTCCCGCAAGTGTTTGTAGGTAATTGTGAGTCAGACTGTCCCAGTATTTTTCAGCTACCTTCTTCAATTGTTCAACGTCTCTGAGTCCACTCTTTTTTAAATGATTCTTGAGTAGTGCCCAAACGTTTTCAATTGGGTTTAGGTCGGGACTATTGCTGGGCCACTTCAGCACTATCACATTCTCCTCTTGCAGCCATGCTTTGGTGGTATGTGCTGTATGCTTTGGGTCATTGTCATGTTGAAATGTGCACCCATCGGGGTACATGACCTGCATAAATGGCAGAAGGTGTCCCTCTAGTATGTTTATGTACCTTTCTTTCGTGAGAATTCCTGTGAAAACACACAGTGGGGTGGCACCTCTTGCTGCCACCCCTCCCCAAAGATGGAATTTATGGGTATGTTTCGGTTGCTGGCACACAGGCGTTACAGAGTCTTTCATCCAAATATTTATTTGAGCAGGATAAGACCAAACAGAACATTCATCTGAAAAAAATCACATTGTCCCATGACAAATTTTGGTGTTCGTGGCACCAGTTCAAGTGCATCTGTTTGTGAGTCTCTGTGAGAAATGGTGACGAAATTACCCGCTTTTTTGTGTAATTCATCCTGTGTAGCTCCTGGTTGACAGTAGCATTAGATAATCGATCATGCGCTGCCGTATGTTTTCTACACTCTTCATTGGCCCAGCCCGAACGATTTGGGCGAGACGCCGATGGTCCTTTGTGTCCAAAATTCTTGACCCCCCACTACCTTCTTTTCGCTCGATTCCATTACCTGCTTTTAATTTACTCACAACTCTGTAGACAGTCCGCTCAGGAATGTTCAAGGTTTTAGAAATGTTGGAACATGTTTGATTTCCTTCATTCCAAATCTGTGAAATTAACATACACTTTGACTTTGTGTCCATTTTCTGCCACTAGCATTAGAAATTGTCGTCTGCTCTATTATCAAGGGACTTTACTCTACGCTAATTTTTTTTTTTACTTTTGGTAGTGTTTGCTCATTTAAGTGGAGTGTAAATTTGGGGCAGAACATGCATATTTAATTAGATTTCAGCATATTTAGCTGAGCAATATGACTGCCATTTTTTTTTGCAAAGTACTGTATATACATTTACTCCTATATTGCTGCCCGCTACTGAGGGGAAGTAATAAATAATACAGTGGGCAAAAATACAACATAAATTAAAGATAGTTGTATGCCTTATATTTGTGTTTATAACAAATATTATCACAATTTTTGTAACAATAATGTAAATCACATAATGATTTTTTGTGTGTAAAGAGTGATTTAGGATTGTCTTTTACTGTAGTTATTTTTAAATATATTTTCAACATTAAACTAAATTACACTACTGGACAAAAGTTAAGGGCCACCAAGAAAAACTCCTCTATGGACCAATTAAATGCAACCATGTGTAAACAATTTATTACCAAATAAAGTTGATTCCTCCGTGGAAAAGATCAGTCAAGTGTTTTCTAATAATGTGTGACTTACTAATAAAAAGAAATTCAACTCACTTTTTCACCTTACTTACTACTGTCTGCTTTTACACCTTTATGGTATATTTCTTACTTTTTTCTTTGCCCGGTACACAGGCTATGACTTCACATCAGCCTTTGAGATGTACGCATTTCTCAACTGCATTTCTTTTGTCTTGCGCAAAATCTCAGATTGTCAGCCAACTGTAGAAGGTCCGAATGTTGTGTGATGATATAACTTCTGTTGCCAAGGGCAGGTAGTGCTGGCACTTAAAGTATGGTGTAGACTTAGGACTGGTGTACATGTGTAAAATAGTTGCACAGTCATACAGGTACAGTTCCAACAGGAACGCCACACCAAATCACGACGTATGGAGTCAATGAATGTTGTAAAATCCTTGTTACGTTTATATTATTTAATGAAGACGCCACGTTGACGAAAATGCGTAGACATAAACAAGTAGGTACATCATCGATACAATCAACAGTCATTGTTACATCACAGAGTTCATACAATACTGGACGGTAGACGGCATCATAATAAGGATGAATCATATTTATGTGAATGCATCATAATCAGCCATAGACGTAGTCAGGCAGAAATAAAACTCCATCCCTTTCCGTACTAGCAGCAAAGTAACAAATAGGAGACTAACTCCAAGTCCCTTTAGTTGACTTCAGTAAGACAGACACATCTTCTTAAGTCCTCAAAATATCCTCCAAGTTCCTTTAGTTATCCAAGATATCAAATCTGGAACAAGCAGTAGAGTTTAGCAGGCAGATAGTTCTTAGGACATGCATCCATCGATGCAGTAACAGCGAACGTGATTCGTGAGCTGACGAAAACTTCTCATAGCGTAGACCCTTCTATAATCGGGCTACAAACAAAATGTCAATCTCGAAAGATATCGATAAGTGTCAAAAATGTCATTACCTTTACTTCAGGAAATAAACATATAACTCACAGGCTTCCAAGCACTTAGAATCACCACATATAAATCATCTCCAAAGGAACAATATGAACAGGGCATTATTTCCTGAACAGTTTAAGCACAGACGCTGGCAAACCAAAATGCGTCTTGCTTATCACGAATCTATCTACACTCTGAATGTCGGGGCGGAACCCGTGCAAAAAGCGATCAAGACCAGACATGCGCAGACAAGCGCGACTCGAACGGTGTTCAGCCAACTTACGAACCAAAGAATATTCTGGAGAACAATCGTACAGATTCGAACCTAATAAGGAAATGAATCTTGAAACATTGCGATTGCCAACTGTTTCTAAGAACTGACGACCTGAGCGCTCCGTATATGGACATGACTCAAAATCGTTCGCACAAACTATCGGCAACTATCGTCACACGATTAGACAACTAGTAGAAATAAAAAAGTGACTACAATACATGAGTTATTTCCCATGCATTAGAAAATAAATACATAGTCGAAAAACGTTGCAACAATCATCGCAACACCAACATTATACTCTTAGTCATCATTACACTCTTAGTCATCATTACACTCAACATGACGTTGGTATCATGTGTATATTCTCGACTTTTCCGTACATCATTACACGTTGCTATTATTCTAGGACACTTTTATCACCCTATATAATTATTGATTCCAGGTTAGACTGTGCTACTTTCTCTGTTACCTTTTCTTCTGTAACGGAGGAAGGTTTGATTAACATACCACAGGGGTCGGAAGTTTAAACAGCAACATTTGATAGGTTAAATTTAAACTTAATTGTTGCCTTATATAAAATCCTACCGTTATTAAAATAGAAATTTTCATTCATTTTTTTCACAGCAACGGCCTTCCCAAGAGAATCGGAGTTGCTATGTTACGTGATTAAGGTTTTTCTTTTCAACATGTTCTATATGTCGCCTTGCGCCCCTTTTCCAGTTCCAGTGAAGCCAGTCGGCATTTTGACGCCACACTAGATGATTTTGTATCTGCATGCTCACAAGAGTTTTCAAGATCACTGCAACTATTGATATTTATAGCATATGTTTAATTTAAGACATTGTATTATTTCCTTTTCATGCACCATGTCATGACCATTGTTGCTGTCATTTTCGACGGAGTCATCTGTCAAGTTATTTGCTTATGTTTGTATCATAAGTATAATTGTGTCTTTACCTGCGATGGCAGGTTGATTAGGGGTTGTCTTCCCTTGTTTATTCATTCATTGTGTTTGACCTTTAGGGTCAGAGGTTGACAGTTCGGCGTAGGCCTAGGGGAAGGTTTTTTTAAGCGGGAGTGAGATATACTTCCGGGAAGCCGGGAGGTCCTGTTTTTCTGAAGGGACCAAGAGTCCATTGTTTTTCGGGGAGAATCTTCGAAGTAACTGCTATGGCAGTTTTCCCCAGTGAATCTCTGTGCGTCGGGATGACGACAGAATTCCTTGTGATGTTCTGAGGATTCATTTGCCAGGTAATACCGACCTTTATGCATTATTACGCTTTTCGGTGGCAGAACATGTAAAGGATTACCTAGGGTGAACAGCAGCTCACTGATCCGCCATTTCAGAACTTATATATTTGTGCTCGAGGTAGCCATCCAAGACTGTTAGTCTTATATTGTCCAGAAATCCAGTGACGAGATATATTGTGGGAGCCGCAGATTGGCGGAACTTCTATCTACAATAAGTATTACTGCAGGGTTGATGATAACCTATTTAACAGAAGTACACGGCCGACGTCAGAACGAGGCCTGTGCTTTCGGCTATTATACTACAGCCTGATATGTGCAATTGGCGGGGAGTGCCAAGTTGCACCTATGTGTCATAGTAACTAAGGCATCTGACGCGTTTAGTCAGAGACGCCAAGGGCGACGCTACGAACTGTCATTACTGAAGAACTTTGCTATTGACCATGCACGTCTATTCCGATGTTTACCTTTTTGAATGCCAAATGTATACCTATCGATGTCAGGTCAGCATGACCTTGTTACACTGACTGTTCCTGTTGATACTATGTGTGTTCTCGTAAATGAAAAATGCCTCTAATTAATATCACATAGAAAAAAAAGACAGTTACAACCATATTATTATTATATGACTGTGTTTTGTATAATCGTTGAATATGTAACAATTATAGCGATAATGCTATTTAAACTTAAATTATCATTATGATACATTTCGGTATTGTACTTTAAGAAGGTATTTTTTTCTGACATTGTGATGTATTTTTTCTTTACCTAGCGCTTGATTGTGCGCTAGGGGGTAACTAAGTATAGCGATAGGATTAATGTTGATGTCTATAACAAGTTCATCATTGGTACTTTATAAGTTGATTAACTTGGTTATCATGCGTATTATGCTATTTTTAGATGGTAACTAGTTATTTGTTCCTTGATGTAGATGTGCATTGTTTAACTTAATGGTTACCATGATATATCATTGTTTTTTTTTAATATTCTCATTTCATTGCTTTCTTTCATTGCTTGTCATTCTTCTTGTACTTCATCTTGTCTTTTCACTTTCCACTTATTATTTCATACTTAGTCTATACTTGATATACTTCATATTTCTTTGAATTTGATTATCTTTGTATACTTCATCTTCTTACTTTACACATACTTCCATCCCTCTTTTGTTGATTTATTAACATGCCTTAACATAGTGTATATCTTGGTTGTAAAAATTACATATATATATATATATATATATATATATATATATATATATATATGTGTGTGTGTGTGTGTGTAACAGCGCCATCTTTGGCATGTAACAGCGCCATCTTTGGCGCCATCATATTATCACCCTTGTCTCCGTGGTTCAGTGCCTTTCTACCACATTTTCAAGAGGAAGATATTTTACTAGGCCACAATAAAGCCTAAAAATAATTGTGTTGTATATTTGTGTTTTCGATCCTTCTAGAGCATAAATAGTAGTGTGTTATTTTCTTGGCCAATTACTACGCGGCCCGCACTTAAGTTGAGCGATTAGCCCTAGCGCCTATATAAAGTGAGAGTGAGCCTGCAAAAAGGCCTATTTTGCAAGAGCCGCCCATAACGAAGAAACGAAGTTAGGCGCGCCAGGTAGAAGATGAACAAAGACATGACACGTGAGTTTGATTTTAGAGCAGATTAGCTCTAGTGTCTGTAGTTTTATTATCAGTATTCAGCGTGGCACAGTTCTAGTGTTTAACAAAGTAGATAGATCAATGAGTTTCCGAAGGAGATTTCTTTCAGGACATTAGATTTAGTTTTAAAGTTAAAAATGAGTGAAAATAAAATGTGGATAGATTTTACCAGTGTTAAGTCCAGATCACAGATGTAAGAGTTTAAGAGCAATTATTTTATTCGTGAGTCAGGGCAGAAAAGCTGTCTCTACTAATATTAAGTGTTGGCAAGATGGCAGCCACGTGTTGATGATTGTGCATAAAGATGACGCAATTAGGAATCAAGCACTGGCTGGGTGTTTTTTTTTTGTTTGTTTGCTAACTAGTTTAATGTTTGTTTATTAGTTTGCTTTGTCGGTTAGGGTCGCTGACAGGTTCGTATGAAAAAATACAGCCCCTGCCTTAAAATCAGAGTTTTATTGTTGATCGGGTCGGTTGCGAGTGTGCAAGAAAGTTATCAGATATCACAACAGCAACATCATCATCTCGCCCACCCTATCCCATATATATATATATGTTCTTTCTTACCATCAAGGACATACAGCCGAGCTGTTAATGGTCAAGCGGTCTGCACTCAGATGCAGAAGGCAAAGGAAGTCTCCCTGGCAGCCTGTCGCTCTTACTGTAATTTGAAAATATTGTAGCCCCCTTCCTAACGAGGGCAATTCTTTATATTGGTCATGGTCGGCCGACACGAAAAACAGTAAGCTTGAAGTGTATTTGCGTTCCAAAATTCATTTCATTCATAACCCTCCACTCCCAAAGGAGCATAGGCCTTCAACAAACACATGCCAAGTCCTCCTGTCACGTGCCATCATCTCAAGTTCTTTCCATGTTCTCCTCATCATTTTCACCTCTGTTTCCAACTCTCTTCTCCACGTACTTCTTGGTCTTCCTCTGCCTCTCTTGCCCTGGGGGTTCCAGAACAAGGACTGCCTTGTAATGCTATCAACAGGTTTCCTCAGTGTGTGTCCTATCCATCGCCATCGTCTTCTTCTCATCTCTTGTTCCACTGGCACTTGTCCAGTTCTTGTCATCAGTTCCACATTGGTAACCTTATCATACCATTTTAATCCCTCTATTCTACGCAAGCACCCATTTATGAAAGTCTGTAGCTTTTTGGTTGTTGTCTTTGTTGTTCTCCATGTCTCCGAGCCATACAATAGGACTGACTTCACATTTGAGTTGAAGATTCTTATTTTCGTGTTGGATCCTATTTCTCTTGATCTCCATATATTTCCCAATGCAATGAAAGCTCCTCTTGCCTTTTGTATTCTTATTTTGATATCGCTGTCTGTACCTCCAACTTTGTCTATATTACTGCCAAGATATGTGTATGATTCTACATCTTGTATTGGTGTTTCTTCAAGTTCAACCCTGTTTTCATTACCTGCATTTATTCGCATTATTTTTGTCTTTTCCCTGTGTATTTTCAGACCCAATTGCTGTGACCTCTCATCGAGTGTTTTCAATTTGTCCTGCATCTGATTACGGTTATGGGACAGGAGAGCCAAGTCATCAGCAAAATCCAGATCATCCAACTGCTTAGTCAGAGTCCATTGGATTCCATTTCTGTTGTGTGTTGTCGATGATCTCATAACCCAATCTATTGCCAGCAAGAAAAGAAATGGAGACAAGAGGCATCCCTGTCGCACTCCTGTTCTTATCCCAAATGGTTCTGTAAGCTGTCCTTCATGAAGAACTCTGCACGTCATGTCTTCATAGGTTTTCTTTATTAAATTAATGATCTTCAGGGGAACTCCATAATGCCTCATCAATTTCCAAAGTGATTCTCTGTCCACACTGTCAAATGCTTTTTCGTAGTCCACAAATCCGATGTATAGTGGTGAATTCCATTCCAGACTTTGTTCAACTATTATTCTCAAAGTGGCTATCTGGTCTGTACATGATCTGTTTTGTCGAAAACCTGCTTGTTCATCTCTCAATTTCTTGTCTATGGACTCCTTTAATCTCTCAAGGATAATCCTGTTCAATACCTTTCCTGGCACTGATAGTAACATTATTCCTCTATAATTTGTGCACTCTTGTAGATTTCCCTTCTTAGGCAACTTAACCAGATATCCTTCCTTCCATTCTGCTGGTATCTCTTCTTTTTCCCAGACTTTACCAAGTAATTTATATAACATCTCTGTAGCCGTGTCGATATCTGCTTTGATGGCCTCTGCTGGAATGCCATCAGGTCCAGACGCTTTTCCATCTCTTAGAAGCTTTATGGCTTTCTTTATTTCTTCCTTCGTTGGTCTTTCACCGTTAATTTGTAGCTCTTCTTCTGCTGGCTGGATGTCCGGCGGGTTTTGTGGAGCTGGTCTATTGAGAAGGTCCCCAAAATATTCCGTCCACCTCTTCATTTGCTCTTGTATATTGCTGAGCAGTTTCCCATTCTTATCTTTTATGAGGCAACTTGTTTGCTTGTATTTCCCTGTTAGCTTCTTTGTGCTGCTATACAGTTCTCTCATATTTCCTTTGGCTGCAGCATCTTCTGCCTCTCTTGCCAACTCCTCAATATACTTTCTCTTGTCTCTTTTGATACTTCTTTTTACTTCTTTGTTTGCTTCTGTGTACACTTCTTGAGCCTTGGCTTTGGAACTTCTGGTTTTGCTTGTGTTTAACTCTGCTTTCTTGTTTTTTCTATCTTTTATCTTATTGATGGTTTCTGTTGTTATCCATGCTTTTTGTTGTCTTTCCCTTTTCCCCAGTATTTCTTCACATGTCTCCTTCCATACAGTTTTGACCTGCTGCCAATAGTCTTCTGTATTCTCTACATCTTCCAACTGTTGGAGCACTTGGAATTTGTTGGATACTGTGACCGCAAATTTGTCTCTTGTTTCTTGATTTCTTAGCTGTCCTACATTAAACTGTTGTCTATAATTTTGCATTGTTGCATATCTCTTGAGTTTCATTTTTACTTTGGCTATCAGAAGATGGTGATCTGATGCCACATCTGCTCCTCTATATACCTTTACATCCTGCAATGATGATCTAAACTTCTTCTTTATGCATATATGATCGATCTGATTTTCTGTTCTATGGTCTGGTGATATCCATGTTGCCTTGTGTATTCTCTTATGTGGAAACATGCTTCCTCCTATAGCCAGTTGATTTGAAGCACAGAAGTTTGCGAATAGTTCTCCATTTTCATTCATTACTCCTAGCCCATGTTTTCCCATGACTTCTTCAAATCCGGTATTGACTGTACCTATCTTTGCATTCATGTCACCCATCAAAATTATGATGTTCAACAAATATGGCGTTCCAAAATACAGGCATAGTTTTATCGAAATGTGCATGTATGAAAAACTAGGAATCTAAATATCTTCCTTATTCCTGGACCAATTTTCTTCATCATAGGCTTAAAATACGCCCTGGATTATTGTCCATCTTTCTAGCTAATTGTCATTTCCTTTCATACGTCCATCTTTTCATAGGTGCATCCTAAACAGCAAAATTTTCGAATTGCCCAATGTCTCGATGCATTCCACTCCAGATTTATCTATTCGTATAATGCTTTTCGTGAAAGTCTTTACACCTACTTATCAAGTAACATACCTATTATTAAATTACTGACCTCTTTCATGCGGTACTGCGCAGATAGTCCTATAATTCTATTCCATCCCAACTGGTATACACAGATTTGAGACTTGCCATGTTAAATGTCTAATACGTTTGTAAACAACATGAATAAGGAGGTCATTCATTGGTCCGTCTAGCATACACTGTTATGGCGTACCGTTGTGGTATGAATGACGTGTTGTGAATCAGAATTCACGACACTACACATAGCGGAAAAAGATAGAAAACAAAGTGCTACAAATGAAAGCACAAAATATAACCAGTACCACAAATATACTGATATTGCCGGAGTGAAACAAAGATCGATAGGGGCCGCCCCGTTCTGTCACATATGATCAGGTAAATAGACATGACGAATTAATACAGGAAGACATGTAAACACGCATTTGTGTGCTCTGAAAATGAGAAATAAGTAGATAGTGGAAGAGAGAGAAAACATAAATAGGAGAATGACCAATAACGTCACAGATGACATTATATAAGCAATATTGAAGATACGCTCAAACTTGTCTTTGTCTGTTGTTGGTGTTGTTGTTGTTGTTGTTGACAAACTGATTTGACAAGGCACATCTTACGATTATTTGTTCTTTTCTTATGTGTTTATAATGTTTATTTGTATATTACTTTTGGAAAAAAGTTATTTGCTGCTTTACCGTCTTCGTTTGAATGTCCTATTAGATACTTTATGTCTTAGTAAAATGGTTAATTAAAAAGAAAAAAAAATTATTAATAGGGCCATTTTTTTTGCGATTCATTTTTTAGTAGTATTTTAGCTTTTCTGTGTGATTATGTACGCACTTCTATGGATTATCTGATTTAGGTTCTTCTTTGTGGTTTATTGATTAGATGTGTGTGTGCCTTTTGTGGGGGGAGGGAAGAGTGTTGTCAGACGTCAAGAATACACAGTGGGAGTTCCTTCATGAGTGCTCTAGGTTTAGTTTTTAGGATTCCTCCCATTGACGTGTCTCTCCAGTCAAAGCTGACTATAGAGATAATGGGGTCATGAACCGTGTTTTGCCTGGTGTTGCTTATGACGTCTACTTTTCTGACCTACTTGTTGTTAGAGCCTTTTTTCAGATAATATGAGGCATCACAGTAAGGGGTATCTCCACTTGGTGCAATGGACAGCTCCGTCCTCCCAGAATGCTGGACTTACTTCTTCATGTCTCTATGTACATATCTTCAAACTTCAGCTGCTGGCTATGGCTGATTGTTTGTTGTTTGTTTTTATGTTTTGGCCAGGGTCCACGTTTGGGCACAAAAGTAAGTTTTATCCAGTTGACTGTTGTTTAGCACTTTCTTACATCCCATGTACAACAAGCATGTAAACTCACTGACATTTACCTCTTTTCTGTGTTCGCTACATAGCCGGACATTGACGTTGGCACCTTGCATTGATTTTCCTCCAGTATTGCATCGTCGTTTCCTTCATACTGACATGTTAACATGCAGGGAGATGATTTGTAAGGGACGTAATTTTAATTTACCACGGGATGCAATCTGTCATAAAAAAAATTATTATGGTTTTTAAAACATTACTATTTCAAAGCGTACGTGTTTCCCAATACTTATTAATAAATAAAAACCCACAAAATTCTTTATAAGTCTTTAAGAATGATTCTGTGACATATGGTTTTTATAGGAATATGTATTTATATTTAATAATAAATAAATAATTATTTACTGGGCTTCTATTCAGGCCAGTAAATATGTATAAACCTATTTCCCTTAGCGATAGACACACACATTATTTGAAATATAATTTTTACCGGAACGTAGTTGTTGCGTGCATATTTTGACGCACATATTACAAAAATACGATATGGCTATTTAATATGGAAAATATATACTTGCATTCATTTGTGTATGAAAATGCTTCCTCTGGTAAAGCTAGATAATTCATGATTGATTTACACTTTTGATTATATGAGTGATCGTTCTTGATATTGATTCGGCGCATGGATATTGAATTCATGTCCGTTCTTATTTGTTCGGGCCAGAAAATAGATTAATTTTGCTTGTTATGTTTATGGCCTGAATTCATGTGTACTACTTGTCTAGTGAAAGAAGATTCAGTCGTATATTGTATACCTTTGTATGATCAGGTCGGACTATATTCTTTCTGCCGGAATCTAGCGCAGGTTTTCGTAGTCCTTCTGGGTTGTGAAGAGTTCCGATAATATCGCCAAGATGGCTGAGTGCTTTTTCCAGGGCTGGCACTGTTTAAGGTTTAACAGTGATTCATAGATGTTTTTCTAGGAGAAGTTTATGTCTGTGCAAGAGTCTATTTGTCAGAGATCCTCCTCATATGTATGATTCGGACTCCAGTTATGCCAGACCCTATTTTTGATGATCTCGAGTCGATTAGACCTAGATGGAACATTGTGCTTCGTATCGCTAGGGTCGTGTTTTGTATCGACGAAGATGACAGGCTTTCCTACAGCAGTTATGTCTACATGAAGTAACTGGATTACTGTAGAGCTGTATGGAAAACTTTATGAAATTATTTATATGCACATTCTAAATTAACTTTGGCTTATATCTACCTTCCTACGAGTGAGTGAGCGACAACTCAGGAAGGCGGCCATGTTATATTTCTGTCATCATATTTTTGATCACTGTCAAGAGAACAGATTATGTATCCTACTATCGGGCAGTGGTATCGAGATCTTGTTATGAGGTGAAAACCCACTATCGTGGTTTATGATTATTATACAAACATTGGACATATTTCAGCTTAAGAACTTAGCCATGAAATGGAGGGGCCAATGACTTTTGTATGTTCACCGATCCTCATTGACGCGTTCAGTCAGTAGAGGATACGGCGATGAGGTACCAGAACAGTGAATGCTACCTTAGGTTGAATGTTATTTCACTACTACATGAATGTATCATCCACGATTCAAATAACCAATGAATGTATGTCAACATGTACCCATGACTGTATCCGTGCTGTCCAGTTTGCGTGCCTTCAATAAACTATTGAAATGTCAGCGGCAGTTCAAGTAGTCATTGCATTACATGAGAGTGTGTGAGAGGTACTATCCAGTGGTCTGTTACACCGAACTACTACACCATTCGCGTTACTTGACACTTCCACTCAATGTCAATATGACAGGTTCATTCGATGATGCAGAGGTAACTGAAGAAGACTTTCTTCAGTGATGATCAGTGCATGACTCTGACATAACACCCGCATCCAGACATTCTGCAACAGTGGCCAATACACAATAATACGTTTATTCTACATAGTTATTCTACAGTGGTGAACCAGATTCCTGGGGTTATGATAACCAGACCATCCCTGACGCCACATACGACACGCATGAACACCAGTGTACAAGTTACAACGGGGCAGTCGATGTCAGCTTGACCTGTATTACCGATCGGATGCTGTATCTAGGTCAGCGCTTGTTGACAGTTTTTCGCTGTACAGACGGTATTATACAGGACAGTTGTATCAAGTGTATAAAATATAGGGAGCAGTACTGTTGACATTTCTCATCGGACAGAAGAAAGAAGTGATTGTTGATCCTGTACAGAAGAATCATAGTGTTGTTGAACATAAAGTGCATATTTCATCGTTGGATCTTCATATGCTCAAAAGAAATTGCAGATGCAGGTGGAGGAAAGGAGATTTGTGGCAGAACAGAACAAATTAGAAGCTGCTGCTGCTGCAGAACAGAAAAAATTAGACGCTGCTGCTGCTGCTGAACAAAGAAAATTAGATAGAGAATTTGAAGAGAGAAAAGCAATAAGAGAACATGAGTTTGAATTAGAGAAATTAAGATTGACAAGAATGAGTAATGTTAATCAGGCATCTGGTGGTAATGGTAAACCCTTTAATTATAAGGTCAAGGTGCCAGCGTTCAACTCTACAATGTGATGATATAACATTTTAGCTTTCTAGATTTGAACGTGCTTGTCGAGCTCATAATGTTGACAAATCACAGTATGTGAATCAGTTGTCTGAAAATCTAAAAGGGGAGTCTTTGACTAAGTTATGTTTGGTTGAAGAGGCCGACAAGGATAATTATGATGCTATTAGGGCATCTTTGATAAAGAGATATCAGCTGTCAGAAGAAGGTTATCGTCTTTTGTTTAAAACAATGAGACCTGAGGTAGGTGTAGAATTCTCAGATTTTATTTCAAAAGCACGACTTACACTCTCACGATGGATTGAATTATCCAAAATAGAGAAAACATTTGATGGTCTTACGGATTTATTGCTAAGAGACAAGGTCATGTCTTCGGTAAATAAACCATTCCTAGAGTTTTTACATGAGCGTAAACCTAGTACATTAAAGCAAATGGAAGAATATTGTGACCAGTATGCCACGGCACACCCTGACATGATTCTTAGTAACACTAACATTAAAGAGGGTATGCCAGTTGCTTCAGCAACGGAATATAATCATAATTACTCACACAAATTCCAAGGAGCTCAAAATAAATTTGATAACAAGGTTAATTGGAATAAGTATCAAAACCAAGGTAACCACTCAAATCAGGGTTCTTCTTCGAAGAACTGGAATCGGGCTGACAGTCCTCGATACGCGAGGGGTGCCAATAATTATAGAAATTTCCGAAAAGGGAGTAACCATAGGAACTACCCAAGTTCTTCATGGAAACAACAAAATCAACATTACAGGGATACTCATTATAATGAGCATGATGATTATGATCATGAATATTGTGATTCAAACCCAAATAGAGGTTATAACAGAGGGAATAATAATTACAGAGGCAACAATAACCGAGGTAGATCACAACACAAAAGACATGGTAAATCTCATTACCAGGCTAACTCTGCACAAAAGAGTTTCACGAAGCCGGTAATCAAACCAATGATAAGAAAGACTCTAATAGTGTGGGATGTTCTGCTTTCGATTTTGACAGAGCATTTCAGTGTTCCCAATGCAAAACATTATTCGAGCCAACCACAGTTTCGACTTTAAGCTGTGGTCATCCTCTTCCTGCTCTTCCTGCGTCAGTCGCGCATGATGGAAGAGGTGCTCTTGTCTTGAATAGAGGTCTAGTAGATGGTACTCCGGTCTCAATTCTTTTCGATTCCGGGTGCACAACCATTGCAGTGAGGCAGTCACTTATAGATCCTTCTCGAGCCACTGGCAAGATAATCAAATGCATAACATTTGGTGGCACATTGGAGAAGTACTCCACTGCCATTATCAACATCTCTACTCCCTTCTTTACAGGAGATGTGCACGCATGTCTTCTGCCGAATCCGATCGCTGATCTTATCGTCGGTCGCATTCATGGTGCGAAAGAATGCCCTCCGCAACAAATTGCCGAGTGGGAAAGTGATAATATGCATACTGCAAATGCTGTAGTCACTAGAGCTCAAGCTCTAAACATGCCGCAATCTTCGCCTTCTGTAGATAATAATGACCAGAACCAATGTGATCTCTCGGAGATTTCGCATGTTTCCTTTATAAAACAGCAGGAAGATGATCCTACTCTAAAGAAATTCTTTACTCTGGCAACAAAAGGTGATCCGAATAAGGATACAAATCGTAAATCTTGGATTACGATGAGGAATGGCGTACTTGTACGTATGGTACAAGACTCCGCTAAATCCATTCATTCTCAAATTCTTGTGCCCAAAAATATGAGAGTTAAAATCTTACAGCACGCTCGTGATTCTCAGTGTGCTGGACATATGGGTTTTTCCCGTACTAAATCTAGAGTTCTTGCATCTTTCTTTTGGCCTGCTGTGAATAAGGACATACGAATCTATTGTCGATCTTGTAAAGTATGTCAAGAGATTAAATCCAGAGGTCCACGCCATGCTGCACCTATTCAGGCTGCAGACATTCCCATTCGACCATTTCAAAAAATGGCGATAGACATCATTGGTCCATTTAAGATAAAGTCTGCTAGAGGACACCAATATATTTTGACGTGTGTGGATATGTGCACACGTTGGCCAGAGGCTGTTCCTCTAAAGAGCATAACTACTGCTGATAATGCAGATGCTCTTTGGTTAATATTTTCTCGTCTGGGATTTCCAGCAGAAATATTATCGGACCATGGTAGCCAACTTATTTCGGATACCATGTCTCAAGTGATGTCGACTCTAAAGATAGAGAGATCTCTGAGTAGTATTTATCATCCTATGTCCAATGGGATGGTGGAACGTCTAAATAGAACTCTGAAAAACCTACTAGGTAAGATAACTGAGGATCATCCTCAGAATTGGGACAGGGTTTTACCCGCGGCTCTCTTTGCATATAGAGAGGTCGCCAACGAACATACAGGATTTTCTCCTTTTGAACTTGTCTTCGGCGCGAAACCGCGAGGTCCTATGTCGTTACTTCATGATCTCATAACTGCTGATAATATTGTCGATGACACAAAATCCTCTTACGAATATGTCATTGCACTTAGACATAAGATTATCGAAGCATGGAAATTGGCAACTGCTTCTTCTGAATTTGCGAAACAGAAGGCAAGGCAATTTGCCAATAAGACCAGACGCTTGCGACAACTCTGTCCAGGTGACAAAGTATTGGTCCTACTACCTTGTAGAGAAAACAGACTTCTTATTTCTTGGAAAGGTCCGTACGATATAATATCAAAAGTTTCCGATGTTGACTATATCGTCGATATTGACGGGAAGCATAAAACCTTCCACATCAACATGCTCACGGAATTTTTATGAACGTCCGGATTATTTACAACCTGTTTTCCAGGCAACGGACGATTTTCCAGTCCAACATGGACATTACTCATCACTGTCAGTAATACAGGATGAGGAAACGAGTTTCTCGGATGTAAATCTACCTTTTCCAATGATTCCTCTTCACTCTAATGAATCATGGAAAGATGTTGCGATTTCTCCCGAATTATCTCCAGGAGAACAGAAACAAGTTTCTACTATGTTAGAACAATTTCAGGATGTCCTTACTGACATTCCTGGTCAAACTGATGTCATTTAACATGACATTATTCTTACTGACCATAATCCTATAAGAGTCAGACCGTATCCTATCCCGATACATTTTCAAGCACAGGTAGAGAAAGAGTTGGATGAGATGATAGAGTTAAAAATTATTGAACCATCCACATCAGCATATTCTTCGCCGATGGTTATCGTGCGAAAAAAAGACAACAACATATGTCTTTGCGTTGATTATCGCAAATTGAACCAAGTGACTAAATTTGATGCTGAACCTATGCCTTTACTAGAAGAGCTACTTACGAGACTATCGAATTCCCATTTCTTTACTAAACTCGATTTGTCTAAAGGATATTGGCAAGTTCCACTATCCGAACACGCCAAACCGTTTACTGCTTTTTCGACGCCTAGGGGTCTATTCCAATGGAATTTCATGCCTTTCGGCCTAATGAACGCCCCTGCAACATTCGTACGCATGATGCGTCGAATCCTATCTCATCGCTCAGATGTCATTGCATATCTTGATGACATCTGTCTTTTCAGTGATACTTGGAACGATCACTATAATGGGATAAATGAACTATTGTCTATCTTACGCGAGCATAACCTAACAGCGAAACCATCTAAAGCTTGTATTGGTTTTAGCGAAATATCTTTCTTAGGTCACCGTGTTGGTCATGGTTTCCTTAAAACAGAAGACCATAATACAAGTAAGATACTTAACATTTCTATTCCTAAGACTAAAAAGCAAGTGCGAAGTCTCTTAGGTCTAATACAATTTTATGGACGATTCATTCCGAATCTGTCCTCCATTATGTCACCTCTTTCTTCCTTGCTAAAGAAAGGGTCTCCTAATGTAGTCCATTGGACTCAAGAATGTCAATCCTCTTTGGATAAGGTTAAAACTATGTTTTCTACTTCACCTATCCTAGTATTGCCTTCTAAGGATAAGACATTTATTCTTCGTAGTGACGCTTCATCCACAGAGATTGGAGCAGCACTAATGCAAGAGTACTCGGGAACTCTGCATCCTGTGATGTATATTTCTCGAAAATTGAATGCCGCAGAGAAGAATTACTCGGTCCTAGACCGTGAATTGATGGCTATGGTTTGGTCAATCCTTAAACTGCAAAGATTTCTTCTTGGCGCGCATTTCATTGTGGAAACTGACCAGAAAGCTCTTACGGCTATTCAGAGTAAAAATCTGAAGAGCACGAGATCAACGCGATACGCGATTGCTCTGCAGCCGTTTCATTTTTCGGTGCGAGCTATCCGTGGGTCAGAAAATGTGATGGCAGATATTTTGTCTAGATGCCCACATGATTCATAACTGTTAAATTATATGCCTAACTTTGCTACAGTTGTTCCTATGTTGAAATGTGTACAAATATGGAATATATCATATATTGATTGTAACACTACTTAGCGGTTTACTGATGTTTATTCACCGCTGGTCTTTCAATGTTTTTTCGTCTTTGATGATCATGATGTTAAGGTATCTAAGATGAAATTTATGTATAAACTGATGCAGAAAGTGTGGCTTTGCCAGTATTGTAGTATGCGTTGGTGACACCTCTCTGGAAATATTTATACTTAGAGAAATACTTTCTCTAAGTTCATGAAATATATTCTCAATGCTTATCATCTGCGCATTGTTATTGGTGCGTTGTGAGCCTATTGTATGTTGCTCCTAGATGTATTTCAAGAAAAAAAAGTACCATTTTTTTTCCCGAGGGGTGTGGTAATCTGTTGCGTGCATATTTTGACGCACATATTACAAAAATACGATATGGCTATTTAATATGGAAAATATATACTTGCATTCATTTGTGTATGAAAATGCTTCCTCTGGTAAAGCTAGATAATTCATGATTGATTTACACTTTTGATTATATGAGTGATCGTTCTTGATATTGATTCGGCGCATGGATATTGAATTCATGTCCGTTCTTATTTGTTCGGGCCAGAAAATAGATTAATTTTGCTTGTTATGTTTATGGCCTGAATTCATGTGTACTACTTGTCTAGTGAAAGAAGATTCAGTCGTATATTGTATACCTTTGTATGATCAGGTCGGACTATATTCTTTCTGCCGGAATCTAGCGCAGGTTTTCGTAGTCCTTCTGGGTTGTGAAGAGTTCCGATAATGTCGCAAAGATGGCTGAGTGCTTTTTCCAGGGCTGGCACTGTTTAAGGTTTAACAGTGATTCATAGATGTTTTTCTAGGAGAAGTTTATGTCTCTGCAAGAGTCTATTTGTCAGAGATCCTCCTCATATGTGTGATTCGGACTCCAGTTATGCCAGACCCTATTTTTGATGATCTCGAGTCGATTAGACCTAGATGGAACATTGTGCTTCGTATCGCTAGGGTCGTGTTTTGTATCGACGAAGATGACAGGCTTTCCTACAGCAGTTATGTCCTGTTGGTTCAACGGGCATGACGGCGATTACCAGCAACGCGCTGTGGAGCGTAAGGAGCATGGCGAGGCACGTAGAAAGCCATGGTCATCCACTGCACCTGACTTCATCTCCAGTCGTCTTGACTTGTCTTGCCACTGGATTAAGATGGACCCAGGCGAGAGAGTGAGGTCGACGAATTGCGCAACTCTTCCTCACTTTAAACCAAATCACTGCGCAAGTCACTCTTTCATCCACTCATCCACTCATCCATCCACTCACAACAAGTCCTGTGGCGATGGGCGAGCGGCGAAGCGGCAGGCGTGGGTGCGCTGGCAGTCGTAGTCGCAGACCTACACACAGGCGGCTCAGGCCATATGGTCGTCTTCCACTGATCGGAGCAGCAGTGGGATTCGGCAGCCCCCTGAGTGACTGAGCAGCCCTCTTTAGGAAAGCACTGCTCACCTCCATGGCATGAGGAAGGGGCTAGAAAAGGTGCCCTAAACATTGCCTGCTCCACCATTACCTAACCAGCTTACCGCGGTTGGTGGGTACCCTACTTCAGCGGGCGACACATAAGAAAAAGAACGCTTAAGGCTTCATTAAAAACCTTTGACATAAACCCAGACACATGGGAAGCTGCTGCGCAAGACCGAACTGCCTGGCGCACATCTCTTCGTAAAGGTGCAGTGGCATGTGAATCTTCCAGAAGAGCAGCAGCGGAACAGCGGAGACAAGCTAGAAAAGATCGTGAAATAAAACCTTCACATGAAGCAAACATTCCCTGCCCACACTGTCCGAGATCCTTCCAGGCCCGCATCGGGCTCATCAGTCACCTTCGTACTCATGGACTATCCTAACATCCTAATAATTGGATGAACAGAGTGGTCTTCATCACTTGTGATGGACGAACAACATGTCTACATGAAGTAACTGGATTACTGTAGAGCTGTATGGAAAACTTTATGAAATTATTTATATGCACATTCTAAATTAACTTTGGCTTATATCTACCTTCCTACGAGTGAGTGAGCGATAACTCAGGAAGGCGGCCATGTTATATTTCTGTCATCATATTTTTGATCACTGTCAAGAGAACAGATTATGTATCCTACTATCGGGCAGTGGTATCGAGATCTTGTTATGAGGTGAACACCCACTATCGTGGTTTATGATTATTATACAAACATTGGGCATTTTTCAGCTTAAGAACTTAGCCATGAAATGGAGGGGCCAATGACTTTTGTATGTTCACCGATCCTCATTGACGCGTTCAGTCAGTAGAGGATACGGCGATGAGGTACCAGAACAGTGAATGCTACCTTAGGTTGAATGTTATTTCACTACTACATGAATGTATCATCCACGATTCAAATAACCAATGAATGTATGTCAACATGTACCCATGACTGTATCCGTGCTGTCCAGTTTGCGTGCCTTCAATAAACTATTGAAATGTCAGCGGCAGTTCAAGTAGTCATTGCATTACATGAGAGTGTGTGAGAGGTACTATCCAGTGGTCTGTTACACCGAACTACTACACCATTCGCGTTACTTGACACTCCCACTCAATGTCAATATGACAGGTTCATTCGATGATGCAGAGGTAACTGAAGAAGACTTTCTTCAGTGATGATCAG
Source organism: Oreohelix idahoensis (assembly GCA_024509875.1). Lineage (NCBI taxonomy): Eukaryota > Metazoa > Mollusca > Gastropoda > Stylommatophora > Oreohelicidae > Oreohelix > Oreohelix idahoensis. Next base: position 63,084 of record JAMPIV010020373.1, read on the forward strand.
TGCATGACTCTGACATAACACCCGCATCCAGACATTCTGCAACAGTGGCCAATACACAACAACACGTTTATTCTACATAGTTATTCTACAGTAGTGCTGCTTAAACTAAAGATATGGTGTACGTGTATAACAAGACCCCTAGTGACCCCGACAATGACTCTAAGTCCCTACCATCCCCTCCACCAAACATTATTATATGACGAGGTAAGAGGAGCTTTTATTACATTGAGACTTGTATAGAAATTAACTCTTTAAGTCCCAATCGACTTTATAAAGGCTCAGGGGTTAGACGCGCTTGGCCCAATCGACTTTAAAAAGCCTTTAGTATATGTGCCTCTGTTTGAGACTGTTTCTAATTATAACTACCCACAAACCACCCAAAACGTCATTTCCGACTGCAAGTACATTCTTTAAAAATACCGCACGTGTTTAAGAGTGAACGTGTTTCTGTTATTTTAGATTTTTAAAGCGATTATTTTAAGCGCATATCCTCCATTTTACCTGGAATAACTAATCATTTTTTTTAAGCGCATATCCTCCATTTTACCTTGAATAACTAATCATTGTTCAATGAAAGCTTTTATACTTGTAGCACAAGAGTAAAGTACATCCAATTACCTTCAGTTTCATATACAACAACAAAGTTATTTATGCATATGAACATTTAAAAAAAATTATTTCCAAACAACAATAAAAACGCACTGGGGTGGCCATTTTTGCTTGGGCCAAACCCACTTTTTTGCTTGGGACTGAAAGAGTTAAAAGACAGTGTGTCGAACTCAAAAAAAATCTTCAACTGACATATTAAGTCGCAGTGTATGGCTCTGAAACATAGAGAACAACGAAAACGTAAAAGAAGTAGCGGTTGAACCTGTTTTAAACGTACGTTGAAATCTCTTTGAAAAACTGACGACTGATTAGTCGCCAAATTCTCTTCTACTGCGTGGCGTTACAGACTACATAAATCCTAACGCCCAATCCCTAACCGTTATCCTGGTCATGTTTTTTTTTTAAATGTTGCTGAATAAAATGTCAGTTCTATCAACACTCTTCAACTCTCCAGCGAGCATAGCCCGTCAACAAACAAAATGTCAGTTCTATCAACACTCTTCAACTCTCCAACGAGCATAGCCCGTCAACAAACAAAATGTCAGTTCTATCAACACTCTTCAACTCTCCAACGAGCATAGCCCGTCAACAAACAAAATGTCAGTTCTATCAACACTCTTCAACTCTCCAGCGAGCATAGCCCGTCAACAAACAAAATGTCAGTTCTATCAACACTCTTCAACTCTCCAACGAGCATAGCCCGTCAACAAACAAAATGTCAGTTCTATCAACACTCTTCAACTCTCCAACGAGCATAGCCCGTCAACAAACAAAATGTCAGTTCTATCAACACTCATCAACTCTCCAACGAGCCATAGCCCGTCAACAAACAAATACCAAGTCCTCCTGTCACGTGACATCCGCTCAAGGTTTTCCACATCTACTTTATCTTTGTTGATCTGTCACCAGTTCTCTTCTCCATTTGTTCTTAGGTCTACTTCTACTTCTCTGACCTTGGGGATTCAAGAACAAGGACTGTACGGTTATAATGTCAACGTGTTTAGCCAGTGGGTGCCCAGTCTCTCGCCAACGTCTTCTTCCCATCCCTTGTTACACTGTCTCTTGATTGGTTCTGGTCATCAGTTCCACATTGGTGATCTTGTCGTACCATTTCAATCCTACTACTCTACCCAAGTATCCTATTATGTTAATTCATCACAACTAATTTGGTTCATTTAACTAATTTGAACATCATTCTAAACAAGACAGGGGTCATGACACTCAATGTGAGCAACCTCGAGCCCATAACAGTGAGGAATCAACAACTGGAACAGACAGACACCTTCACATACCTAGGATGCACAGTAACACCAGATGGCGGAGCAAGCAAAGAACACCACCAACAGAATGAACAAAACAAGAACAGCCTTTTATTGTCTAAACAACATCTGGGAGTCTTCTCAGTACAGCACAGGCACAAAATTAAGATTATATCAAAGCTGTGTACTTTCTGTGCTTCTCTATGGTGCGGAATGCTGGAGAGCAAAAGAGAAGGAAATGTCGAAATTGTCCTCTTTTCCCACAACATGCCTAAGAAAAATTCACCGAATCTTTTGGCCGAATACCATCACCAACCAAGATCTGCTTACTCGGAGCAAGCAAGATGACATGCACACCATCATAGCTGGCACACGCTGGAGTTGGGTCGACCATGTCTTCAGGAGAGACCCCGACGGCATCACAAGAATAGCTATGCTTTGGACCGCGTGATGGCCACTGATTGCTTGTCAGTGACGGTCGGCAGCTAAGGATCAAAGAAGAAGAAGAAGATCACAACTAATTAGGTGTTATTTAATAGACAAATATTCCTATCCAGGTTTTATGAGCAGCATGATGAATGTACCAACATTGAGCTTCAGTAAGTAAGATGCACGCATGATTCCTCTTATTGCTTAGGCTTATTCATGTTGTTTTTTTTCTAAAGGATCAGGTAGCCGGCCCAATGTTCGACCTTCCTCAGTCGCCTTCTGCAGGATACATTGTTACTATTCTGTCGGGCCCCCGTATCACACTAGAGTGTATGGCGTACCATGTTTTCATAAATTGGAGCGTAATGGGTATTATATTTTTATAACTTGGAGCGAATGAGGTGCAATGATTCTATAATCTGGAGTGTATTGAGTACAATATTTCCACACTCTTTAGAGTATGGGGTACAATGTTTCTATAATTTGGAGGGTATTGGGTACAATATTTCTATGCTCCAATAGTATTGTGTATTATGAGGTTGTTGTTATTTAACTAGGGCTGCTGAGTCTCTCGCTCCTTAGCAGCCAATATCAAGTTGAAGACTCCTTGGTATTATCTACACTGTAGATCCTGTGGCTTTTCTTCCATGCTGAAACGTGTTGAGTTTAAGTCATGTGCTCCAGTTTCTCCAGGTTGGCTTGCATTTAATGGATCGTCACATCTTGTCCCAAGCTAGGAATATGAACTTCGTGGCATACTGTCATTCCCCACCACTCTGCTCCTCTCAGGTAGGACACGTTCCACTGATTACTTGTCCTCCCCATAATAAACGTGTATCTGCCTGCTCGTTTTTCACTGTGTCTGCAATGGCAGGTTCTCAGTCTAAAAGTTGTCCCCTTGATCTCTTCTTGACAAGGAGTAGTATGGTTCTACTGTATCAGACTCTGAAGATCATTCTGTCCTTTTCGTTAGACTTACTATTGATGTCTGGTTTTTCCCTTCTTCATATGTTGCTCTGACCTCAGTTTTGATTTTGTTTCCATCTTCTTTGGCATTATTAAATTTAATGCAGAAGTATTTCATTTTCTCCGTCATGCCAGAAACGCCGAGAGAAGCTTAACTAGCGCCAAACATAATGAGCACATATATAATTAAAAACCACCGTATTAGCGGAAGACTGACAAGCGGAACGCCGATATGTACTGTATTTGTCTTATTTCTAAAAGATGAAACAAAAATAATTGTTAACATTTTAAATAAAATTAAAGTATACACTAGACTTTATTTCTGTGTAGATTATGCATATTTGGTTCTTCGCTCTTAATAGCTAATACATACCAACTTAATACGCTTTATTTTTGACCGGCACAAAAGATAATCCTCAGCTGTATTAACCCTGAGATTCCATGTCGGGTCGTCTACACATGAGATCTGTGATTTTTCCAATTTTGTAACCCAGCACGTCACATTCGTCACAAAAACCCTACACCCCTCTCCCCCACTTATATGCATGGTGGCATATCTGGAGTCATTCTTATATGACCACCAGCTATGCACAATGCTACAGTATACAGATGTGAATGTGAACTTCTGTCTATGTGGCTAATTACACCCTCATTGATTCTTGAAATCATCCCATCCACCCACTTCTATGGATTCTCCTTGTGGAGAAGCATTTTGAGAACCCAGCATTGCACACTAAGCTTGGAGGAGTTACTTGTGCCCCAGACGTAAGTCTGGCTTTCACCTGGTTGCCTGCATGCAGGAAGATCTTACTGTGGACCCATGATAGGCAGGAGGAGCTGAGAAGTGGCTTTGTGTAGGACATGACAATACCTTGAGAGAGCCTAGAACCAGAGTTCAATATACTCGTATAACTCTGCATATTTGGAGAGCCCGCTTTTTGAGAAGGAATGCACAGTATGCCATCTGCTTCTTCCTCCTAGCTTGGTACAAGATGTGACGATCTTTTAAATGCAAGTCATCAACTTGATATCGGCTGCTAAAGAGCGGAAAGCTCTGCCGTTCTAGTTAAACAACAATAACTACAACAACATCACCCTTTATGTGACGTCACAAATTCTCCTTCTTCCCCCCCCCCCCACCCCCATATTTCGTTTAAACAGAAAAGAAACAGCGTAATCGAATATCAATTATTTCACTAGTCGTCACTATCACGTAACCGAAGATCAATTAAATCACTAGTCGTCACCATCACGTAATTGAGTATCAATTATTTCACTTGTCGTCACCATCACGTAATCGAATATCAATTATTTCACTAGTCGTCACCATCACGTAACCGAAGATCAATTAAATCACTAGTCGTCACCATCACGTAATTGAGTATCAATTATTTCACTTGTCGTCACCATCACGTAATCGAATATCAATTATTTCACTAGTCGATACCGTCATCATGACCTTTCAACTCACTAAGGAGCGTATGCTTTATGGGGTGTCAACATTTTGTGACAGTATGTGACGATAGGGGGTGGGGGTTGGAAAATGTGACGTCACACTCTCTTCTTTCATACAAGATGTTCCTTCCTTTATCCACAATAGTTAACTTTCATCCACAATAGTTAACTTTTATCCACAATAGTTAACTTTCATTCACAAGACGACTTATAATATTAGAATGATCTCAGCTAAAATATCAATGACTTGTTATAAACTTGAACTCGTGTGGTGAGATGGAAGTTATATAGAAACAAAAATAGAGCCCCCATAACTGGAGAAGAGAGCTGGTGAACTAGTGGTAGGGATGGTACAGGACAAGTCAGGTGGTTAACTGCACATTCTAGCTGGTAACTGTAAAAGAGAGCTATGATGTAAGTCACCGTCTGGCTAGACCCATCTTATGCTCCAAGGGTGTCTCTATTAATAGTTGGTGTCAAACACATTTCGTTTATTATCCCAACCGAACAAAAATATTAAATAATTTTGAATTCCACACACGAACAACAATTTAGAACTGTAACTGGAATTTTCACAAAATCAATCAACTGTCAATGTATAAAAATATATCAGTACACCTTAATAATTAAAGTAGAAATTTAGTAAACATTGGAGATAAGTATTTACAAAAATTAAAAACTGGAATTTTAATAATTTGTCGTTGTCTTTTTAATTAGTCCGGTCATTTGTTGATTTCTGGATTTTTCTTCTTCAATGAGCGTGTACTTACCTCCTTCAGTTCTTGTGGCCATAGACATTTCTGTCATTGATCACGTGTAAGATACTTAATTCACCTTTGACCTGTAGTAACAATACTACTTCCAGGCGATACAGAGGTGGTCATTTACTCACACACTACAATCTGTTGGTGCCGCGGTAGTGTAGTGGTTAGTGTACTGGCTTCCTAGCTCGGTGATCATTTACTCACACACTACAATCTGTTGGTGCCGCGGTAGTGTAGTGGTTAGTGTACTGGCTTCCTAGCTCGGTGGTCATATACTCACATACTACAATCTGTTGGTGCCGCGGTAGTGTAGTGGTTAGTGTACTGGCTTCCTAGCTCGGTGGTCATTTACTCACACACTACAATCTAATGGAGCCGCAGTAGTGTAGTGGTTAGTGTACTGGCTTCCTAGCTCGGTGGTCATTTACTCACACACTACAATATGTTGGTGCCGCGGTAGTGTAGTGGTTAGTGTACTGGCTTCCTAGCTCGGTGATCATTTACTCACACACTACAATCTGTTGGTGCCGCGGTAGTGTAGTGGTTAGTGTATTGGCTTCCTAGCTCAGTGGTCATTTACTCACACACTACAATCTGTTGGTGCCGCGGTAGTGTAGTGGTTAGTGTAATGGCTTCCTAGCTCGGTGGTCATTTACTCACACACTACAATCTGTTGGTGCCGTGGTAGCGTAGTGGTTAGTGTATTGGCTTCCTAGCTCAGTGGTCATTTACTCACACACTAAAATCTGTTGGTGCCGCGGTAGTGTAGTGGTTAGTGTAATGGCTTCCTAGCTCGGTGGTCATTTACTCACACACTACAATCTGTTGGTGCCGTGGTAGCGTAGTGGTTAGTGTATTGGCTTCCTAGCTCAGTGGTCATTTACTCACACACTAAAATCTGTTGGTGCCGCGGTAGTGTAGTGGTTAGTGTACTGGCTTCCTAGCTCGGTGGTCCATGGTTCGATCCGCAGTTGAGGTGAGATATTTTAGACCGCAAACGGCTCCGGGGTCGATTCAGCCTCCTTCATGAATTGGGTTACCAGAACAACTCTGGGAAGGTTAAGGCGGCGGGCGTGATTCTGACCACATCAACTTTAGTGTGACCGATGGTCAAGAAAATATGGGTTTAACACAATATTCCAAATATGCCTCAATGGGCGTGTAACGGGATCCCTTTTCCTACTTTATATGACAGTACTTTATATTTAAAATAATTGATTCATACTTGTGCACTTCACTAGTTAAATCAACTATCCATTTCTATATACATAAAAAATAATCAATAATTACTTCACAATATTAAAGAAATAAAAAGGATTAGGAAATGAGAATATGGAGTTATTGTTTTTTTCTCACAGAAAAAAAGATACCGGTGAAGGTTATTTGTTTTTAAGCACTGTGATTTTTTTTTTCCTCTTGCCTGATTAAAATGACTTAGCTGCCCAGAGGTTGAAACTGGTTTGTTTACTTCTCCGTCAATTGTCGACTTCTGTGGGATGTACACGTCCCAGAAATTGCTGCAGGGGTAACCGCACCGAATGTCAATGCAAAGATCTTCACACCCCGTCGAAGGCAGGCATCTAGCGTAGACCACAAGTTCTTGATCCACAGACACGTATCAAGTTGGTACCACACACTTTGAGAAATAAAAAAAAAACAAATGTCTCTGCTAAGTACCGGTTTCCTGACACTAGTCAGGCGCCTTCCCGCTGTCATTTACACCGATTCTTTTTTTCTCAGTAATTTTACCCTCACAGAGCATCACAGTTAAACCAGTGGATTGGATGACTGTCGTAGATTTTTGATAGGGGAATTAAGACTCAGGTCGGTCCCTTCTGAATGGAAAAAGAACAGGTGATAGCTCAGTGGGAAATAATAAATAGAAATAGATTTTCATGAGTGAGATGGTGGAAAATAATAGATTTCTGTCCCTGACACTCGAGAAGCCTCTCTCGGTCAGCCTATCTCTACAACAGATCTAGATGAGTCAGACAGTTTATTAGAGTATATATAGTAATATATATATACCACTCGCATACACAACCACGTAAGTGACGACAGTTAGACGCACAGACGTGAAAACTATAACAATGAAATATAGATATTTTGGGAACGAGCTGACCGACACACTTGAATAAGTTTATGTAAATTTTATTATCATAAGAATTCACCACCAAACATAAAGTTGAATATCAATCACATACAAATACACATAGGTTAAAGAATTTCTAACAGAATATTAGAATCATAGGTGTAATCCTTTCGCCCTCTGTTTAGCCCACGATCCTGTTAGAAAAAAAGTTATAGCCTCAAAGAGTCAAAGATTTATACTCTATGGTCTAGATTTCCCTCTACAGTTAAGAACAGAGTTGTTATATTAATCTATTCTAAGAGGAAAAACAGCATAAGAAAAAACTTGCATATAAGAACTACAAAGTGGGTGCATGAATGTAACATTGAAACAGGGGCCCCTGACGTACTTTCTTACCTACAAACTTGCTGTTGTTCGCCTTCTGGCGCAAACGTCAGGACACAACTTTACAGTGAATCTGTATTTCTCTTGATAAAGAGAATCCCAGCTCTGCAGATTTCAGGTTTTATCCAATGTTCCATGGAGCATTCTCTTTATAACTATATTTTCAGATTACTGTTAAATGCCACTCGAATCAGGTCAGGTAAAAAATTAAAAAAAACGGGCTCACAGTATCAGAATCACGAGGTTTCCAATACTTAGGAAATGACAGGTGGGTAATTTCCCTCAAAATGTAAAATTATTGGTCACACCACAATTAATCAAAACGTCGGAATGTTATTGTTACCAACAGACTACTGGTGGCAATGTATGTAGTTATTATAATATTTATTTGTCTGAGGGAAAGTATTTGTTTTTAAAATCAGGATGCTTTCCTGGCCAAAGATATATCGCCCATGATTGATTGATACTTTTGTTATATGGGTTATCTCCCCTGAATATCGAACTTGGCGTATGAATCCAGATTTTGTTGGTCTGTTCCTTGTTGGGCCAGAAACAGATTGTTCTTGCTTAGGTTTATGCAGGAATGTTTATGGTCCGAGTCTATGTTTACTCCTTGTCTATTTAAGACGATTCGGTCTTATATCGTGATATCTTTGTATGTCTAAGTGGGACTATTTTTCCGTGTACTGAACTTTGGGGTTAGGCAGTTTCAGCGCATGCGGATACGAAAAAGGGTCTTCCGTGATGATGGAGCCTGGTTAATGCCATGTCGGAGACCAGTCCGAAGTTTGTTGATATCTGTGATCTATTATGGGGAAGGAGATAGTTTCTGATATGATTATTAAGTCTTTGAGTTCCCCAGTGTTTATTCTGTAACGCCAGGAGAGGGCGTATGTGTTCTGCTAGTATATTTCCCATGTCTAGGTAAAAGAACTTTTTTGCTGAACTTTTTCCTTGCTAGGCTTAGATGGGCAGACGTCTACATGATGATTATCTATATCAATATGTCGGGATGACATGTTACCTAGCAGCACTGAATATGATTGTATGCAGCAGTTATGATGAAAGAATATGCTGATTCTTGTAGAAACATTTGTGTTCATGAACAAAGCCTTTATTGAAGCTTTACTATGCATCTGTATAGTGAGTAATGCTCACTGGAACCAGAAGCCATTTTGGATCCTATTTTTTGTCGATCATCGATCAGAGAACAGGGATGCCCCTTATTATCAGGTGATGATTAAGAGATCACAATTATAAAGAAAACCCAATACTGGTGGGTTAACATTGTCTCCAGAAATATTTGCTGAACTTTACCTAAAGGAATCTTCGCTAGAAAAGAGGTTCTGTCTAGGAGTCATGCTTGAACATTATTTATTAACTGACATGATCAGTCAGTAAGGCCTGATGGTTATATTTATAAACAGTGGAATTCTAAGTGCTTGTCTACGGACGTTCCATTGTAATGTTCTTCATCATGAATGCCAACTTAAGATTGTAGACCATTGATCAACAGTATGATGATATATGTCGACCTGTTTTCCTGTAACTATACCCGTACTGTCTAAGTGTGTGCGTCCAATTAAACAGTATGAAACGACCACAGTAGTCTGCATCATTAACTTCTAGCTACGTGTGAGTGAGTGTTTGATCTTCTAGTCAACTCTTCAGAACAATCCATGCATTCGCGTATTGACACTCACATTAACACTCATAGTCAACATTACATCCTTGTCGGGGCCTCATTACGTTTTTGGACAAGGTGACCTGTATGCCCAACACTGTGCCGGTTTAGAGTTGACCATTTACACCAATACCAGCTTTATTAACGAGCTGGCCACTTTATCAGTTATTGATTATAATATTTTTTGCTACAGGGGCTGAATGTACTTGAGATTATTTGGAAGAATTATAATCTGGCTCGATAGGCCTAGTTACTTCACTGTGTCTTGAAGTTTGTGAAATGGGTATTCTGTCTAGTTCTGGATGCGACACAATGCCAGACAGGTTTTAACTTGTACACCCACGTGTTTGAAGACATAAAATGTTTCTTCTATTTATTCTCATATATACTGAAACCGCTGGTAAGTTTTTGGGCTAACCCAAATGCTGTATAAAGAAAAAGAACCGTACAGAATACTTAATCATAATATTATACACACCTCCTACCCTCGCGTAAAATATAATATTCACTCCGGTTATATAACTTAAATCAGAAAACATAAGCTTAGCGCTTGTCTCGTCGTTTAAACCTCCCGTGAAATAAATTCTAGTCATTTAAAAAATAAACACAATCATCATGAATTAGAAATACATACGTATTTCGTCAATACTGAATGATGAATCAGTGCATTTACTCAGTTAGTTAGAACTATTCTCTGACTGGTTACTAGAAATTTAATTAAATTATTTATAGCTGACTGAGTTTCTAGCTAGAAATATAATTTATTCTGCTATCCACTGTAACACAGTACTAGAGAAATAGAACTGACTATCTGTTTAATTACTCTGCACAAAAGAAACTAGTGAAATATAATAGACGATAAAACTAGTGAAATCTATTTACCTCACACAGGACTACTAAGACTATTTTCTCCAACGCAAACTGAGAACTTTACTTAATAAAGTAATTTCTAGAAACGCCGCTATAATGTGTCTAGAGAAACTGCGGTGTCTGAATGAACACTGGATACTGAGTCTAAGATTCTTGGGTATAAATATCTGAAACTGACAAAGAATGCTACGCCATTTCCCAAACCAGAATATGCCAGATGTTAGCACCTACGTCCAGATTTACATATTTCCGTGCTCATTCTGCGCATCAAACAAATTCCTTCACCCTCATGCCAAACCAGATTCACTCTGTTGCGTACGGACTCATTTGAGAACCGACGTAACGTAATAGACCAGACCCCGTGCAAGATTTCCTCGACTAACAGGGTCATACGAATTTTGCCTGCAGACTATGGTCATAAACGCAATATAAGCGACTCGTCTTTCATCTCAAATCTTTCCCCTTGGATAATTAACTTATAGGCGAGCAGATCAGAGAAAAGTGATAGACGATAATCTTCCTTCTATCCCTGTCGAGAACGAATTAACAACGATTCGATCTCATCAAAGGATCTTAGCTAACAGCCATAAACTGCGTTGCTAAATTAGAAAAGAAAGACACAGGGTAGAATTGCTAACAATCTGGTGTATGCGAAAGAAAGGTAATACCAATCGAGCGTATGCGAGGAAATGAAAAAGAGCAAAAGAAAGGTAAAAAAAAAGACAAGTGTAGAATAAAGAAAAGATATAGAAATTTATTAATCATAATCTCCGCCACATTGACAAATCATTGTCAAACCCAGTTGCTGATGAAAAAAAAAACATTGTCAAACCCAGTTGTTGATGAATAAAACATTGTCAAACCCAGTTGCTGATGAATAAAACGTTGTTTAACAGCGGAAAATTACCTTGCCTGATTTAAACATGTTTAAATATACATAGAACCTTATTAAGAGGTTAACATAGCATTTCTGTACATCGTAATGTCACTACCCACACCGTGCTCCACTTGGAGCCTGGGGCTACTTGGTCTTTTGGTTACCCGTGAGAGAATCTGCAAGAAGCAGTCACCAGCGCTTTCTGTGGTGGTTCATGAATCAATTATGTTCATATGCTGAAGTTGCCAGTCTCGTATGACCCTGATCAACCGCCAGTAAGTTAAACATGTCAAATGTAAAATATAAAATAATATAATGTTCACGATTTTTTTGTTAGTTTAGGATGCATCGCAATAACACCGAATCGTGCTTCTTATTTATTGACGAAAAGATGGCCAACATACAGTAAAGTGTTGTTCTGCTAAGTCGTCTGTCATGTACCATTATTCTCTATACGGCAGAATCGTTCATTGAGACCTAATATATGAGTTGAAGATTGTTAGTTTTGAGTTGACCTCGATGTCTTTCTATTTCATTACCTGACTTAATATAATATAAAGTTCTTGTCACCTCATGTAATAATGTGGTGGTGGAAATGGTAAAGATTTTTGGTCACTGTTGGGCTCACAAGGGGACTAGTCATACATGTATATCACAAGCTTTAGATTAGGCACATAAAGAAGGGAAATACGAGGTCTGTAAACAGTAAATAAATATTATATAAATGCAGCACTAAGTGCCGGTCAAAAATGCTATTACAAGTGCTTTCTCCTATATGCGTTAAAAGAACCAGTGTTTTACATATTTACTGCCCTAGATTTGATCACAGGGTATACTTTGTTGTTGTTTAAAAAATATAATAATATATTCCTACTAACTATAAAATGCTGAACGATTTTATACAAAATTCTAACGACATTTTATTTATACTTTTTGTTCCATAAAGTATTGGGGAATATATTAAATATTAACATCGTAATACATTAAAATAATCATTATTTATTCTGGACAAGTTGCGTCCCTTTGCATTAAAAAAAATTACGTCTCGATAGTTTACATGCAAATCTATCACTCTTTTACGTATGAAGGAGAAATCGTTGCGCTGGAGATGGAAAATCGGCAAGAGGTACCAAAGGTCCGTGTCCGGGTATATAACAAACACAGAAAGTGAAATGAGTATCAGTGAGCTTACAAGCTTGTTGTACTTGTATTAAGTACGAAAACGCTATTAATGTTAATGCTAATGTTAATGTTAATCAGAATCGATGTCATTGTACTCCGGGCAAATGCAAAGGAAGAAAACACTAAATAGCGCTAATTGTAAACTGAAGTCACTAAATGTAACAAGTGAGGACAAGAACAGGTTTTGGGAACAACTTTTTATTGTTGTTACGAGACGTACCGGTACAAAGAGGCTGTGATCACGTGATGGCTGCATGCCCCATCTGCAGCATAACTTTCAAATAAACTATAGCTTAATATAATAAATCAAAAAGATAACTTCTAACGTGCAGTCTAAAACATGCTGTATTATTTCTCACATTTAATTGTTACAAACTAAAGTTCGGTTCACAATAAGTGACCAGAGGTCAAGAGCTGTCAATTAAGGGGACGCTTAGCTACAACAGAAGCATCGCTCTTGTTGTCTAGTAGAAACACGTGCGGATCACTGAGTGCAGCACATCTGTGCATGAAAAGGTCACTCAGAAACTGTGAGTGACAGGTTAAAATTACCACACAAACAAAAAAAAACAAAGACAAAACAATGTAATTTTTGACTGACATCTTATAATAGAAAGGCATGTAATGTTGCTCCTTTAGCGTAAACAGCATCTGGAAGTCCTCCCAATACAGCACAAGCACAAAATTAAGATTATATCAGAGCTGTGTGCTTTCTGTGCTTCTCTATGGTGCGGTATGTTGGAGGGTTACAGAGAAGGAAATGTCGAAATTGTCCTCTTTTCATACAACATGCCTAAGAAATTCACCGAATCTTTTCGCCAAATACCATCCCCAACCAAGATCTGCTTACTCGTAGCAAGCAAGAGGACATGCACACCATCATAGCTGGCAGACGCTAGAGCTGGGTTGGTCATGTCCTCAGAAGAGACCCCGATGCCATCACAAGAACAGCTATGATTTGGACCCCTGAGGGAAAACGAAAGAGAGGCCGATCAAAAACAACTTGGCTGAGGACTGTGGAGGCTGAGATGCAAAGAATGAACCAGAGTTGGGGCACTGTACGAAGGATGGCCACCGACCGAGCAAAGTGGAATCAGTTTGCTGTTGCCCTACAAGACGCCACTAGGCGTGATGGCCACTGACTGCTTTGAGGGTCGGTGGTTAGGATCTAAGAAGAAGAAGAAGAATGTAATGTTGATTGACGTTCATTACATATATAGGAAAAGGAATGAATATATAACTATAAACAGTGGTCATTTATCCACGCAGAACACCTGCAATGGTACGAAGGAGTCGTTTAATTAGGAAGTGAGAACGAAAAATAACACGTTCTAAAAACGAGAATTTACATTATTGCCAGGTTTACAGAAATCAGAGACTCCTGACACATTCCTATAAAACAAGCTGAAGACAGAATTTTGTTCTGTCAGCAGTGATGACAGAAACGTGAAATCCTGAAACTTTTCCATTGAAAATCAGAGAAAAACATGTGCTGGGCGTAAAATGAGAGGTGCCGGATGCAAAATGACGGGGTATAAATACTGTTGTTAGCTCGGTCAAAGGAGATTGAGATTCAGACAGACGGCTTGAGGTTTTAGAGATCAGAGTTCAGCTAGATTAGATTTTATGGAAATTTAGATTTGGAGAGCTAGAGATTTATAAAGGGCTAAAAATGTAGGAAGTTTGTTATAGGTCGTGCGCTGGATTAGCCAATGGGCGTGTAACGGGATCCTTTACCTACCTTTTACTACAATCTGTTATGCTTCTTACAGAAGCTTTGTTGAGACACTCTATCAGGCAGGAACCTGAAAACATATGCACCACACTATAGTATATGTTGTCTACAACCAAGACGATACTCCGATGATGACGGGGAACGTTTGATCACAATCCTCATTCAGACAACATAGTCCACGAGGCTGTGGTCATGTCAATCAAAAACTACGTCATACAATCAATAACATACATCCAAAGACTATGGAGATCATCATAAAATTGTCCTGATGTTTGTCTAGATTCATTCCATTTGGTCCTAAGTTGTGCCGAAATGGTTTCCCTTTAAGGCATTACATCAATGACAATTTATATTTGCATTGAACAAAAAGAAACCCTGAAAGAGAAGGAGAAGAAGAAGAAGAGAGAAACACTCAACATTTAAAAGCTAAGCCCTGAAATACTGTAAGCTCGTATAGCTAGTATTGCGCATAATCCTGAGAAGGACTCTAGGTTCGTCATGCTGTTCAGGATTGTTTCTGGTTATATTTAGCTGGAGACCAACTTCAGTTGTCAGCATAGTTTTTAGGGTACCAAGATTAAGATACCAGCAAGCAAATCAAAGTCACTCATAACATTAATTTTAATAAATACATCAAATTACATGACACCAAAATACTTTGTAACCTAACGATCAATATAAGTTTAACATTCCCTTCAGGCACAATATCTAGCATCTGAACTATTCACAATACAGTACACGTCTGACACAATGCAAGTCTGACACAATGCACGTCTGACACAATATACGTCTGACACAATGCAAGTCTGACACAATGCAAGTCTGACACAATGCACGTCTGACACAATATACGTCTGACACAATGCAAGTCTGACACAATGCACGTCTGACACAATGCACGTCTGACACAATGCACGTCTGAGACAATGCACGTCTGACACAATGCAAGTCTGACACAATGCACGTCTGACACAAAGCAGACGGTACCAGAGCAAGGTCTACCTAGTAAAGACATGAACAAGTTTGTTATCCATCTCTAGCGTCTTTTTCTCATGTCGTGTTCTTCTGGCACTTGTCTGGTTCGTGTCATCAGTTTCACATTACTGATCTTGTCATACCACTTGTCTGGTTCGTGTCATCAGTTTCACATTACTGATCTTGTCATACCACTTGTCTGGTTCGTGTCATCAGTTTCACATTACTGATCTTGTCATACCACTTATCTGGTTTGTGTGATCAGTTTCACATTACTGATCTTGTCATACCACTATAACCCTTTTATTTTAGGCAAGCACACATTTATGAGTGTCTGTGATTAGAGGGCAGGTGTTTCGCGACAAAAGTAGCGGTTTGGAAACAATGTGGTATCGCACTACAGTCTACCCAGCTGTAAATGGCTGCATCCCTCTGCTATGGCATTAGAAAAGGTAATGACAGCGAGGAGGAGAACTGGTTACCCCACCTCTCGAAGCTAAACTTAGTATTGTGAAGTCTTTAACACCTCACTCCCATACTGCAGTATCTGCTATGAGACTACCAATTTATGAAAGTCTGAGGTTTTCTGATTGTTGTTTTTGTTGTTCTCTATGTTCAGAGTCGTACTATAGGACTGACTTGACATTTGAGTTGAACATTCTGATTGTCGTTCTCTATGTTCAGAGTCGTACTATAGGACTGACTTGACATTTGAGTTGAACATTATGATTGTCGTTCTCTATGTTCAGAGTCGTACTATAGGACTGACTTGACATTTGAGTTGAACATTCTGATTGTTGTTTTTGTTGTTCTCTATGTTCAGAGCCGTACAATAGCAATGAACTATGACGTCTAAAATTCTTTTCTGCATGTTGTAATGGCCTCATTGTGCATCATGTGAGGTGACGCCGTAATAACTTCAATGAATGCAAGCTGCCGTTTCCGCATCTTTCCTAAAAAAGATGCTGTTGTTTCTTTCGTTTCAAACGCTACTAAACTTCCTACCAAGACAATTATCGTTGTTAAGATTGAAAGAAAAAACATACAGCATACGACAAAGAGAGAAAGTATTAGACAGTTTGACGTTATGGTATGGCAAGAAAATCAACAACATAATTTATAAATAACACTGGAGACAGGAAATTGTGGAGAGACATGATGACATACGCTACCAGCCATGACACTTGTAAAAGAAAAAGAAGATGTATCTACGAGTGGCGTTCAGAAAGTAATGCACCACATCGTTTTTCTCAGCTAATAATGAAGATAGAAGCATGAAATTTTGCACACTTAAAATATGGCATGCGCCAATTGTGTGCACCAAATTGCATTGCAGCCGGCCAAATAATACGGTTGCCCTAAACCGTTGAAATGGAGCGTGTTAGCAACTTGCGTTATAAACAGCGAATTGTGATAGAATTTCTCGTTGCAGAGAATGAAACTGTTGTGAACATTCACAAGCGTCTATGTGATGTGAATGGAATTTTTGCAGTCGACAGAAGTACAGTGAGTCGCTGGGTTCAGAGAATCAAAGAATCAGGAAGTGGAGATACGGAGCTGCTTGATCGACCGCACTGTGGACGTCCTGCCACAGCCACCAACGCAGAAATGTTGAAATGCGCTGAGGGCATTATTCTTACTGATAGACGAATCACTACTCAAAATTTGGCCTTACAGCTGTCAGTTAGCATTGGTAGTGCAAATGCAGTTATAAAAACTCGGATTTTCTAAGGTTTGCGCAAGATGGGCTCCTCAAAGTCTCACAAATGACCACCGATTGGTTGTCTTTTTGGGACATTGAAGGTGTGATTCTTGTGGACGTTATGCCAAGAGGAGAGACAATCAATTCGCAAGCTTACATTAAGACATTGAAAAAACTCAATTAACGTTTTCGTAGAGTTCGGCCGCACAAGAATCCAGCAGACCTGCTTCTCCTTCACGACAATGCGCGCCCTCACACAAGTCTGGCAACACGGGAAGCAATCACCAAATTGGGTTGGACTGTACTACCCCATCCACCCTATAGTCCCGATTTGGCACCCTCTGATTTTCATCTATTTGGTCCACTAAAGATGCACTCCGTGGGACAAGGTTTGAAGATGATGAAGGAGTGATTCATGCAGCGAAGAAATGGCTACATGATCAAGACAAAATCTGGTACGGCTAGGAATACATGCACTTGTTTCGCGCTGGCATAAAGCCGTACAAGTTGATGGGGATTATGTTGAATAATACCGATGTTTATATGACATATCCATGTATATTGTGTATAAATTTCATGCTTTTTGAATAAACAGCTCCTGAGAAAAAACGATGTGGTGCATTACTTTTGAACCATGAACGCCCCTCGAATATCAGTACTCCTCATATTAGGATATACTATGCATTGTTTTGGGCATAATTGGCCGTGAGTTGATGAGTATGAGCTTATGTTGACGATAATTTATGTTCCTTTTAAATCATTGACATATCCATTATAATTGTATATAATTTTCATGCTTTTTTGAATAAACAGGTCCTTATGAGTAACGAAGTGGTGCATTACTTTCTGACTTTTTAACGTCCCCTCGTATTCAGTTCCTGTTTTTTTCATGTAATTGGTCTAATTTAGGATGAGTATGAGTATGTGACAAAGAAATCTGTTGTGTTAAAAGTTTACCCATCTGGCATTTAAAACTGTATTTCTTTCATTTCCTTCACAGATGTCGTCCCTATGTTCAAAGGCACATTTTATGCAAGTCATTATTATCTATTTCACTCTCAACTGTGTTTACGTAATTTGTGGGATCGTATACAACGGAAAGCTAATCCATTGACCAGCTGGCAGAGTCTTATTGTATCGCACTAGTGTCCGTTATGCAGTCATGGTCCACAGAATAAATGTATTGACACCAAAGGATGGTCCTTGCACGCGATTTAAGTCGTGGAACGTTGTAAGATTTTTGAGCCAGATTTACGATTGTTATGATCTTAAGTTCGAAATCCATCTGGAAGATATACGCAAAAAACACAGGTCTTATTCAATGAGAAGATCGTAGTAAAGGACTTATCATGTTGTTTCAAGATGTGCAGGTAGCAGATTAAATAGAAGGCTATCGCCCCTGAAAGAAGAATCGTTTATCAACAATCTCCACAGGACAATCTCTAGCTCCTGACTACTACGAAGAGATGTGCTTGCAGATAGAACGAGAAAATGTATGAAAGTCACAATTGTGAATTACTATTATGACAAATACCCAGTGTCAGTGGAAAAGAGATTAGGAAAAAGTGATAGGAGAAACGCATACGGGAGGGAAAACGAGTACATTGACTCATAATTTTTCGATATATGCATTAAACCTAGTTCTGGAATCCAGTTGAATTGCTGATACAAGGATAGACCATGATATCTTCAATTATACATCTATAGAAGAAATATTCTACAATCGCTGAGCTGAGGAAAAAGCAGACTAAACGTACGGCACAGGACTAGACGGATCCCAAAGGCACATAGTGTCCATACGAATCAACGGACTAGAAAATCAACAATTCCCCTGATAAAGCCTCAGGTATTAGTGAATTCTTTACTCTAGGGTTAGCCCAGTGGCCTATCTTCAGACGAGAGGACTTTGAATGTTCTCAAAGGTCAGACAAATAAGTTATAGAGGCATGTTGTAATACTATGTACTAAGCTTACGTGTTCACACTCCCTTCGAAAGGTAATGTGTTTTTTGACTTTACAGCAGTATCATTTCTCAAACTATACACGATTACTTAAGTGAATTTGAAAAGATCACTCAGCCTCTTTTATCGTGACCAACGTTACCAGATATAGTTCCTATATGATTATTGATAGGGTATTCATGCATGGCCAATGCTTGGAGTCACTTTTACACACATTGTTCATCTATTCATGTGAATGTTACATCAAGATTATTTGTTTAAAAACGGAATGGCAGTTAACATTATTTGTTTAGGTATTGATTTTTTATAAAATCCTGATAGCTCCTGTCGTGGTATGATCTTGGTTTAGTTTTGAATGGGTCCCATCTGAATAGATTGATTTTTTATTATATGACATTTACTTATTTTAAAAGTTAGGGCATTGGGGTTGTGCATTGGTAATGGTTTCAAATAGGCCTGTTCTGAAAGACTATAGAATGTTTTGACTCTTGCAGGTAGTCTTCTAGAAGATTAAAAGTATGGCACAGAATTGTCCAACAAACACGGTTGACCTTAATGTATGAAGTGTAGGATGATCAACGTGACAACCTGGTGGTCAAGTGCACGAAAAATTGGTTATACACATTTTTAACAATTGACAATACTTATGTACATAGATAGTAACGATTTGACAACACGTCTGATTAGGTGCCAGGTTTTGAGAATATTTATAAGTTTATGTAGATAAAAAATTAAAAAATATTATAATAAATTTTTAATTAAATAAAGTTTTATTAAAAATGTTTAAAAAACACGCTATAACTTAACTTTTTAAAAAAATTTAGGATGACAATATGGCCAAAAGTTATAGATGCATTGTAAAAAGGAAAATATTGTTATAACTTTGAAGTAAAACTCAAAAATTAAAAAAAAACTTATCTATTTCTTAAAAAAATATTGAGGAAAAGCTTGATAAGTAAATAGAAAAAAAAAATGTCGTGTACAAATGTAGGGGGTCATTGTATAATATTAATTGATATCCTTAAAATTAAGGTTATAATTAAATAAAAGCAGTTTTTATAGCCTAATCATAACTTACACGAATGGTTTTTTTTTTTTTACACAGCTTACTTGAAAAAAATAATTTAAATTAAAATTTTAGGGGATTGTTAAAATGATAAAAATAATCCCTCAAAACAGAAATAAATAAATTTCTTTGGTTTCCTTAACTCACTTTGAAGCAACCGCTGAACGGAAAGTTAAAGATCAATAGATATGTAAATTATTCCTCGACTGAGTGTAGCCAAAACATTAACAAAAAATTCCTTATAGCGGTACAAGTTTTTAAGCTTAGACAAATTACCCTATTTAAATCGTCCGCTTAAGTTCCACTGTAAGTGAGTAAACCTAAAAATTAATGACAAAAGTAAACTGATGCTCCGACTCAAAAAAAAAGTTTAAAGCGTGGTTTATAAATGGAATTTTAGTCTGGATTTCAGCACCGTATTAAATGGAGTGTTGCGTTTTTGTTTAAGAACCCTAGAAAGAAATGGACCCCCCCCCCCCCCCGCTTGATAAATTAGGAGTATTCGTATATTTTGATGGGAATGTTGGGGTGTTCAAACATACCCCCCCCCCCCCCCCCCCTTCCCAACGAATGTTGGTGTCACCCCATTTGGTTTGTTGTGGAGTGACCTATCCCAGTACGAAAGGGTTATGGTTGATCGCTGTATGAGGCGGAAAAAGTTTGTAGTGAAGTTGTAGTTCATGATACGTAAATCATGGGCCAGTATTTTGTTAAGGCGTCCAAAAGCCCATTACCCCTCCCAGCAATGTTGGTAAGATCGCTTACCCCCCTTCAGGCCAATTCAAACACAATGGGCGTTTGGAACGGGTCCCTTAATTTAAACCGCCAGGTGATCAAGTTACGATCAACCGTAACAATCAATAATCACTAAGGACCAATATCTCGTAACGTCAGGAGCAAATCTTCGCTAATACGCCGGTAGTTACATTTCTAACATTTACTAAGAGATATCACTTATAAATTTAAGTGTTCTAGAACGAAGTGCCCACGTCTACTGTAAAATGTAGAATGAGTGAAGTGAGTTACAAACTCGGGCCAATATCTTAAAATTAGACAAAGGGCCCCAACTCTTTCGCCAAGCGAAATTATCTCCCCTTCTCTAACACCCTGCGTCAGCTTCCCTCATGTCGTAACAGCCATCAGTGACCGAGAGTACGAGTGAGTTGCAAATCCCAGACAGCCTGTCTCCAGTGCGGAGCGATTTTTCACACTACGCCGGGTTTTTCTAACGGAAAATCTCATGCGTTTCTGCAAACTGTAGACAGCTGTCTGTCTGCCATGCCCCGATGGAGCGAATTCTCACACCCCCCGCCCGGGGACAATGGTCAGTCAGCGCTCTGACCGGGGAAACTGCAGACGTATGTCTGGCGAGAACTGTATATTCACAGCTATGGTTCGACCGGCAGAGACTGACATCTATGTAATCGAGTTTCAGTCAGCATGAGAAAGAAAGACGGTAAAATATCGAATGGGAAAAGAAAATATTATTCGCAACTAACGAATGCGAAAAAATTATATCTTTGAAAAAGGGTAAAGAGTGACAGAGAAATTTTAGAGGACCCGAGTGGAAGAAAGAGGAAAATGTAGACAATTTATAGAACATTACTCCCTATGTGACAATGAGGTAATACTTCAGCTGGACCATTTCCATATCAATATTAAAGATAATTCGTGTGGGGAGATTAGCCAGGAAATAAGTTCACCAATGTGTTTGTGAGTTTGTACAAATGCAATCAGAAGTATTATGGCATTATTTTGAAAAAAAAGTTTGGTAATGAGTTTAAATTTTAAAAGGATAATTTTACACACCCGGGGAGAGAATTTGCTAACACAATGGCACATCCAGTTTCAAGCTTACGATTGGTTTGATTTGAGAACAGGAATAAACAATGGGTCTCATTGGCAAGTTTATCTAAAATACCCTATAGGACAGGAGTGGAAATGAAAGATATAATCTAACAAAGAACATACCTCATCTGTATGCTCAAAATACTTGCCAGAATTACACTGAGTCGGACCAGAACTTTATGAACTCTGGATTTTAGTGTCTATATTGAATTTATGTCAAAAACACTACGGTTTTGTCGTGACTTTATCGACCACAACTGGTGATGATATTTCACCGTGTACTGACTTTACAGCGCTATCTCTCACGGAGCTATACAGTGTTGGAGACATTTTTCATATGTTAGACTTTAATTTGCTGATTAACATTTAAACTTAATATTGTTGTTGAGATGTATTAATTAATCTTTTTTTTACACTTCTGTTTATTCCTGGCTGCTTTGTACACACATGTTCTGTGTAATTGTTTTTTTTTTTTTTTTTTTTTTTTTTTTTTTTTTTTTTTCACTGTACTGTAGATGACTTTCATTTAGGAAGATAAGTCATGTTTTATTTTTCTACTCCGGGGTCCAAATGGGGCAGTGATGCGCAATACAAGACTCAACATGTCTCTTAGCCTCTCCTGCCCAAGTCTACCTCACCTACTCGTGGTGGACCCCGTTATACCCAGTAATCTTGCCGAAGGTTGGGTATCAACCCCAGCGGGAGGCAAGATGGGACAGCAAACGAGGTAAAGGCAAAATCAAATCCCCCAGCCAGAGGGGGAGGCATGAGCACACTCTGCCTTAAGAAACAGGTGCTGAAGTCAGATGTACCAGGCCAGGAGGCGCACCAGCAACCATGGTACCATGCAACCCGCTTTGGTTTAATATGTCTACACAACAGATGTCAAAAAATTATCGTTATGGTGCTCGCCCTGTGAAGTCCCTCCAGGCAGGAGCAGTGCCGGATTTGAGCTTCGACAGAATCCACCCTCAGCTACTGGAGGTCTCCTTAGTCCGCCAAATGGAGCCAGGAGGCGGAAGGAGAAAGTAACTGGCCAACCAGATAAGACGACGGCCCCTCTGAATGTCATGCATTGGAATGCAGAGGGAGTCAACAACAAAAAGACTGAACTAGAGAATACCCTATTTCGGAAAGAAATTAGCATATGCTGCATACAAGAAACCCACCTACAGGAAGGAAAACATTTTAAGATACGGGGCTATCAATGCTTCAGAGTTGACAGAAAAGATCGGAAGAAGGGTGGCATACTAACACTGATAAGGAATAACCTCAACGCTATAGAATCCAAGACATATAAAGAAGGTGCAGAATACCAAGTAATCCATCTAAAACATAACACTCTGGAACTGGATCTCCTAAACTTCTACTGCCCCAATGACATACCACTGAACATGACTAGCATAGATGTCCCCATTGGCAACTTCATAGCGGTGGGAGACTTCAACAGCCATTCCCAAAGCTGGGGATACAACCAGCTAGATAGAAGGGGCGAAGAGATAGAAAACTGGCAAGACGACAATAACCTAACCCTTCTAAACAACCCTAATGATCCTCCAACCTTTTACTCCAGAAGATGGCATAGCACCTCTACTCCAGACCTGGCATTCTGCACACCTGATTTGGCTGGGATAGTGGAAAGGGAAATAGGAGAACAACTCGGTGGAAGTGATCATCGTCCTGTATTCATCAAAATTAATAGAACAATTAATACAAGTCCAAGTCAGCCAAGATGGAATTATAAAAAAGCAAATTGGTCCATTTATCAACACAGAGCAAATCTGCTTACAAAAGATATTAAGGTACTAGACAGAGACATTAACAGAGTCATCTGGGATTTTAATAATGGAGTACTCAAGGCAGCAAAGGAGACAATACCGAGAGGAGCGAGGAAGAACTATGTACCATATTGGTCCAACACACTACAAAACCTACATGAAGATATGAATGAAGCAAGGCACACTGCAGAGGTACAACCATCCCAACAGAACCATATCATGCTACAAAAGGCAAAAGCAAAATTCATTAAAGGAAAGCTAGAAGCCCAGAGGAGAAGCTGGAGGGAAAAAACATATAAACTAAACCTTGAAAAGGAAGGGAGAAAGTTGTGGAAACTCACTAAACAATTGAATGACGATAACAATTCTCAACGACAAACCATTACACTAGACGATGCAGGGAAACTATATACCGGCAAACAAGCAGCAGACATATTTGCGGAATCCTACAGAAATGAAAGTAACATCTCCGTCAATTTACGCAGACAACGAGACATTCGTCAAGAAATAATCCACACTAGAACTAATGGAAACAGTCCGGACGTTATGTCCAAACCTTTCAATATGGACGAGTTAAAAACAGCCGTGTGGAAACTTAAAGACAGGAAATCACCAGGCCCGGATGGTATAACCAACGAAATGCTAAAACACCTAGGATATACAGCAATGAGCAAACTGTTGCAAATATAGAGAACAGAGGCTAAAGCGAGACGAGAAAACTTTCCATACTGAGGAAAATAGCTGGATCAAGTTGGGGAGCTAACGAAACAACACTAAAGAAAGTGTATACAGGTGCAATAAGACCTATATTAGAGTACGGATCAGCAGCATGGTCTACAGCAGCCAAATCACACCTACAAGCCTTAGATAAAGTACAAAATCAAGCGCTTAGGTTGATCACGGGTGCCATGAAGACCACACCAATAAATGAAATGGAAAAAATCACAGGCATTCCACCTTTATTATACAGACGAGACACTAAGACCCTGATCCAAGCAGAAAAGTACAAGAACATGCCCGCACATCCAATGAAAACTAGATTTGGAGATTTAGCCAGTGGGAGGTTGAAGAGAAGCAGTTTTGTGCATCGGTCCAAAAAACTAATTAGAACATACAAGGATGAACTACCAGACATCACTAAGGAAATAACTCCCACACTCCTCCCAACCCCATGGGAACAACATCAAAATTTCAGTATTAAGACCTCCATAACTACCACCTGCCCCATGGGAGAGCTAAATACTCTCCAAAGGAAAATAGCAGCATGTGACATGATTGAAGAACTATACCCCAGAGAAGCATGGATCCAAGTATATACTGATGGATCTGCAACCAGAGCAGTGAAGAACGGAGGCGCAGGAGTTTATGTGGTCTATCCAGACAAAGAAAATGAATCCACCTGTTCACCTACTGGAATATTCTGTTCAAACTATGCTGCTGAAGTACAGGCCATAAGCATTGCTGCAGGAATAATAAATAACACAATAAGCCAATGTCAGCAGGTTGTATTCCTTACCGATGCAATGTCAGTTCTGCAAGCCCTCAACAGTGATAAACTGCCAGAATTAAACAAAGTCCTATGCGAAGTAAATATCAAAAGAAGGGTAGTGCTACAGTGGATACCATCACACTGTGGCATACCAGGAAATGAGAGAGCAGATATGTTAGCAAAAGAGGGAGCAACACAGGAACAAAAAGAACAAACAATCACATTCCAGGAAAAGAAGACCCTTATCAAGGCCATCAGGAAAATTGATCAACAAAGAGACAACTATCAATATCTTGATCGAGCAAAACAGGTGATCCTGTTCCGTATGAGAACAGGACACAACAGACTGAACAGTCACTTATACAGACTGAGATTGGTCCCATCACCCCTATGTACGTGTGGACAGGCAGCACAGACAGCCGAACACATCCTGCAAGACTGCCACATGCTTAGTCAATTGCGAACTGAACATTGGCCCACAGAGACGCACATCCACACAAAGCTGTTTGGGAGTCTTGAAGAACTTTCAACCACAGCAACATACATCCAGAAAACCGGACTTCTTGTGTAGACATTTCTAAACAACAGCGAACGAGAAGAAGAAGAAGAAGAAGATTTTTCTACTCCGATTCTAATATTGGTTACTTACTTTTTCTTTCGACTTTTTCTTCCAATATTTTTTTTGTTATGTCACACACGTTCACATTCTGTTAACATAATATTTCCGTTTTTTCGTTAACATTGTAATACTTTCTTTTCTTTCCATCCTTCTAATGTTCAACACTTTTTGCTATCTACCCATGTCTACACATGACTTTAAGTTTGTTGCAAAACTATTACTATGATTCACCAATACCTATATTATGTCACCAATATTCTCATATTCCATGCTCTCTCGTTTCTCATATATGTACCTATTCTTTGTATTTATATGACTATGATATACTACTGTTCTTTTCTTTACTTGACCGTTGACGAACTTTTTTCTGCTATGTATCTTTGTTTCTATTGTTACAAATGCATACAGTCTTTGACTCACGACGATCACTGACATTTTTATGTGATCAACTTTGGCCGTAGGTTTTTTTATCGATTAACTCCTTGAGATCCTACATCCCGTTTTTGTTTTTAAAAAAACAAATTAATTGATTTTTAAAATCCCAACAGACGGAGGTAATTGTTAAGTAAAATTATTAATGTATTTTTGCATGTTGACCACACTTAGGCTATTAGCAGTTAGTCTACGCGGTAATATCTCTATCTGTGGTTAATCATGTATTTGCATGGTTTTTCATTGTTATTGAACACTACATAATTATACGTCACCGGGAGTTTGTGATGTAATTTGTAGCGCACTAATTTATGCAAACGGTTGATTCTTGGCCTTTTGTCTTTGTAGTCGTCGCTTCTAGAAGGACGCTCTTTTATTAGCTCCAGATATTGTGGAAGAATATTAAAACGTTACGTGGCATTAAGTACTTCAAGGGCCGCCACCATTTTTATTGCTGAAGAATATGAAGTAGAAGAGAAAATTTATGAGAATCTCAGAAGGAATCTTATACAGATATTCCGATGTCTACATGACCTGTCCCACATTACTTGGGTGGATTAGAAGCCACCTTCAGTACAGCAGCCAGATTTGTATTGTCCCGACAAGACTGGAGATGGTGTGTTACTATATATGTACCTTCTAATAATGCCATGAATGAACTTTATGCTTGAATATTAAACTTCGTTCTATATGGACCCATCCACTTACGCATTCTGCAGTGATTTATAATCTGAATGTTTCATCTGCACACCCCACGACATTCATCATGGTGTCAGCACGATGCATTGAAAATAATGTCACAAAAACTATCTTTACCACACCATTAGACTGCCTACGAAAACCCAATACGTAACAGTGTGGTTCCTATATACACAGACTGGGGACCTCGACGGTGCTACGGAGTTCGTGTCCTGTGCTGAGATCCTCCGTGTGTGATCTAACGGTTGAGATCGGAGCACTGAAGGAGTTGTGTGTGTGTGTACAATGAAGATGATCCTTAAAACAAGACTAAAACAAATGATTATGTCAAATAACATGAACAAACTGATGGGAAGAAGGAGGTGAGCTGGGCTGGGGCATATTGTGCAAATGTGTGTGTGTGTGTGGGGGGGGGGGGTGAGTAGTGTAAATCACAAATATTGCTTTACATTTTTTTGTCAACCAAAATTTTTATTTTAATAAAGTATTCCTTTCAACCCTTGATGGGTTACAATTAGTGGTGGAAAACAAGTGGAATATGTACCCCCTCCCCCTAATTCACTCAGTCCAAATAGACTTATTACTTAGTTGTTTCCCTTTCTTGTCGTGGTAGCCGATCTTCTCCTATTCTGCAGACATGGCCAAACCATCTTAGTTGGGACTGCTCTACTTGGGTCTGCAGGGGGTGGGATTTTAGGCCTTGGCGTATCGTCTGGTTGCGGACCATGTCTCTTCTTGTTACTTCAACCAACTTCATCAGATATCGACCTCTCTCTTGCTGAGGAATCCTCGATTTATGGCCTGAAAAATTCTCCCAGCTGCTGCTTTTCGAGTGGCCAACTCTTCTTTGATGCCTCCCTTTCGGTCTATAATAGCTCCGAGATATTTAATGTGGTCGACCTGCTCCAGGACCTGTTCTCCCAGCTTAATCTGATGCCTTCTTTCTTCTCGTGATTTCACCATGAATTTTGTTTTAGAGCTGCTTATGACCATCCCTCTCTTCTCCAGCTCTTCCTTCCAGACTTGCAGGTTGGATTGGAGATGTGCCTCTGATTTAGCAATCAGGGCAACATCATCAGCAAATGCCAGCTCTGAAATACATACCTGTCTCATCTTCCGGTACCCCACTGAATACTTTCTTGTTCTCTCCTTACACGACTTGATAACATCGTCCATGAGGAGTATTAAATGATAAGGTTACAGGATATCACCTTGTCTTACACCAGTGATGGTCCTGAACTCTTCTGACTTATGGTTTGCTGTCCTCACATAATTTCTGCAAGACTTGTAGAAGCTCTGTATAGCATGAATCAGAGGTGCTGGAATGTTCTTCCTTGCCTATCAGTCCCAAAGTTTGCTCCAGAGGACCCTGTCAAATGCCCTTTCCAAATCTATGAAACAAAGATGGATCTCACTCTTATACTCAAGGGCCTTTTCACTCAGGTGTCTGAGTGTGAAGATTAGGTCTTGAGTACTTCGGTTTGCTCGGAATCCGCACTGGACCTCATCCAATTGTGGCTCAGCTAGGCGTCGGAGTCTCTGCTCTAGGTTTCTAGAGTAGATTTTACCAGGTACACTGAGAAGGGATATGCCTCTATGGTTTCCACATTGTCGATTGTCACCCTTTTTGAAAATTGGTGTTATGATGGCAATCTCCCAGTCCTTTGGTATAGTCTTGTTGCACCAAGCTGCCTGTAGGACCCTTAAGGGTAATAGGTCGCCTGATGGTCCCATGTACTTAACCATTTCTGGTGTTATACCATCATGCCCTGCTGCTTTGCCCATCTTGATTTTCTCCAGTGCTGCCTTCAGTTCTTCCATTTTTATGTCATCTTCATCAACGTTTGTTTCCTTATCTGTGCTAGTGGTTATCATTTCTGATGCTTGACCTTGCTCACCATCAAGGAGTTCTGAGAAATATTCTTTCCATTACTTCCTTCGGGGCAGTAAGCAATTTGCCTTGCTTGTCCTTTATAAATTTAAGAGGGCATTGTTTTTCCTTCCTCATGTTCTTTAGGGTCTTATAGAACAATTTCTGGTTTTCTTGCGCATCTTTTCTAGGTTTTCTCCAAATTCTTCCCAGGACTTCTGTTTTGTTGCTAGCATCTTGTTCTTTGCTTCTGTTCTGAGTATCACATATTCTCTATATTTCTCTATTTGTCCTGCTGTGTTTTTAGCTGCAAAGTATTGTTTCCATGCCATTTTCTTCTCTCTTATTTTCTCTTAGTCCAAAAAGAGTAAATCAAAACTAAATTTATGTGAATGTTTTTGTGTGTGACTTCCCCTTGTCAGCCACCACCTTAGCCCCTCCAGCCAATGATTTTCTTTATTGATCTTTTTTTTATAATTTCAATTGCAGAAAGTAGTTTTGCAAAAGTGGCCTAGTTTTTCGTCATGTACATTTTAACACTCTCATAAGGGGCCGCTTTTATAATTGCTAAATTTTCATTCAAAAAAAAAAAATTATACTTGGTTCACTATTGGCTGTTTTTAGTATATGCACATCGACTTTAAGCAAACATTCGTACAATATCCATATCGACTTTTTAACCCAGATTTAACGCGGGAAACGCTATGAATTTTGCGATTCTGTCGCTGCAGCGTAGCCTACATGTTTGTCCCGCGTACTTGTTGTTTAGTTATATACAATTAATATTTCGCACAACATTAAAGTTGAATATTTCGCAATACCATAAATTAGTAAGTACAGTATCATAAGATCAGTTAAATTCACGCTAATAAGCATTAATTTCTACAATACTTGAATCTGTATCAGCTAAAGTTAAAACTCTGTCACTCTTATCGTACAGATGGGCACGGCGCAGCAGCAGTGAAAGTTAATAAAACTTCCATTCAATTATGCAGTGTCCTGAGATTAATTTTGATGACATTCCGTCGTCAGTTAGTGAATTTTTCACCCCAGAAGAGTTTGCTGCTATCACTGATTATGAAAGGCAGCACTTAAGTAATCTGCGACAAAACTTTGAGGCCCTTCGTCGTGCCGGTAAGTATAAACAAAGTAAATAGGCTATTTAGCATCCCTTTTATTCAAAGCTGCCCTAAACGTTTGATCTACAAGTGCATGGAAATAACAAAGTACTGAGCTGTTGAGGTAGTCCGCCTGTCTGTGAGATTTCGAGTTAGAACTATATCTTAAAAAATTTCCTTTTTTTTTTAATCGATGAAGAAAGTATCCCGTTCCAACCTAAGGGTTTATCAAAACGATCATAGTGAAGTTATAAATTGTGGCAATGTATGTTTAAAAAACATCCAGTAGGCTATGTGTCAGCCATCTTGCACTTGTGCAGAAGGGTGTTGATTTATAATAATCACAATTACAAAAATTACGTTAATTTTTATGCTGCTTACACTCATGCTTGTATATATTTTTCTTATTAAATTATAGAATCTCTTTACAGCAAGCACACTCACGCACATTTTTATTGTTGTTAATCATCTGTCAACACTGTTTCCATCGGGCTGTCCTAGTATGTGTCATCAACAGCAGAATAAGGCAGAACCTTAAGATGTGATGATGCTTTATTGCTGGCTGAAGTGAGAGCAGATTGCTGGTTCAAAATGAATAAATAATGAAGAAAATCAGCAAATAAGGTTTTGGCATTAATTTTGCTTTAAATTGACAATTAGAGAGAATTGACTAACTTATTAAGATATTTGAAAGGTAATGGACAGGGTGCAAGCACTAAGACAATGCTCACTTTTTATAAATCTTTTATTAGAGGAAAAATAGATTATGGAAGTGTAATATATGACTCTGCTGCACACAGTAACAAGATTAAATTAGACAGAATTCAGCATCAGGCTTTATGTACAATAGCAGGTGCAATCAGATCAACATCAATGGGAGCTATAGAGGTGGCTTTAGGAATTCTACCCTTAGAATTACGGAGAAAGGAGTTAAGACTAAATTACATGAACAGAGTTATGTTAGATAAGTCTCACCCAGCAGATACAGCTTTTACCAGATGCCAACTAACAACTCAGGCCAATCCAATGAATACCACTAGATACCCTACAGGATGGAAGTGTATGGAGGAAATTGTCCATTTGGGTACATTACTTACTTACTTAGTCGTTCCCCTTCTACCGTGAGGTGTAGAGGTTTGGAAGAGAGAGCGCCAGACTATCCTATCGGCTGTCTTCCTCCTGGCCTAGTTCCATTCCAGTCCTCGGTCCTTCAAAGATTGTCTAATGTTGTCCTCCCAGCGGACTCTGGGTTGTCCTGGGGGTCTGGATCCCTGGCTCTCTGTTTCCCATGCTTGTCATGGTAGCCAATCTTCTCCCATTCTGCAGACATGGCCAAACCATGTATACCATTCCACCTATGTCCCAGTCTTGACATATGGATGCGAGTCATGTGCAATGACTACCACCCGCAAAAGCCAGATCCAAACCTTAGAAATGAGGTATCTGAGGAAGGTGGTTGAAGTAACAAGAAGAGACATGGTCCACAACCAGACGATATGTCAAGGCCTAAAATCCCACCCCCTGCAGACACAAGTAGAACAGTCCCAACTAAGATAGTAAGTAAGTAAGTATGTAAATACATGTTAACATATTTACAGATTCTTTTGAATATAAGGCTAACATATATATGATGTAATCTTGAACATATAAATTTAGACCGTATATTTTTGGTGGCCCTAGTACTTGAATGTGTTTAAAGCACTATTTTCTTGCCTCTAGGTGTACAAGTTAGTCCACCTGAGTTCATGCTGAGAAACACATCAGAGAAAGAGAGGAACAAATTGATAAATCCTCCATTTTTAGAATCATCTGATGGGTCTGATTCAGAATGGACTCCAGCTCTAGAGAAAGCCATTAAACCTCGAAGTAAGTACAATTCCTTTTATCCTTATTCTTGAATTTTTTTGTGACCATCAGCGAGAACATAATGTTTATGTTTTATTTCACATTTCTTTAATGACTTTCCATAAAACATTTTCTCTGGTGTATCTTTTTTCATAGTGTTCTTGAAGCATTTGAAGTTTGTTGATTAAATTAAATTATATTTAATTTCACTCTTCTGATACATAATTTCAGGTGTTGTATTCTAAGGTCGGTTCATTTATTTGCTTACTGTTGCTCTATTTAACTTATAATTTACTTTTCTTGTAATATTTAACTACCGTTGCTGAGTTAAAATTTGTGTTTCGTATTTTATTTACTAACAATAAGGTACTGATTTCTGTTACCAGCAAACAGAAACAGTTCAATGAAAATATATATACTCCTGCTCTAAGTGGTTCCCAAGGGTCTCTGTGGAGACAAAAAACATGAAATGACCTCTACCCATCCAGTGGTGTCATCAAAGTTAACCAAATCAGTGCTGCACCGGGCATTGGCAACTCCATAATATGAAAGAGTTTGCCACAGAAACCGCTATTACTGTCGTAGATTTCCGATAGGAGAATTAAGACTAGGTTTGGTCCCTTCTGAATAGGTTTGAATAGGTGATAGACTCAGTGAGAGTTAGTGAAAGGTAATAGAATTTCCACACACGTGAGATGATAGATTTGATATAGTGGCTGTCTCTGAAAGCGAAAAGAATTCTTCTCTCTCTCTCACCTATCTTCTACAACAGTTGTTACAGCGTCAGACAGACTACACCAATATACATATTACGTATATTTCTAACACTCACAGGCACGCACATACACGTGACGACAGGTAAACACACAGACGTGGGAAAACTATAACAATGATATATATATTATCTAGAACGAGCTGACCAAACACGATTGTTTAGTTCAAGAGCGATTTTAATATCAGGAAAAATCGGCTCACAACATCAAAGAAAGTACATCAAGGAAAATACATATACACATAGTCATAAAAAATCAAGGAAATGTTGCAAGGATGATAGCCCCGTTATAGTGTTAACTCTAGGTTTAGCCCGGCCCCGTTAAGAGAACAGATGATGGCGCCAGAGTCACAGATACATAGGGTTTGAGTCTAAGAGTTTTTCTTTGTTTTATCTCGTAATTATATGCACAGAGTTTGAAAAAAATCTGATTTAACCTAAGACAAAAACACAAGAACTCTAGCCTTAGCAACAAATTATGCAGATTGAAAAAAACAAGTAGGACAGCAACAGGGTGTCAAAGATATAATAGTGAAAAATATCACTCAAACCAGCGTACACTCATTCATTCCGCCATGGCTTCTCACACTAGTACTCACGACTTTGCTTGCTGCCTCTTGGAACACATTGATTTTAGATTTTCACACAGACTCAAAAAATGCAGTCTACTGCCAAGAAGTCCCCAGTTCCAAAAGACCTGTTTAACTTGGAGTCTCCGGGAACGACTACTTGGGTATGCAAATTTGTTCAAATGTCTGATTAAGTCACCTAACAATTATTCCAGGCGCGGGAGTTAACAGAGCACAGTGTCAGTAGCGTAGGTTTCAAAAAAAATGATGAATGTCAGGTCGGTGCCTTCCCTCAGTATAGGATTCACTTTAGTCACACCACAGATTTGTCCACAAGATATAATCTAGTCGGGAAATGATTGTTAATATTCACGCCGCCAGGCAGCAAATTATATAGAGTTTCTAGAAGAAATTAAGTGCTGGCTCCAAGGTCCAGTATTTATCATTACAGTCTTTGAAAACCCGTTATAGGGATATTAGTATTTCTGTCTAACTTGCACCGTCAGATCAGTGTTACTTGAGAAAACCCACGTGGTTCAAAATAAGGACTGTCTATTTCTTCACAAGTATGGAAACTACTACTAGGTGCTGGTAAAGTTAGGGTCACCCCAAAACTTTCACTGTGTGGAGGAAAAATAACACATATAATATAATAAACAGAATCTGTACTGGTTAAAACTTACATTTAAACTTGCAAGCAGAGAGCTTTGCTTATCATTTAAACTTCCCGTGACGTAAGTTATATTTAAAAATCAGCACTCCTCATAAATTAGGAACACGTGCGTATCCCGTCATCATTCATGAGGCTGGATTCTAGAGTTTATACGTTAGTTTAGAAAAATACACTCGACTGAGTATTAGCAGTTAAATTAAATTTATAAATAGCTACAATTGCCGTTATAAGCTAGAAATTTTAATTAGTCTGCTTTCCACTGAATGCTTCCCTAGAAAATATAATAGCCTACCACTTTATTTCTCTTCTGCGCTAAAGAAATTAGATTTAAATGAATTAAGCGATTTAACACTTTAACACTCACACAATCTATATATCTATCATATTAATTACCTCAACCACAGAATTACAGGTAGTCGCACAACTTAAGAATAAAATTGCTGAAAATATTTCTGGAAGTCTAGAAGTTCGACAAATTGCCGAAACAAACTGAGATCTTCGCTAACAGCTATTCTGTTTTTCGAGCGACCTATCTACTGTGGAGTCTATGAGCGAGAATGAAATTAAAGTTTCAAACTTGGCCAATATCTTAAAATCAGACAAAGGGCCCAAACTCATTTCGCCAAGCGAAATTATCTCCCCTACTCCCAACATTTACGTCCGCTTAACGCGTGTCGTAACTGTCACCTACTGACCACGATGTACGCGTGTCAGTTACAAATCCCAGACAGCCTGACTCCATTGCCCAAGTGAGCGCCGTGTCAGTTTGGGATTTTCCAGCCAAATGTCTGGATACTGCCCGGTGCAGATGTAAA
This sequence comes from Oreohelix idahoensis, assembly GCA_024509875.1. NCBI lineage: Eukaryota > Metazoa > Mollusca > Gastropoda > Stylommatophora > Oreohelicidae > Oreohelix > Oreohelix idahoensis. Next base: position 97,621 of record JAMPIV010020373.1, read on the forward strand.
GTATCACACCTCACCGGGACTAATGCCGAGAAGAAGCTCGCGCGCTCGGTGAGAATGTAGACGATTTGCTACGTCCTGTGTTCAGCGAACCGACTTATCACGCCTTCTGACGCCCTGACATCTACGTAATATCGTCCTAGCGCGATTCTCAGTTTAAGAGAAAGAAACAGGTAAAGTTTGCGAATTATATGAGAATAATATTCGCAAAACGAATGGATGAAAAATACACAGGAAAAAAAATACAGAGATATTAAAAGAGAGAGTTTATGTGAAAGAATAGGAAGAAGATGTAGGAAATTAAATGAATATAAAACCTACGTGACAATTACCAATGCTTACAAGCCATCTGACTCGGGTCTGTTCACAAGGAGGCCACTGGAATAGTGGTCCCATGCTCCCCAAAGAGTGAAATAGGCTACGATGGAGAGATTTATACTCAGATAAATTTATATTTGGCTGTCAGACATGGAGGACAGCAATACTGATAACACTGGACAACAAATTTTGACTTTTTGTGTGTATCTGAAATTAAACCAAGTTACCTTTATGTTGTTTGGGCTGCTGAACATGAAAATGGCCATTAAAACACCAGATTAGCTCTAGTTTTTTTAAGTATCTGTAAAACAAGTTTTACACATTTGCATATACATACCATATGATAATAATGCTCATAGTGAAAATGATTCACAGCGACACCTTTTTGCCTGTCGCTTGTAATGAGTTTCTGGAGCATCTCTCACAAGGTTCCAACAATAGTCTGCTAGCATTGCTGCATTCCATTTCCCTTGGTACCTTTTTTCGATGGTAGTAATGTCCTGATGAAATCGTTCCCCATGCTCGTCACTGACAGCACCGCAGTTAGCAGGGAAGACATCCAGATGAGAGTGTAAAAAGTGTAATTTCAAAGACATGTTGCACCTTAGTCTCTCGTAGCATTGCAAGAGGGTTTCTACAAGCTCCTGGTAATTGTCAGCCGTATTTTTTCCTAGAAAGTTTGTGGCCACTTGCTGGAAAGCATTCCAAGCTAACTTTTCATCACCTGTGAGGATATCATCAAAACGCTGATCTCTGAAGAGCTGACGTATCTGTGAACCGATAAATACACCTTCCTTGATTTCGGCCTCACTAAGTCTGGGAAATTTATCAGAAGGTATAAAAATCCTGCCCCATTTCGATCCATGGACTTTACAAAATTTATCATTAGTCCAAGTTTGATGTGGAGAGGAGGGACCAATATCTTGTGGTAAAATGTTACCATTATGGAGCAGCACAGCTTTTAAGCTCAACTTGGACGAATCAATGAACAGCCTCCAATCGTCGTCTTTGTAGTTGATGTGCAGTGCTGCCATCAGACCCAGTATATCAACACAAGCAATGAGGTTATCTGTTATTTTGAAATATGGCAGTAGACCTTTTTGCCGAGCACGAAACACAGACACATGCACATTCTCTTCTAGAAGATCCCATTGCTGCAATCTGGACCCCAACAGCTCTGCTTTATTTTTTGGCAATTTCAGATCTCTCACTAGATCATTCACTTCACTCTGGGTAATTGTATGTGGCTGTACAGACTCTTCAATAGGCACGAAATCAGGATCTCTCGATGTAGATGCTTTCACGGGTGATGGATGTCCACTGGCCTTACTATCTTCTTCATCATCCAGAGTATAAGATTCTGGTGGGTCAGGAACAGGAAGTCCTTCCCTGTGAGACACTGGCCGCATAGCAGAGGGAATATTCGGATAGGCCACAGGCCGCTTTTTCTTCTTAGAAATACTGTGTACAATTGGAGGAGTCATGCAAAAGTAACAATCATTAAGATGGTTTGTCGGTTCCCTCCACACCATTGGAACTGCAAAATGCATCAATCGTCCTTTTTGGTTCAACCAGCAGCGCAGATTCGTTGCACAGAATCGACAACATATATGTGGGGCCCAATACCAGTCCTGGTCACCGATCTCACAACTAAAATAAAGGCTGTAAGCTTTCTTTAACCAACCCCCCTCCCCCACCCCCAACCCAGATCTTGAAAACTAGAGCTAATTCGCGATTTTTAAGTTCATATTCCTGATCAGCATGTCCAAATTAGTTAAAAATAGCTACTTTTGTCTCGGATACATTTTGGCTGTTGTCCAGTGTAATCAAGAAGTTATATAGGTTAACATTTAGGACTGTAACAGCATGACAAGACTGAAACTGACCAGCAAATAGCATGAAACAAGGCTTGAGGAAACACATGTTGGAGGCACATAGTACATACAATGAGAAAACTATCAACTAGTATCACATGAGACAAATGCAACAGGACTGATATTCCAGCTATGATTACTTTGTACATGCAATATTAACAACATCTCCGTCTTGTTTGTTGATTTTGAGATCTTTTGTAAAGTTATAGAACAAAGAAAGTATTCATGAGTTAATTAAGAAAGTAACAGGAACTAGAAATTCATTCAGACTACAGGGGAGGTCACACTCAAAAACATTCACCCAAATTTGGTCTATATTTACTATATTTGGACTGAGTTGAGGGGAAAGAAGGTACTGTATTTGGGTATTGGACATCTAACTTTATTTTCTTGAATTAGTACACCGTATGTTCTAATTATAACACATCAAGAGTTGAACAGGACACTTTATTAAAAAAAAAAAAATTAAGACTACTGAACACTTTTACACAAAAGTCACTAATGTGCTTTTTTTTTTTGTGGTACACCTGTTGAATAGTTCTGCAGAACTAGAGTGTCAAAAAAGAACATGGGCTGTCACCTTCTGTGTTCAGCATCATTCTTAAGAGTATGATGTTGGAGCAGATTACCAGCTATTAATATTCTGATGGCATAGATTGAACCAAGCTATCAGCTCTCGTATTATTGAAATTATGATTTCTCACCTCACCAGGTCTTTGCATAACATGTCTGTGTAAATACTCATTGTATGGACAAATGCTTTATAATACTGCTATTGCATATGAGAATGTAGCAGTACCTTTGATTACATATATGTGTTTACGTATAAGGTGGTACTTAAAAATATGAAGGTGTAGGCAAGAATTTACTGACACTTTTTGTCAAAAATTGCTGTTTTTTTTTTTTTAAATTGTGGACATTTTTGTGCTTTTAGAATGTGTATGAATGCCAAGATAATATGCAAACTGAGATGAAGGGCAGAATGTTAGATGGATTAATGTGCACAATTATTAGCCCTTTTAAAATCAAGTTCATTTATTCATTTATTCTTCTGACTATACTACATGTGGATCTGATGTCCTGAGAGCAGAATGATCACTTCCTTTGATACCTTCTGCTACTTCCTTGGGAGCACAGACCTTTTGTCAGCTCACAATAAGCCCTTCTAGCCTTTTTCATCTGTTTAAGTTCTGTCCATAGCTTCTCTCATTGTGTTCTCTTGATCTATTCTCCATCTGTTTAAGTTCTGTCCATAGCTTCTCTCATTGTGTTCTCTTGATCTATTCTCCATCTGTTTAAGTTCTGTCCATAGCTTCTCTCAATGTGTTCTCTTGATCTATTCTCTATCTGTTTAAGTTCTGTCCATAGCTTCTCTCATTGTGTTCTCTTGATCTATTCTCCATCTGTTTAAGTTCTGTCCATAGCTTCTCTCATTGTGTTCTCTTGATCTATTCTCTATCTGTTTAAGTTCTGTCCATAGCTTCTCCCATTGTGTTCTCTTGATCTATTCTCAATCTGTTTAAGTTCTGTCCATAGCTCTCTCATTGTGTTCTCTTGATCTATTCTCCATCTGTTTAAGTTCTGTCCATAGCTCTCTCATTGTGTTCTCTTGATCTATTCTCCGTGTGTGTGTCTCCCTCTGCTTTTTTAACCTTGGGAATTTCAGAATAAAGGAGGCTCTGGAGGTAAAGGATACTGTTGCAGACTCATTTAGGCTTATTTGGAATATGGTTTTAGGCCCATATTTTCTTGACAAAACAGCACAGTAGGGGTAATGTGGTCAGCATCACACCTGCCACCTTTAACCTTCCCAGAGTTGCTCTGGTATCCAATTCATGAGGCTAGGGAAAAACAAGCACTGCCTTTATTATACTTGTACCAATATAATCTAGTCAGTTCTCTTGTCTTCACTTAGTCAACAGGAGAAAAAGATCATTCATTCCCCCCAACAAAATTTGTCCAGGAAACAATGTGGAAGGGACACAAAATACATCAGTACCATCGAAACAAAAGAAACAGGTAATGCAGTATGTGTGTAATAAATGTGTCTCCTACAACAATAATTAGTGGAAAAAGTGAAATGTACATAATAATAATTAATTCATCTATTTTGGAGGAATAAAACTAATATTACTATAAACACTACATACAGAAGTGCCAGTCTCAAATGCAATTACCTGGTAATTTTGGTGGCTACACAAATTAAATGCTAAAATAGTTTATCACTATTTGATAGATTGTAATTGGATCATAATAAATTCAGTATCATGTATTCGAATTCCAAAATTCAGTTTTTTTTTTCCTAATAAATGAAGGAAAAACTATCCTGTTCAACCTCTAATGCAGTGTTTCTTAATTTGTGGTCCATGAACCTCTTGGTCTATATATTTCTCTTTGAAATACTTGTTAATTTTTAACTGGCAAGTCTAGATCTTCAGATATTGTAATGAATAAACACATCACCTCTGGTAACAATTTCCATAACTGAAAGAATAACATGATGTTTTTTTCTGACACCGATTACTAAGGTTAATATAAAACAGTGAAAACTAATGCAGAGATAATAGTTTGCATGAAGTTATTTTACACAAAATTATTGCAGTCCTGTGGGTATCAAGAATGCATGTATAATTATGTAATTAAAAAAAAATTTTAAGCATGAAATCAGCTGGGGTTTACCATCACAGGTAAGGCAGTTTAACCTCACATAAAACAATATTTATTACCTTGGGGTTAGAGCTTAGGTCAGGGAACTATAAATATATATATATATATATATATCTATATATATATATATATATATATATATATATATATATATATATATATATATATATATATATATATATATATATATATATAAAGAACTGCTTATTCAGAGCAACCAAGAGGACATGCACACCATCATAGGTGGCAGTCACTGGAGTTGTTTTGGCCATGTCCTCAGAAGAGACCCTGATGCCATCACATGAACAGCTATGCTATGAACCCTGGAAGAAAAGCAAAAGAGAGGCCAATCAAAAACAACTTGGCAGAAAACTGTGGAGGCCAAGATGCAAAGAATGAACCAGAGCTGGGGCACAACACAAAGGATAGCTGCCGACCAAGCAAAGTGGAAGCATTTTGATGCTGCCCTATATGTGTGATAGTCACTTAATGCTTTGACAACTCTGCAGCTAAGGATCAAAGAAGAAGAAGCAAAATTAATAACCAAATGCTGGTAAGAAAATCAGTCTTATCACTACCTTTTCACTTCTATCATGAACACTTGAGATGATGGCACGTGACAGGAAGACTTGGCATGTGTTGTTGAAGGCCTATGCTCCTTTGGGAGTGGAGGGTTATGAATGAACTGTTTGGAATTAAGTGCTGATGTCACAGTCTAAAGTGATGTAGATGCTACATCATGCATCAATCAGTGTTAATCAACTGATCTTCCACTCTGACCGAAGCAGCCATCTACTACAAACTTTGACATAATGTAGCACATGGAAAAGTCTAACAACACTTACTACACAGTCCGCGATAACATGAGTGAATCCAAATAAACTTAACCTCACTCAGTACTACTTAAAACATAGCAAACATACCTTTCTATGGCACATTGGTTACTGACATCCATACACCAAACTTTATATATATATATATAAAAGCAATTATTTACTGTGATTATGCAATGTAAACTATTACATTTTTACTTGTATACTTGTTATATTACTGCACAGTCTATCATTAAAAATAATGCTGAATATGACAGAATTGACGTGAATCATCTCCCCATTGCAAAAGGTGGAAAGAGCTTGCATTCACCCATGACTCTGAGAGCTATGCTGGCACTAGCATAACTACTGGCAGGTTTTCCAAAGCCCAATAGGTGGAAAGATTGATACCAGACTGAATGAGATACAAACCAGCTGCCCTACAATCAAGGGCTAAGGAAAACTAATCTTCCAAAAACTCCTGATGACATTGAATGCAGTGGATGACAGGTCTAACAAAACAGTGCAGCTTACCTTGTCAGAATAAAAAGTATATATTTAAAACTTAATATAAATGTTTCAGCCAAAGTCAGTTTTTTATGAATATATATATATATTAATTGAATTTATTCCACCGTAAATGTTTACGAAAGCTAAAGGTGTTTGCAGTTTTTTTGAATTGTAAGAAACATATTATTTGCTTGATAACTTTTATTTTTAAAACTACTGTCATACAGAGAAAAAAGCAAGCAGACCCAAATAATGAGGAAGAGGAAGTTCATGTGTACCAATTTAGAAAGAAGAGAAGGACCAGTTACATGTCCCTTGCTATTCCTGATGATGATGAATTCTTATGTAAGTTTACCATTTTTCTTGCAACAATAATTATTCTGGATGAGAACTTATTCTCCTTTTAACAGTACATACCTGTCAAGTTGTTTTGGATTACAATGTAGATTTTTTAAATACTTGTGGCAATGTTCGCATGTACAATGGTTGTTGTATGGTTATCTGTCATCACAACACTTGTGACCACTCCTAGATGCCATTTAAAAAAAAAAAAGCTAAGCATTTGATATAATTTGGTTAATTATTGCTGTTGTCTTGATTCGTTGCATTTCTTATCGTCTCTTAATTAATCTTTCCAGTTATATCTTGCCTTTCTATACATTTCCAATAAATTAATGTCCGTTAAAACGATATTTTATGCTCATAACTAGGGAAAAAAAACGTTTACATAGGCCAAAGTTTTTCTGTTTCTACAGTCAATCCACCTAAAATGGATTGTGTTCGTAGATGTCATATAAATAAACCGCCAATGTCGATAGGGTTAGGATTACGGTTGGGTTTAGGATTTCTAAACCTAACCCATATCCATTTTCACTGCGTTTCTGAATTCTTTTGTTAAGGCTGTGTCAAACAATTGGCCCGCCGTCCTTAATTTCAACCATAAATCCATACAGTGCTTTATATCAGCAGTCGAACGTTAACACATTAACTACCAAATTGAAAAACACACTGTGGTCGAATTAAATTTTTTTCCCATTTTCATCCTGTGGGTGTTTGCACAAAGTAAGCTGTAGTTTTTGTAATTGTTTACAGATTTTTATGAATTACACGTCATTTTAGAGATAAATGAATGTACTATTACAATAAACACCGGTTGTAACTCTAATAGAAATTGTTGCTATTTAACGACCCTCAGATGGCCGAGGACTTGCAATATTTTCACAGTTATAACTGCTTGCGCCTCATCTCTATCAATATCACAATTTCAATCAACGTGCACACCGTTTTCACTCTTGTCCTCGTCGCTAGATCTATCAGTCAATTGTTGAAACACGTTTCTATCCTATTCAGCCGTTAGACGAGATGTACACGCATTTTTTGTAGTCCTATCACTAGTTGCCACGGTAAACAGTTTTACACGATTTGGTAACCAACCCAAAACGCTGAAAAATATGAACATAATATCAATTTTCCAGTGTTATACAACAACCATGCTTTGGGAATTGGTTTTCCGGTGGCTACTTAAAATCTCGAACCAGATCAGAGAGTGTTTCAGTACATTTTTCATTCGTTTTATTACTAAAATTAGATTGGCGCTCTGAGCGGCTTGCGGTCCAAATGTGATTATTTTGTGAGCCCCTGACAGTGGCTTGCGGTAGTTAATGTGTTAAATAATTATTTTGTAAATTAGTGTTCGGTTTCCCTCCCCCATCTGTGATCGTTATGCCTATTTGAAATGTTGCAATTCATTCCACACATAATGTGAATATTGTAATGTTATGATGTATGTATATAAGCATTACCTCGTCATCTACACAAGCACACACATGTTTCAGAACGCACTCAGTAAAAGCATGTTCAGATTGTAGCCATGTTTATTTACAGGATGTCGTACATGTCAAGATTCGCATTATATTACAATGTGTGGTTTCGTATTTATGTATTATATTACATCCCCCCTTTTTTTGAAAAAAATGTGTGCAAACATTTTCAACGAAATGTTTCATGTGATAAAGGATAAGTATGTGTAATGCTCAGTGTGAGTATATATGTCACTGTCTGTATCGGCTGGGAGGTGTCACTGTACGGCCAGAACGAGTGGTGTAAAGTGCTGGTGGTTCTGCGGAAGTCCCTGGTTTAGCTTGAGTTGGTTGTGATTTCGGCCTTGGCGCTTGTTGGTTTTGTGGGGCACCAAGGTCTGGAGTTACTGCATTGTCTGTTGAAAGCATGGGAATTCTCTGTTCTGTTGTATTCTGTGGGATTTCTCTTATGTCCACTCTGTTTCGCCTCAGGAGGTTGCTGCTGCTGTCTGGTCTTAAAGTATAGCTCCTGGGTTCAGGGTTTCTGGAAATGATTGTTGCTCTTGACCATGTGTCATTGTTGTGGTTGTAGGTAGTCACATGCTGACCAGGATATAATGGTGGTAAGTCTGTAGCACATTTGTCATAGTTGGATTTCTGAACTTGCTGACGATGCTGAAGTTGATCATATGTGCTGTCTCTATGTTGTGGACGGAAGTGGACCTTAGATGGTAGGAGGTCTTTAATTCTTCTATCAAACATAAGTTCTGCTGGACTGTCGATCTTACTGTCTACCGGTGTTGTTCTCCATCTCAAGAGTGCTAGGTGTACATCCTCTGTTCTTGTTTTCTTCATGATTGACTTGATAGTTTGTATCTGTCTCTCAATGAAACCATTAGATTTAGGGTATCTAGGTGATGATGTTGTGTGTTTGATCTTCCAGTCCTTAGTGAAGTTTCTGTATGCTTGACCTGAGAAATGTGGACCGTTGTCTGATCTAATTTCATCTGGGATGCCAAACATGCTGCAATACTTCTTTGTAATGTCTGCAATAACAGCTGATGGTGAGGGTTGTGGAAGTTTCTCAATGATGGGAAATTTGCTGTAGTAATCAGCAATAATAAGATAGTCATTATTGTCGATTGAGAAAATATCAGTTCCTATAATGCTCCAAGGGCTCAATGGTATGTCTGATGGTATGAGAGGTTCTCTGCACTGCCTATTTGCATGTTCTTGGCAAATTGAACAGTTTTTACATAGTGTTTCTATGTCCTTGTTTATCTGTGGCCAGTAAACATCTTTCTTTGCTCTCAGTTGTGTCTTCACAATACCAAGGTGACTATTATGGAGCTGTTTAAGGATGATATCGCGTTGTGTTTCTGGTACAACAATGTGATCTCCTTTAAGGATCAGACCATCTTCGATGCTTAACTCGTCCCTCATCGAGTAGTATGGACGGATGTGTGTTGGAACTTCCCTGATAGAGCTTGGCCATCCATGGTATATCAGTTCTTTGAGAGAGTTAAGGATAGGATCTCTCATTGTGTCTTCTCTGATGTGTTCAAGCCGATTATCGCTAAACTTGACAAAATCAACTTTGATGTTTGGGGTAAGATCTGCTGTCTTGTTGGGGTTTGGTAGTCTGCTGAGAGCATCTGCAAGACCTATATCCTCTCCTGGGATATACTGAATATTAAAATCATAACCTTGTGTTTCCAATAACAGAGCTTGTAGTCGTGGTGGTGCTGAAGCTATTGGTTTTTTATGAATCATCTCAAGTGGCTTGTGATCTGAGAGAATTGTAAATGGGCGGTTGAAAAGAAATGTGTGGAAGCGTTTGATTCCAAAACGTACAGCTAGCATTTCTCTTTCAATGTTTGCAAGTTTCTTTTCGCCAGAACTTAATGATTTGCTTGCGTAAGCTACAGGACGAAGTTCTTTGGCATAGTGTCCTTCAGGATTTTTGTCTGGTTGCAAAAGTGCTGCTCCTAGGCCTTTCAGACTGGAATCAACCATGAGAAAAGTGGGTGCTTGCATGTCATAGTATTTCAAGCATGCATCAGATGATATGAGGGTCTTCAAGTGGTTGAATATGTGTTGGTAGTCTTCTGACCATTCATACGGAGTTTCATTCTGTAGTAGAGATCGCAAAGGTTCTGCAGCAGCTGACAAATTTGGTATGAATTGTGCTAGGAAATTGACAGCACCTAAGAATTGTTGCAGTTCCTTCTTTGTAGCTGGTGTTGGCATGTCATGAATATCTTCAACCTTTTTTAGGGTCTGGTTTTACACCATTCTGGGTGTACAGCAATCCAAAAAATTGTATCTCCGTTGCCTTAATTGTACACTTTTTGCTGTTGAATGTTAGCCCATTGGCCTGTGCTACATGCATCAAGTTAATCAAGTTACGGTCGTGTTCTTGTTCTGACCTGCCGCAGACTACAATGTCATCCGCAATAGCCACTGTACCAGAACATTGCTCAACAATGTTGTCAATCTTCTGTTGAAAGATGTCTTGTGATACATTCAAACCAAATGGGAGTCTCTTGAAACAATATCTGCCGAATGGTGTTCGAAAAGTTGTAAGGAGTTGACTTTCCTCTGCTATCTCAACACTCCAGTATCCGTGTACAGCATCTAGTTTAGAAAAATATTTGGCATTGTGGAATCTGTGAGTTATCTCTTCCACTGTATGCATTTTGTGTGGACAGCGCTTTAGACTGTTGTTTAAGTGTTTTGGGTCAAGGCAAACCCGAAGAGAACCATCCTGCTTCAGAACGGTTGTGATACTACTACACCAATCAGAATGCTCTTCAACCTTTCTAATAACATCATTCTGCACCATCTTTTCTAGTTCTGTGGCAAGTTTCTGTTTAACATGTATAGGATACTTTCTAGGTGGGTCTATCTTTGGCTCAGCGTTGTCTTTCAAAAAGAATCTTGCCTTTCCTGGAAGTTTGCCTATTCTGTCGAACTGTTCTGGGAATCGCTGTTTAAGGTCATCTACTCCAGTGACGTGTAGAGTAAGATGTTCTTTTTTGTCAGCTTTAATGTTGTTAATAGTTACCACACTCAGCTTTTCGCACATTGGTAAACCCAAAATTGCAGGTCCTTCAACATCTACCAAGTAAAATGTTGACGATGTCCATTCAGAGTCTCTGTATAAACATTCAAGTGTTACTGCTCCGAAACAGTCTATACTTGTTCCATTGTAAGCTCTTAGCTTTGTCCTGCCACTCCTACTTTTTACATCCCTTGTGGGAAATCCTTGCTCATCCACCTTGTCAGGCATGATCTGTCTGAATATTCTTAAGGGTAGAGTGTTACCTTGGGCACCTGTGTCTATCTTGAACCGAATATATCTTTCTTTGTGCCTTTTAATTCCTGGTATTCGGAATTGTACCTTGCAGAAAGCCTGCGTTCTCTTTGGTTCATTACTGAAAGTTAGTATCTTCACAGTATCAAATGTGGAAGGATCACTTTCTTCACTGGAGTCAAGGTCCTCAGTCATCATAAAGTGTGTTTGTTTTGATGACTCTCTGCTGTGAAGGTTGTGTTGAGCACTGTCTTGTTTCCTCTTGAAACATAATTTTATCCAGTGGCCCCTCTTTCTGCAGTAATGACATGTAGAGTCTTTAGCTGGACAGTGGTTTTGTATGTGGTTTAGGCCACAACATTTACACATAGCACCTCTGCTTGTGTTGTGTTTTTCTTGTTGCTTCGAACCAGTTGCTTTGTTTTGTTTGGGTTTATAGCTTTTTACTGCATCCACCTGGGCTGTTACTGTACCTTGCTGAATTTGTTTAATGTTTAGTGCTTGTGCCTTGTGTTTCCTGCCTTCATCCAGAAGTTGTTGTAAAGTTAGTGTATCACTCTGGCTCAGTATCCATTTCTGGAACTCTGGCATTGGTGTGCTGAGAAGGATCTGTTCGATAATTCGCTCTTTTTCTTCTTCTTTGTTAAATTTGCATACACTTGTTTTCTCCTTGATGCGAGTGAAAAAATCATCTAGACTTTCACCAGGTTTCTGTCGCAGGTGGTAAAGTGCTAATCTTGCCGCTCTAAAGTTCGTGTGCTTTATTATCAGACGTTTTTCAAATTCGTCCAATATGGCTGCGGGGTCTGTCGCCGACTCCACAGGCATGGCGGTAGCAAAACTGTTGTAAATTTTCAAACCTTCATCGTCCAGTGCTTCTAGGATATATGGAGTTAGGGTTTGTCCTTCCAGACCAGTGGTCTTGGAATATAGATCTATGCGTTGGCGCCATAACAAGAAAGCTTCACTCTTATCATTTCGACCGGCAAATCACATTTGCGGTGCGCTGCGGTAATGTTTAGACTCCATGGCTGACCTCGATGACGAAAATTAGCCGAATACTGTACTCACGTGTTATCGTGTAGCTGTTTTGCGTCAGTCCGGTATCGACCGCTGCCACCATGTAATGTTATGATGTATGTATATAAGCATTACCTCGTCATCTACACAAGCACACACATGTTTCAGAAGGCACTCAGTAAAAGCATGTTCAGATTGTAGCCATGTTTATTTACAGGATGTCGTACATGTCAAGATTCGCATTATATTACAATGTGTGGTTTCGTATTTATGTATTATATTACAAATATATATTAAAAATAACTCTCAGAGACTCGTATTCTGTGCAGAACGAATTGCAAGGTTCTTTTGGAGATTATCTTGAAGCAATTTATCCATCACACAATGGTTAACCTAATTCAAAGACATGAAATCTCGTAAATAGGGTCAGATTTCATGGTAGTAGCCACAGTATGTTATGCAAGGATTGAATTCCTTAATTGAAGATCTAGCATAATAAATACAATTTTTTCATTGAAATAATGATAGGGCTGTGTATTCTCAGAGCATATCAATTTACGACTACTAAGATATTTTTGCTTTTAAATATAGCAGTGTTTTATCTTCATTTTTATTTCATTATTAACTAAAGGGGGCCTATGTATATCATCACCACAATTAAAGTTAAGTGAGATATAGTTACGTTGCAATCTGACATCTGTTATAAAGTCATTGATTTTCAGGTGCATTTTAGAAAACTAACACAAACATTACCATGTTACAATTGCTCTGATAACCTTAAGGGATATAAAACACATTTTAAATTATTTTCACTCACAGCATTTCTAATACACATAGATTAAAGAACAGCATGAGTCTTTATTAGTATGCTTTATATACAAGATATAGCACTATTTCACATTTTAATTAATTCATATATATCATTTGTCATTTAAAAACCGTATTGCGTATAATATATTAATATATTTTTTTGCTTAAGGTTTTTTTGGTGTTTGTACTTACTTAGTCGTTCCCCTTCTACCGTGAGGTTTGGTGTTTGTACTGGTTTTTAAAGGTCCGGCTTACAGTATCATTATTTAACTACAAGCAGTTTTCTAGCAGCTAGTGTATATATTTTTTAAAATTCAGCAGCTACTATATATTTTTTGTAATTTTCCACGCAAAAATGTAAATGCACCTTAATGTCAAGGCAGTCTTATTGTATGGTTCTGAAAAATGGAGGACAAAAAAAAAAAAAATAACCAAGAAATTCATACATGGATGATTGAGAAGAATAGAAGGATTGAAATCACCAATGTAGTACTGATGGAACTGAGCAGACAAATACAAATAAAACAAAATGTGAAAAAAAATGATGCTGGCATTGGATAGGACACACAGCACTGATGAGACCATCTGATAACATTACAAGGCAGTCATTGTTCCAGAATCCCCAGAGCATGTAAAATAAAAAGAGACTTAACACCATATGAAGAAGGGACATAAAGATGGGCATAAAAAGCATACGTAAGACATGGTGAGACATTGAACAGATAGCACATGATAGAGAGGCATGTGAATTTGTTGAAGGTCTATTATCCACATGGTGGTGATAGGTCATGAATCAATGACTGACATACCATCTTAAATGTTGATAAATCAAGACAGTAGATAGCAGTAAGTATAGATTTCCTGAACATGTTATTAGACCACATGTTATTCATTTATGAAGATTGTGAGGAATGTAACTTGGAATATGGTGGGGATTGTCTTGTGCATGGGCCTCTCTTCTGTGTTGATGATGCTGAGGTAAAGTATTCTTGCAGTGATAACTTCCCTCACCTATCATAAAAACATTTGAATATCCAGCAATTAATTCTTTATTGATTTATCATTGTCTGTGACAACAAATCTTTTGACATTTTGTGAAGACCTTTCAACCAAAATTACAAGACTTTACAAATGAGAAATAGTATTTTATGTGGGTTTCTTTTCATTAGCACTTGCAGGTTTTCCAACATGGGTAAATCAAGTTGATAAATGTCAATAAGAAGTTAGACAACAAATAACCCTGAATATAAAATTAGTTGAAATGGCTTGGGGGTACAGATCATAAAATCCTGTAACTGGTGTATACAGAACATTTAAGACCAGCATTGAAATATGGAATTCCTTCCTGAGCAACTGCTTCAAAAACCATCTTGTACAGAACAGTGGTAATCCACAACTAGACTGAAGGATCATTACTGGATCACTGATATCAACCCCAATAAGTGAAAATAATAAAACTGCAATGTATGAATGAAAACTGCCATGACTGGTGTCAATACCTTGTCGAGGTATGGCGGCTTGCATACCCTGATTACTCCCAGAGCTATGCCAGTGGGAGTTTTACTCCTGGAAGGTTCTACCAAGCTGTACAGGTTTGCGCGGGCAGGGGTCAGACTAAAGCAGACACCCTGGTCTTCCAGGTTGGGGGTTTTAGCATAGGGCTGAGACCCCTGTCTATGTAAAAAGAAATGAAGTTACGAAAACGACAACAAATGAACAAACTTTGCTGCGGGATGGACATCCGGAATCTGAGGCCCATATGACTGTCAGTGGTGAAAGCCGAAAGGAAGCCACTGACATGAAAACGGACGTCCTGATCGCAAAATGCGAAACAAGAATAGGTTTTTTGAATGTCAGGACAATGAATGAGACGGGTAAACTAAAACAGGTCACAGCAGAAATGAGAAACTGTAGATTACAGATTCTAGTGATAAGTCAGAGCAGATGGACAGGGGCAGGAAATGTTAAAAGAGCAACAGGAGAAACAGTACTTTACTCTGGCAGAGAGGATAGACAGCACAATGAAGGTGTAGCCATTATTCTACAGAAAGGAATAGAAAGGACATTACTGGAATGGAAACCCATCAACAACAGACTGATAAGAATAAGATTGAGAGGGAGATTCACCAACACTACAACAATACAATGCTATGCACCAATGAATGACAGCGATGAAGAGGTCAAGGATGAATTCTATCAACAACTACAGGAAGAAATGGAAGACACACATAGATATGATCTTATAATAGTAATGGGAGACCTCAATGCAAAAGTTGGAACACACAATACATATAATGAAAGAGTAATGGGGAAATGCGACAGCGGAACAGCAAACGAAAATGGGGATAAATTAATAAGTTTCTGCAGCATTAACAACCTGGTCACTGGAGGTACACTTTTCCCACACAAATAAATTCACAAATTAACATGGGAATCACCAAATGGTCGGGACAGAAACCAGATAGACCACATCATGATTAATGGTAGATGGAGACATGCATTACAAGATGTGAAGGTAAGAAGAAGTGCAGATGTGGGAAGTGATCACCATTTAGTAGTAGCAAAACTGAAAGTGAAACTAAGAAGGGCTGGACCAACTGTAACTACACAGAAAAGGTTTGACATCAGCAAATTGAAGGACTCCCTTACCAGAAAAGCTTTTGTGGCTGATATAAAGAAGCCTTATCAATTTGTCAAAAGTCAGGAAAAGACATTGACTGATGATATAGACCAGAATTTCAACACCATTTCAACAATATATAAGGAAAGCAGCAAATCATGCTTGGGATTCCAGGAAAGGAAGAAGCAAGACTGGATAACACCAGAAACATCGAACACCATAACAATGAGAAAGGAAATAAAAAGAAAGAAAAGAGAAGCGAATTCCCACAGATTAAAGCAACTATATAGCAACCAGTACAGTCAGCTGGACAAGGAAGTTAAACGCCAAACCCGAGCCAACAAAAGGAATTTCCTAGACGATCTTGCAAGACAGGCAGAAGAGGCAGCACTGAGAAATGAACAAAGCACAGTATACAAAATAACTAAAATCATCAGTGGAAAACGAGGTGCAAACAATATTACATTAGTAAGAGATAAGCAATGAAATCTCATCACGACAGCAGAGGGACAGGAAACAAGATGGGCAGAGTATTTCAGAGAAACTCTGAACAAGGAACCACCAGAGACACAATTGAATGTCCTTGAGGCTAAAAACGATCTAGATGTTAATACAGACATTCCACGAAAAGGAGAAATCATCACAGCAAACAAAGGGTTAAAGAATGGAAAAGCTCCTGGCCATGATAATTTAAATGCAGAGCTATTTAAGACAGACCCTGAGCTAGCAGCAGAACTATTAGAACCACTATTTGCACAAGTCTGGAAAACAGGGACAACACCAACGGAGTGGAACAAAGGAATAATTGTCAAATTGCCCAAGAAGAGAAATCTTACCGACTGCAATAATTGGAGAGGAATCACTCTTCTCTCAGTTCCCAACAAAATACTAGGCAGGATAATTATACAGAGAATTTTAAAAGCAGTAGACCACAAACTGAGGAAAGAACAAGCAGGATTTAGAAAGAACAGAAGATGTGTAGATCATATATTTACCCTCAGGAACATTATAGAGCAGTGCTCAGAATGGCAAAGACAGCTGTACATTAATTTCGTCGATTTTGAAAAGGCTTTTGACAGTATACATAGGGACAGTTTATGGAAAATACTGAGAGCTTATGGAATTCCAAGCTGTATAGTGACAATCATAAAAAGCCTCTATGCCAACTTTACATGTAGCGTTGGGCAGAGCAACCTAACCTTTGAGGTGATGACAGGAGTACGACAGGGATGCCCCTTATCAACCATTCTATTTTTAACAGTCATAGACTGGGTGATGTGCCAGACAACAGAGGGCAGTCCAAGAGGAATAAGATGGACTACATTTTCTACATTAGAAGATCTGGAATATGCAGATGACATTGCACTACTAGCACATTCACATCAACACATCCAGGAAAAAATGGATAAGACTTAATAAGTATGGCCAGCAGGTGGGCTTGAACATCAATCTAAAGAAGTCAGAGGTCATAACGCTCAACATGAGCAACCCTGAGCCCATATCAGTAAGGAATCAGCAACTGGAAAAGACAGACACCTTCACATACCTAGGATGCATAGTAAAACGAGACGGCGGAGCAAGCAAAGACATCAACAACAGAATGAACAAAGCAAGAACAGCCTTTTTTTAGTCTAAACAACATCTGGAAGTCCTCTCAGTACAGCACAAGCACAAAATTAAGATTATATCAGAGCTGTGTGCTTTCTGTGCTTCTCTATGGTGCGGAATGCTGGAGAGTTACAGAGAAGGAAATGTCAAAATTGTCATCTTTTCACACAACATGCCTAAGAAAAATCCACCAAATCTTTTGGCCGAATATCATCACCAACCAAGACCTGCTTACTCTGAGCAAGCAAGAGGACATGCACACCATCATAGCTGGCAGACGCTGGAGCTGGGTTGGCCATGTCCTCAGAAGAGACCCCGATGCCATCACAAGAACAGCTATGCTATGGACCCCTGAAGGAAAACAAAAGAGAGGCAGACCAAAAACAACTTGGTGGAGGACTGTGGAGGCTGAGATGCAAAGAATGAACCAGAGTTGGGGCACTGTACGAAGGATGGCCACCGACCGAGCAAAGTGGAATCAATTTGTTGTTGCCCTACAAGACGCCACCAGGCGTGATGGCCACTGACTGCTTTGACGGTCAGCGGCTAAGGATCTAAGAAGTATGAATGAAAGAAGAGAGTACAGAGTATTACAACAGGCAGACATATTTAATAGCCTCACAAATCCCATTTGAATGACAGACTGAAAAGATATAGCCAGCGCAGACTGCAGAGAAGCTGTTTTACACAAAAAGTTAAAGAAATTTCCTATTATACTAAAAACAGACAAAGGCACAGCCAGCAAAAATAAGCAGTGCCTTCCCTCCTTGGTGGAGAGAAAAATTCCCTGAGTTGGTTGACAACATCCCAGAAGGATGCAGAAAATAAGCATCTAGCTATTGAATATATAAAATAGATTTACCAAACTGCAGAATGCACCAATATATTTACAAACAGATCAACAACAAGAACTATTACAAATTAAGAAGGAGACATCTACACAACATTTAGAAATGGACAGGAAATCTATATTTTAGTGGCCATTTTAAAGCTGGGGCAGAAGCTGTAAAACAAATGCAATAACCCACATAGAAAATGCTAGTGTTCCATCCAGTTGTTAGTGAGGTCTGAATGGGAGAACAAAGAAGAACAGTAACACTGTAACCTATCAGGCATGTCACAGAAGGTGACTAAGGAGGACTGTCATGTGACTGACCAGCCCATCCTGTAGAAACTTTAAGCCAAAAAAACTTCAACAAATACATTATTATATTTTGTTCCTGGATGTCAGATTTTGAATATTATCATCAGTGTCAGGACATTTATTTTTCTATGCATTTGTTTGTCCACCATGTTGCTGTGTTTTGTTTCACTGTGTATTCTCTATTTTATTCCAACTGTGATGTAGAATTATGTATTTTGCACAATGGAGTTTGGTATATGTTTAACTTCTATTTGTAGTATATCTCTTGCAAGATCATTTGGAAATATATCTACATCTTGGAAGCACCAGCTATAAATTAAACAGAGTGACAGTTCAGTTGATTAGTTTGTTTTACAGCCCACTGCAGGATATATAGAAATGAACAGGCAGATAGACTTGCCAAAGAAGTAGGTATAAAATTCGAACAGAGGAAACTACATCATATGAAGAGAGAGATATAAACAATTATCAAAATTAGTTTCAAAGAAAAATGGCATCGAGAACACTCCAAATCAGATGTAATAGATGGGACCTAAGACGTGTCAACAGTGAGGAATGCAGTTAGCGACCCATGGCTAGACTGCCTGCTTCAGCGTCAGCAAACCAGAGCTAACCAAGACCGTACTCCATGTCCAAGTGGTGGTCCTGGAAACAGGCTACATCACTGCAGTCTGGCTTAGTGAGTAGGGATCGAAGAGGGAAGGCTAACCCTGTCCCAAAAATGCCGTGCTGAAGTTGGATGTGTCAGCCAAAAGGTGCAAATGTTGCAGCTTTGGTGTAAACAGACACAACGCAACCAACATCCTTTTCAGGTCGAACGAAGAAGAAGATGTATTAGATAATTTATTACATCTTGCCCAGTGACAATTTTTAGACTGAGAACCTGTTACTACTGACTCAAATACCATCTGTGTCACAAACTAAAAGCCAGACAGGCAAAAAATGTATCCATATGAGCAAGACAAGCAAACAATAGAACATGTCCTCCTCTAAGAATATTGACTCCACAATAGGAGCAGAATGACAGCATAGCTCCAGCAGCCTCATTTATGGACAAACTGTATGACAATATTAACACTGTCTAGTTGCTGAGAGTCTCTGAAGAGACAAAGAAAGAATAAGTTGACTGAGCCCTGGATCATGTCGTACAAGGTTGCTAATATGAGGTTGTGCCTGGTGCTGACAATCTTGTCATGTAAAACTAGTTGCTACAGAAACCTCACTACAAGAGCATGTGAATGTTTGGTACAGGCTTCCTGTGGTGGGATCAGCTACAAGAGCATGTGAATGTTTGGTGCAGGCTTCCTGTGATGGGATCAGCTACAATAGCATGTGAATGTTTGGTGCAGGCTTCCTGTAATGGGATCAGCTACAAGAGCATGTGAATGTTTGGTGCAGGCTTCCTGTAATGGGATCAGCTACAAGAGCATGTGAATGTTTGGTGCAGGCTTCCTGTGATGGGATCAGCTACAAGAGCATGTGAATGTTTGGTGCAGGCTTCCTGTAATGGTATCAGCTACAAGAGCATGTGAATGTTTGGTGCAGGCTTCCTGTAATGGTATCAGCTACAAGAGCATGTGAATGTTTGGTGCAGGCTTCCTGTAATGGGATCAGCTACAAGAGCATGTGAATGTTTAGTGCAGACTTCCTGTGATGTGATAAGATAAGAGCATGTGAATGTATGGTGCAGGCTTCCTGTAATGGGATCAGCTACAATAGCATGTGAATGTTTGGTGCAGGCTTCCTGTAATGGGATCAGCTACAAGAGCATGTGAATGTTTGGTACAGGCTTTCTGTAATGGGATCAGCTACAAGAGCATGTGAATGTTTGGTACAGGCTTCTTGTAATGGGATCAGCTACAAGAGCATGTGAATGTTTGGTACAGGCTTCTTGTAATGGGATCAGCTACAAGAGCATGGGAATGTTTGGTGCAGGTTTTCTGTGATGGGATCAGCTACAAGAGCATGTGAATGCTTGGTGCAGGCTTCCTGTGATGGGATCAGCTACAAGAGCATGTGAATGTTTGGTGCAGGTTTTCTGTGATGGGATCAGCTGTAGTGGTAGCTCCATAAAGAGAGCAACAGAAAATGATGATGATGGTGTATGACACTGAGAGATGCCTGAAACTGAATGAAGATGAAGAATAACTTGTAGTGTGACAGAATATCTTGACAAAATGATTATTATTTTTATGTTGCTATAAGCTACTGTTTGTCAACATCATCTTTATTAT
The DNA here is from genome assembly GCA_024509875.1 of Oreohelix idahoensis. Lineage (NCBI taxonomy): Eukaryota > Metazoa > Mollusca > Gastropoda > Stylommatophora > Oreohelicidae > Oreohelix > Oreohelix idahoensis. Next base: position 118,350 of record JAMPIV010020373.1, read on the forward strand.
ACCATGGAACCCTGAATAGCTTGTTAATGTTATCATGGATTCATAGGAAATATGTACATAATTTGCATCCCATGATGAAGCATCTCATTTATATACAAATATTGCTTTCCATGAGGAATCCAACAATGGCAGACTTAGCAAGTACTCTTAATCCTAAAGTAAAATTGGAGTATACCTCTTCATTCCATCCAGTGGCAGATGTGAAACATTTTTTTTTTAATTGAACTGTTTTTTTACTCAAGTCCAGCTTTCAAAGCTTTTGATTTGATAAAGTTCATGCTTTCTATAGCTTCACAAGAACATTTTCAAGGTTTATTGTCATTTTCTAGACCACCTATCCTCTCCATATATAACACAGGGGCTACATAAGACCTCTGACATCCTGTCCTTAACACTACCAAATTAAACCATGATTTTTCCCATCGCCTGAATGTATGATTTTAAAAAAGGGTGAAGGATCCTGTTACACACCTATTGAGACATATTGGGAATATAGCGTTAGGCCCACATTTTCTTGACCATACATTAAGGGTGATGTGGGCAGCTAATCCCCAGATCTCCTGACTGTGCTGATCAGTTAAAATACTCACACACTGAATCCACTGGATTCCTTTTTCTTTTAAAAGAGTCTGCAATATCAAAAAATATTCTTAACTCTAGGAATGTATTTCTACAGACCAGTAGAAGAGCATATTCTCCCCAGCTATGTTTTTAAATAGCTGCACACAGAAGCAAAAAGATGTGGCAGTTACCCTCTATTTCTCATCTCCATGCAAACAAAAATTTATAATATCACAATGAATATAGTATCTCATTCTTTGCTGGATTCATTTAAATAATTTTGATTTAAAAAAATTAAAAAAAGATAAAAACAAACCAAACCATTAACACAGGCTTTCTTCATGGAGGCTAACTGCCATTGTGGCTGCATGTTCTTAAAGGAGCTAGGAAGGGAATCTCATTCATCAAAATCTATTGTTTAGGTTTTTACCTTCAACTATTATTTCTGCAAAATTCAGTATCTCTCATGTATTTTTTAATGTGAAAGGTACCAATAACTTGTCCAAATGACTGTGCTGAGTACAGCAAAGGAACTTTGCCAGAGGGCCTAGTGATCAAGAAATCTAAGATACCAAAGGCAGGACTGGGTGTGTTTGCTCTAAAAGACTTCCCTGCTCGAACCAGATTTGGACCTTACAGAGGAAAGAAGGAAATAAATGAGGAAACTGCTCATGAGTCAGGTTATAGTTGGCAGGTGAGGAATTATTACTGATGTAATTAGCTCTAAGATCAATAAATATGGTCAAAAACCCTGTTTTTTAACATGTCAATGAATTTTGCACTTTAAACAATCTCTAGGTATGAAAGTTTTGATTAGGATTTTAAATATTAATGGCCTACAAATTATGCCTTGTTACTCAATTAGTTGTATTTGATACTGAAGTTGAACATAAACTGTGAAGTCTTGATGCATATATTTCTTGTAATTACTACATGAAATTAATGTTATTTGTTTTGGGCAGCTAGTGCAACAACAGAAAACTGATATAATCAAATAAGGCACAAACTGGAACATACAACTTATTTTAACAGGTCAATTTTTTTGTACAATCCTATAATTTTTCTTCTAATTCATTCACATTTTTAAAAAATCTATCTGTATAAAGCTCACTATAATCTTTGTGGTTATTTTCCCCATTAACTTTACTTGATGTTTACTTATAAATGTTGCAATCTCCCCTTTTTACTTATAAAGTTTGTCATGTGTAATCTCCACACCCCTTTGTCCACACCCTACAGCTTTTCTGTTTAACATACACCTTCAGTTTGGTCATGTCAGACACTCATGTCCTGATCCACACCTTCAGTTTGGTCATGTCAACCCTCATTCTTGATCCACACCTTCAGTTTGGTCATGTCAGACCCTCATGATCTCAGTTTGGTCATTGTCTGTCCTGATCCACACCTTCAGTTTTGTCATGTCAGACCCTCATGTCTCATCATTCAAATTCTTGCATTTTCATAGTCTTTGTATCAGCATGGCATTTTTAGTTTTATCCTTTATTTAGAATGAGTGGAGAGGGGAAGAATGTACTATATTTAGATATTGGAAATCTGACTTTATTTTGTTGAATTTGTACACCATACTTTGTAATAATAATTTTTAAAAGTTTCGTCCAATTTTTACTTTTTTTACTTTGGGGATGACAGAATAAAGCTGTTATCCAGTTTCCTCAGCACTAAATGTCTTTTTTAAAACAATCTCTGGCTGTTAAAGTCCACAATATGTTGAGTTTTTCAGTGTACTGTTGAAAGGGTTGTGACGCGGCGTATATTATAATAGGTGTTGGGCACAGAATTTCACTTGCTAGCGTGCAGTGGCTAGCCTCATCAGCTTCGCGCAAGTGTATCAGTGTCTGTCCCTAGTCATGGTGTGCGATGGAATGAACAGAATTACTTGTCTTCTCTTTGCTACTTTCACAATAGCCTCCACGGCTGGCGGAGTTGTGGATTTTAAAGTTGCAACCAAAGTGAAATGGGTTCATTTTCGATACAAGACAACAGGAGGCTGAGACACTTGGGAGTCATGACCCAAGTGCCCCCCCCCCCCCTCTAGAGTGTAAAGGAGTATACAGGGCTGAAACACTTGTTTGATGGGTGGACTACTTCTGATGATCAGATTGCCTCCTGTTGTATCACTCTGTAAAGAGTTTCCTATCATAGAAATGTGCATGTTCATGGCCTACAAATTATACTGTTTCTCTTGATTTGATAATGAAGTTTACAATGAATGAAAAGTTTTGATGCATATATATCTCTTGTAATTACTACATAACATTTATTTGTATTTGGCAACTGGTCCAACAGTCAGACTTATGTAGAATTAAATAAGGCATACATTCTTTTACCAATTTAAAAAAAAAAAAATTATATTCCTTGTAAAAACTGATGTTCATATAATTTGTCTTACTTATTTGTTTTATTTACTGCACCTGTGTAAAACTTGCCATAATCTTTGTAGTTATTTCCACCATTACGTTTACTTATTTAGTCTTAATATTTGCTAATGAAAGTTGTTATCTCCTTCTCTATGTCTTTCAGCTTTCTGTTTAGCATAGGCTTTCAACTAGGTCATACCAGCTCTCCTGTCCTGCTCCTTCTCTTCTAGGTCTTTCCATATCTTCTTCATTCTGTTAACACATTGACTACCAAATTAGAAAACACACTGTGACGTCATTCAATTGTGTTCTCATTTTCACCCTGTAGGTGTATGCATAAACTAAGCTGTAGTTTTTGTAATTGCTTACAGAATTTTATGAATTATACGTCATTTTAAAGATAAATGAATGTACTATTACAAGCTGAAAAAATTATGTTTACAGGTATGGAAAATATTATTAATAATATTAATTGATTGAACGACAAACAAAGTTTCATTTTCTTTTTTAAATTATCAACTTATCGCTTGTTCCTAAGGCAGTTAATGCCTTTCTGTAGGTGATTATCGCATAGTATAACCAATTACAAGAATAACAAGCCTAAGGAAAGACGTACTGACTAACACACACCTACACCACTTCCATAAAATCTCAAAATGTGCATGCAGGTCATTTCTATTTTACGGCCCTTCAATGGCCGAGGACTAGCAATATTTTCACTATCATAACTGCTTGCAACCTACTACTTTCAAAATCACTATTTCAATCAATTTGCACATCATTTTCACTCTTGTTGTCGCTAGATCTATCAGTCAAGTGTTGACACAAATTTCTTGCTTGCTCAGACGTTATTGGAGATGTACAAGCATTTTTTGTGGTCCTAGCATTAGTTGCCACGGTCAACAGTGTTACATGATTTGGTAACTAACCCACAGCGTTGCAAAATATGAACATAATATAAATTTTCCAGTGGTCTACAACAACCATGATTTGGGAATTTGTTTTCCAGTGGCAACTTAAAATCTTGAACCAGATCGGAAAGTGTTTTAGTACATTTTTCATTCGTTTTATTTCTAAAGATAGATCAACGCTCTGAGCGGCTCGCGGTCCAAATGATGTCGGTCCCACTGGCTCGCGGTAGTTAATGTGTTAACGTCTGCCACTAGTTCTCTTCTCTGTGTGTTTTTAGGTCTCCTGCATCCTCTATTGTCTTGGGGATTCCAAAACAAATTATTTAATCAGTTTCTTCAGTGTATATCCTATCTAGTGCCATTGTTTTCTTCTCATTTCTTGTTTTGTCAGAAACTGGCTCTTCCCATCAGTGACATGTCAATTATCCTGTCATACTATTGCAATCATTCTTCTCTGTGTATGCATTTATTATAAAAGACTACCTTCTTGGTCATCTTTTGTTGTCTGTTTGTTAGAGCCATACTACAGAACTGACTTGACATTTGTAATATCATATATTTTTGTTTTAGGCAACTTCTTTTGGTTGTAGTCAATTTTTCTCTGTGCAGTGAAGCTCTCTTGTCCTTTGTATTTTAATATCCATATGCATTTCACCAACTTTGAGAAGCTGTAATCCTGAATTTACTTACTTAGTCATTCCCCTTCTACCGTGAGATGTAGAGGTTTGGAAAAGAGAGCACCAGACTATCCTATTGGCTGTCTTCCTCCTGGCCTGGTTCCATTCTAGTCCTCGGTCCTTCAAAGATTGTCTGATGTTGCCTTCCCAGCAGACTCTGGGTCATCCTGGGGGTCTGGAGCCCTAGCTCTTTGTTTTCCATGCTTGTCGTGGTATCCGATCTTCTCCCATTCTGCAGACATGGAGAAACCATCTTAGTTGGGACTGTTCTACTTGGGTCGGCAGGGGGTTGAATTTTAAGCCTTGACGTATCATCTGGTTGCAGACCATGTCTCTTCTTGTTACTTCAACCACCTTTCTCAGATACCTCATTTCTGAGGTTTGGATCTGGCTTTTATGGGTTGTAGTCATTGCCCATGACTCGCATCCATATGTCAAGACTCTGACAAAGGTGGAGCGGTATACAGCCATCTTCATTTTCTTACCAACCTCTCTCTTGCTGAGGAATCCTCAAATTATGGCCTGAAAAAGTCTCTCAGCTGCTGCGTTTCAAGTGGCCAACTCTTCTTTCATGCCTCCCTTTTGGTCTGTAATAGCTCTGAGGTATTTAAAGTCATCAACCTACTTCATGACCTGTTTTCCCAGCTTAATCCCTTAATCTGTTGTCTTTTTTCTTCTCGTGATATCACCATGAATTTTGTTTTAGAGCTGCTTATGACCATCCCTCTCTTCTCCAGCTCTTCCTTCCAGACTTGCAGGTTGGATTGGAGATGTGCCTATAATTTAGCAATCAGGGCAACATCATAGCAAATGCCAGCTCTGAAATACAGACCTGTCTCATCTTCCAGTACCCCAGTGAATACTTTCTTGTTCTCTCATTACATGCCTTGATGACATCGTCCATGAAGAGTATGAAAAGATAAGGTGACAGGATATCACCTTGTCTTACACCAGTGGTGGTCCTGAACTCTTCTGACTTATGGTTTGCTGTCCTCGCATAATTTCTGCAAGACTTGTAGAAGCTGTTTATAGCATGGATCAGAGATGCTGGAATGTTCTTCCTTGCCAAACAGTCCCAAAGTTTGCTCCAGGGGACCCTGTCAAACACCTTTTCCAGATCTATGAAACAAAGATGGATCTCACTCTTATACTCAAGGGCCTTTTCCCTCAGCTGTCTGAGTGTGAAGATTAGGTCTTGAGTACTTCATTTTGCTCAGAATCCGCACTGGACCTCATCCAATTGTGGCTCAACTGGACATTGGAGTCTCTGCTCTAGGATTCTAGAGTAGATTTTATCAGCGACACTGAGAAGGGATATGCCTCCATGGTTTCCACATTGTCGATTGTCACTCTTTTTGAAAATTGGTGTTATGATGGCAATCTCCCAATCCTTTGGTATGGTCTTGTTGCACCATGCTCTCTGAAGGACCATTAAGAGTAATAGTTCGCCTGATGCTCCCATGAACTTAACCATTTCTGGTATTATACCATCATGCCCTGCTGCTCTGCCCATCTTGATTTTCTCCAGTGCTGCCTTCAGTTCTTCCATCTTTATGTCATCTTCACCACCATTGGTTTTCTCTTCTGTGCTAGTGGTTATCATATCTGATGCTTGACCTTGCTCACCATCCAGGAGTTCTGAGAAATATTCTTTCCATCTTTCCATTACTTCCTTCGGGGCAGTAAGCAATTTGCCTTGCTTGTCCTTTGTAAATTTGAGAGGACATTGTTTTTCCTTCCTTATGTTCTTTAGGAAATCAGAGGCACATCTCCAATCCAACCTGCAAGTCTGGAAGGAAATGCTGGAGAAGAGAGGGATGGTCATAAGCAGCTCTAAAACAAAATCCATGGTGATATCACGAGAAGAAAGAAGACATCAGATTAAGCTGGGAGAACAGGTCCTGGAGCAGGTCGACCACTTTAAATACCTCGGAGCTATTATAGACCAAAAGGGAGGCATCAAAGAAGAGTTGGCCACTCAAAAAGCAGCAGCTGGGAGACTTTTTCAGGCCATAAACCGAGGATCTCTCAGCAAGAGAGAGGTTGGTAAGAAAACGAAGATGGCTGTATACCGCTCCACCTATGTCCCAGTCTTGACATATGGATGAGATACATGGGCAATGACTACAACCCACAAAAGCCAGATCCAAACCTCAGAAATGAGGTATCTGAGGAAGGTGGTTGAAGTAACAAGAAGAGACATGGTACGCAACCAGACGATACGTCAAGACCTTAAATCCCACCCCCTGCCGACCCAAGTAGAACAGTCCCAACTAAGATGGTTTCTCCATGTCTGCAGATTGGGACAAGATCGGCTACCATGACAAGCATTGGAAATAAAGAGCCAGGGATCCAGACCCCCAGGACGACCCAGAGTCCGCTGGGAGGACAATATTAGACAATCTTTGAAGACCGAGGACTAGAATGGAACCAGGCCAGGAAGAAGACAGCCGATAGGATGGTCTGGCGCTCTCTCTTCCAAACCTCTACACCTCACAATAGAAGGGGAATGACTAAGTAAGTAAGTAAGTATGTTCTTTAGGGTCTTATAGAACAATTTCTGGTTTTCTTGCACATCCTTTTCTAGCTTTTCTCCAAATTCTTCACACTACTTCTGTTTTGCTGCTAGCACCTTGTTCTTTGCTTCTGTTCTGAGTGTCACATATTCTCTCTATTTCTCCATTTGTCCTGCTATGTTTTTAGCTCCTAAGTATTGTTTCCATGCCATTTTCTTCTCTCCTACTTTTCAACCCTTGGCAAATTAATTGCTTTCGTATATGTCTATCTAACTATCTACCTAGTCTGATTCTGGTCTTGAGTTTGGGACGCAAAGGAAAGGAAAATGGAAAGTAACTGTCTACCCACCTCATCTTGATGAACCTTAAAAAAAAAAAAAAAAAAAAGTCCCTGAGTCATTCAGTTGAACACCGTATGAACATTTTACAAGTTCTCATAACATACCTCTAAATATGTCTCAAATCACTAATTTACAGTACGAAGAATTCGATTCTTTTTTATTTTTTATTTTTTTTTATTAATTTTTTTAAATTTATTTATTTTTTTATTTATTTATTTATTTTTCAAATTCATTATTACTATTAGTTTTTTTTTTTATTATTATTTTATTTTAAAAACACTTTAATTATGATGATTATTGCAAATGTAATATTACTTTTATAATGATAAATGCCTTAATAATGCTTAAAGTAAATGTGAGGATGAAAGGATATTAGTATACATGATGAGAGAGAGAGGAAGGGCAGAATGTCAGATGGGCCTGCGTGCCCAATTCTTAACCCTTTGAAAATAAAGATCGTTCGTTCGTTCTTTGACTTCCTCTGTCCACTGAAGTGTCCTCTTTCTTCTGTTCCCAAGTCAGACCACCACATGCTTCTACAGCAGCTGTCTTTATGATGTCGTTGAATATAAGCTAGAGGGTTTCCAATTCATCAGGTTGTTGTTCTGTGTTTCTCACCGCTGCAGCAATAAACCCCTGACATCTGGTCTTAATTTCTGGCTCTCTCAGCTTGTAGGTTTTAATGCTCATTTCTCCCATTCGTTTATTTAGTTTCTTGTGTGATGTTGGGCTGTTCCTTGGCTGAGCAACTCTTTCAGTTGTTCTTTTGATTGTAAGCAGGTAGTGATCACTTCCAATCTCTGGCCCCCTCCAGACTCTATCATCCCGGACATATTTGAATGAGCTCCTCCTAACAATGGCACAGTCGATTACTGACTTCTCATTCTTTGTTGGTTCACATCCAGTGTATGCATGTATGCGCTTATGGGGGAACTTTGTGTTTGCAATGATCAGATTCTGCTCACTGCAGAATCTAAAGAGTCGCTTTCCATTGTCATTAAGAATATCTTCTCCATATCTTCAGATAACTCCACCCCATCTAGCATGGTCATTTCCAACTCTGGCATTGAAATTTCAGAGCATGATAATTTCATCTAGGCAGTCATCCACTGTCCTTTGAAGCAGCTCGAAGAATTCCTCCTTGACCTCTGCTCTCTCATCCTCATTTGGTCCATACACAATGACAAGGTTGACTATGGTTTCTCCTTTTAGTTTTACAACCATAATGCGCTCAAAGACAAAGTTCCATCCCTTGATACTATCTTTTTGGTTTTTGGCCACAATACAACCCATGCCACCTTTAGCTCTTTCAGATGTGGGTACACCACTGTAGAGCAGCGTGTTGCCATCGAGATCCATGACTCCTTGTCCTTTTTTCTTTGTTTCCGTTATAGCCAGGATTTCTAGTTTTGCTTTCCTCATCTCTTCCACCAGCTCCTCTTCTGTCCCATTTATTCTTCTTATGTTCCAAGTTCCATAAGTTATAGTCTGTAGTCCATTCCAGTTTGTCGTAGTTTGTCGTCTTTAGAATCAGTCCGGTTTTCTCTCTTGTAGTTCGTGTAATCATGATTTAAAGCAAACAGGTGATTGGCCTGTTGTGCCTTTGCATGGTGGAGATGCTGCCTCCTTACAGCCTCCATACAGGCCGCCCTCCTCCTTTTTCAGCCAGGCTTGGGACCGGCCTGGCAGAGTTGTAATCCTGAATTACAGAGATTTATTTATTGATTTTTTTTATTAAGCCTTCAGCATTGTATTTAGATACCTGCCTATTTTGTAATGAACATGAGCATTATTCATAATCTGGGAAATAAACTAGTACTGTGAACTCTCCTCATCTCATATAAGTGCATACTGTCAACAGATTATGAATGATGGACAGACTTCACATTTTGTGGATGACAGAGACCCTAGTGAGTCCAACTGGATGAGGTTTGTGAATTGCGCCAGGCATGAAGATGAGCAATGTGTAACAGCCTACCAGTATAGAGGAGAAATCTATTATAGAGCTCACAAGCAAATTCTTGTTGGAATGGAGATACTAGTAAGTATGCAGTGGGGGAAATATGCGTGCATTAACTATTAAGTATGCAGTGGGGGAAATCTGTGTGCATTATTAATGAACTGCTGAACATAATGCCTTTCAATGCACTAAGCATATTGTAAGATTCAAGTGAAATAATATACAGCACTGTCCTGGCTCCTTCTGTGTAGAATGGAGCTTGCTGTAGGCTACATTGACTAAGGGACAAATACACCATTCAGGGTGATGACACAACAACTGCACATCTCACAGGTAGTTTTATACATAATACATGGTCTTTCATTCAGCATGACTGTCATGAAATATTCTAATCCACATATATAAATTATTAGGTAAATATGAAGCCTAACAAATAAAATTAATAAAGAGAAGAGCAATGGTAAAATGACATTGCTGTCACAAGGAATGTACTCGAAATCCCCCTTGTTTTCTGCTTCGTCTGCAAATTGTAACGCTTTCACGTTGATAGTAAAAGCTTACTGTATTATACCCGCTTTCTTCAATGAAACGTGTGCTGTATTTCTTGGAAAAAACATTGAGAGACTGCGTAATGACCTAAATTAATCCTAACATTAATTATATTACGTTACCAAAACGAACGAACAGATGGACAAAAGGATAGCGAGAGGGGAGGGCTGAAAATCAGGAACGCATGCAACACGCGACGCGCGATATACAAATGTTGGCATCACGCGTGTAAGTCTACAAGCACTAACTTTTTCAGACGGACAGTGATAAAATACACTACCCTTTCCCAGAGTTAGGTTTATAAATCATAACAGACTCTTATTAGAAAAGATAACATTAGATGGGTTTACGGTTGAAAACATAACAGTACCCAGACAGCACATCTTCCAAACAGGAGGTAGTAGAAAATACATATTTTGAACGCAGCCACGTAGCTCTTTTAAAGTGGGAAAATTGGGTTCCTTAGGGCTTGCTGACAAATAATATGTAAAACGTTACGCCAATAGTCCAGGAATTAATAAATTATACCCAAAATAAAATAGTGAGGCTGCCTGACAGCATAAAATCATTTCTGCTCATAAGATTTTTTTTTATAACGTGTTTGAAAGAAATTTACGTTACAGAAATGGCCTACCATGTAAACTCCAAATTGATTGGAGCGCAACAAATGAAGGCCTAACCACGATTGGTCGGGCTATAAATACTATCTTGGTTGTTAGGGGAGACGGGAAAAGATAACATTTTTTCAAACACTTGTCGAAACGTGGCTCATTGGCCAGTCTCGCTGATATACACACTTGGGAGCGTTAGTTCGAGACCACTTGTTTAAAGAAGCTTGATAAAGCATCAGTGCGTTGAAGCCAGCTCATATTTGTGTAAAATAAAAGCCTGGAACATAAGCAGATAGGAATTTGTGCCAGTTTGTGCCAGAATTCATTGCTAATCAACGTATCTGTGTTATTCGTATGAATTGTGGTAAGCTTGAACCATTTAATATCTTTTAATGAAAATTGAATGTGAATTGTTGATTTATGCCTGTGTATATATATGTGTAGTTCAGTGGCAAACGTGAGGTAAAGCCTAAAATGCTCCAGCCTGAACGGAGGGTGTCGGAGAGAAGTAAAACGGCATGGAATGGCCAAACAGTACACTGACACCTGGATGATTGACTAGAAAGAAATAATGCTGGAAGTGCAGAGGCGTAGTAACCATTAAGAAGGGTAATACTGGAATAAAGTATTTCAAATGAAGCTGACTGTTGGCCTAACGCTCTGAACGCAATGTTTGTGCTGTATTGTGATCAGTGTAAAAGAGAATATAAATTAGTTATGAAGTAGAAGGTACATCCTTCTTGATTTCAGGGACAGTGGTCTTGATGGTACTGAGCAGCATCTGGTCAGAGATTTGCTGAATCCAGAGTCGGACAGCATACTCCTTGGTCTTTTTAGCTATCAGTGAGGTGTCTCCTGAGCCCAGAGGAGAATTCGAGCAGAGGAGTCCTTTCCTGCCGCCATCACTCAAGATAAGCAGAGTTGGCCAGCTGAGCTCAACATTATGCCCCCTCATCTTGAAATAACTTTATAAAGATACTATTCAGAGGGGAATTTACTTGTCTTAAAATCAGGAACTGTGAACATCTCCAATACTGGTCCCTAAAGACAAACTATTGAAGTCATGATGACAAATACCAACAGAGCTTGAACAAAACAAAACCAGTATTACCTCATTTTACTACTACACAACTGACACACATAGAACATTTGTAATAATATATGTCACTACAATATTCATATTAAATACATTCTGTACATAACTTGTAATTTAAATTGATTGTGATTCCTGGTTCCCTTGTAGTTGAATCAGGACACATATTCATTCATGCCAGTAATGAATACATATTGTTATTTGAAAGTTTATTAGTGACTCTTTTAAGATATCTTTGTAGAGTGTTATATGTATGTGAGTGTCACCGTGTTGTCAAGAGTAGTGGATTAAATTAAATTGTTTATCTGTCTGTTGTTGTGACTTACACTTCACCATACTCATACCCTAGACACATAACGTAGCATCACACTATTCCAGAATAATTCTGACTGAGATATATAGATATGTGGTAGCAAGTAAGGTTATCTATAATACACTACTCTTAATAGATATAGATACCTTCACAGCTGATCTCAGTCAGTACACTAAGTTCCCTATAAGTATTTATAACATCCCACTTCACCACATATATTGGGGTCTCGCTCTTGGGATTTTGAATCTTTAACTATTAAAAATATTGGGGGTAATTCACTTCAGGGAATATAAGAATTAAAAGGTATCCTTGGGTGGAATTAAATAAGGTTGAGCTCACGGTGCCTGTGTTGTCCATTAGAGATTGAATTGTTGGTTAGACATTGTATAAATTTACATAATAGACAATGGCGGACCTGGCCAAATTTCGATCTGCTGCGGTTCAGACTGCAAAAGAGTTAGGATTAGATGGGCAAGTTATGGTTGCCTATGTCACAACGGAATGTGACAAATTTATTGAACGCGAAGAAAGAAGATTAGAAAAAGAGGCCGAAAGAAAGTTAGAGGCTGAGACTAAGAGGTTGCAAGCTGAGGCTGAGACTAAGAGGTTGCAGATTGAGGCTGACAAAGAGGCTAAGAAATTGGAAGCAGAAGAGAAGAAATTAGCTGCAGAAAGGGAAGCCGAGGAAAGAAGACAGACTGCAGAAAGGGAAGCAGAAAAGGAGGAGAAGAGATTACAAAGGGAACATGAGTTACGACTAAGGGAGTTTGAGTTTCAAGGCCATGCTCCTGAAAATGGTGCCAGTCCCTTTGCCTCTGATGCTACGGTTACTCAAGGAGCCTCAATCTCAGCTATGAACTTTCATTTAGATCATTTTGTTGAGAAAGACGATGATATTGAGAGCTATATAAATAGGTACGAACTATTAGCTACCACGTATGGGTTAGAGAGAGAAAGGTGGAGCTTAAAGTTATCTCAGGGACTTCGTGGGGCAGCTTATGAAGTTTTTGCAAAAATGAGCAGAGGTGATCAGGAAAATTATGACATGCTAAAGCAGGCTCTTTTGTTAAGGTATGAAAAGAATGCAGAGTTTTACAGGAAAAAATTTAGGAATGCTAAACTACTGTCAGGTGAAACCTATCACCAGTTCTCTGCACGCATAGAGACATACTTGGAGAAATGGACTTCTCTGGGGAAAACCCAAGATCTTAAGGAAATGGTCCTTATAGAGCAACTAAGAGAGTCCATGGCTCCAGACCTGAGAAAGTTTCTCATGGAACAAGGTGCAGAGAGGCTGGGTGAGTTGCTAAATGTTGCTGAAAGGTATCAAGCAGCTCAAGCAGAGGTAACAGGTAATAAAAAGAAACAGGTGGATAACTTTAGGGCACCACAGAACTTTAATAAATTTGATCCTAGGGATCAAAATAAAGGTAAGCACCAATTTGATAGGCCACGGTATGAAAATAAAAATAAAGTCCCACAATTCGATGAAAGGAAATATGATGAAAGAAAATCTTTCAACCAAGGAAAAAGGTGGTGTAAAAATTGTAAGATGAACAATCATGACACTGACCGTTGCAGAAGGAAACCTGTGTATATGGCAACCCTTCAGGTCAGGTCGACCTCAAGACAGGAGGAGGATATTATGTTGGATACCACTCCAGAAGAGATGAGGAAGGCACAGGCTGGGGACAAAACACTCAAGCCTTGTTTCAGAAAATTGTCAACTTGTCATACAACTCCAGGCAAGGGAGATTTTTACATGAAAAACAAGTTGATGTATAGGAAGACTGGAGCTAGATCCAATGGTCAAGGACAGCTGGTACTTCCTAAAAGATACAGGACAGAATTAATAAGGAGCCTACATGTGAAACCAGATGGGGACCATGAGAAGATAGGTACCATCATTCAAAAGGTGGCTCACAATTATTATTGGCCCAAAGCAAGATGGGACATTGAGAATTTTGTAGAAAGGTGTAGTATAGCACATGAGGGAACACCCACAAGTGGGAACATGGATCAGGACCTGGACACGCCATGGGGCAAAATCAGGCCTAACAATAAAAAGAGATATAAATTTGATAAAGTGGACCAAATGGAATGGGAAGCCCCTTTTCACGGACAAGCTTCACTTAACTGTTTTACTATGGCCACTATGCGGAGAGTGCAAAAGGATGTCTTACCCCAGGATAAGCCGACAATCCCTCAATCGGACTTAAACAAACTGGAGGAAGAGGATGTAGAGAGGAAATCTCTCATCAAGAATTTTAAGAGGGGAGACAGCCCCAAAAGAAAAATTGGTAGCGGTCGTTTTGTGAATGAAAATTCTGGGAGGAAAAATCATCACTATAAAGCTTCAAGTGGAAGAGACCATACCGGTGCATGGACAAATAGGTCCACACAATTAAAGGTCCATATGTAGCTTTGTTAAGAACGTGGACTGATGAAAAGGCAGAGGAAAACATTACATCTTCATACCAATATGTGAATGAGCTGACCACTCGGTTAAAAACTGGCTGGAAACTTGCCAATGAAAATTTGAAACAAGCCAGGAAGAAACATGCTGCCTATTATAACAGGAAGGCGAAAGACAGAAATTTGGCTGTGGGAGAGAAAGTACTGCTTCTTTTGCCTGGGAGTCAGAATAAGTTACAAATTGGATGGCAGGGTCCATATACAGTTCTAGAGAAGGTGTCTAGAACAAATTATAAGATAGATAAGAAGGGGAAAGAAAAAATCTATCATGTGAATCTCCTGAAGAAATATTTGGAAAGAGAACATCAGGAAGAGACACACTTGTTGACCTTGTCCATCTCCATGGAGATGAAAAAGGAACCACTTTCATCATTTGAATATCCATTACACCCCTGTGAGACAGCAGCACAGGTGAAAATCAGTACACATTTAACGAAAACTCAGAAAGAGAGAGTGCAACAGGTTCTAAAGAATCATGCAGAGGTGTTAACAGACCGACCAGGGCATACAAACCTATTGGAATATGATATGAAACTCATAGACTCCACACCTGTCTGTATGAAACCATATTCGATTCCGTTTGCTAAGGAAAAAGCTTTGAAGGAAGAGATAGACTATCTGTTGAAGGAAGGAATTATTTCGCACAGTGAGTCTTCGTATAGTTCCGGAGTGGTACTCTTAAGGAAGCCCTCTGGAGAACATAGACTCTGTATAGATTACAGGAGACTGAATGCTATTACAGAAGGACAGGTGGATCCATTGCCGGATACAAATCAGCTGTTTGCCAGGCTAAATAAAGCTAAATATTTCTCAAAAGTGGATCTGAGTAAAGGATACTATCAGATTCCAGTAAAGCCTGAGGTTAGACCATACCTAGCTTTTAGTACCTCAGAAGGACACTATGAGTTTAATAGATTGCCATTTGGATTGAAGAATGCGCCTAGTGTCTTCTCTAGAATGATGAGAAAATTATTGGATCCTCTGAATAATCCCTGTATAACAAATTTTATGGATGATATCCTTATAGCAACAGAAACATTTGAGGAACACATTGACTCTCTGAACATGCTGTTTAATCGACTTAGGGAGGCAAATTTAACAGCCCGACCAACCAAATGTTGCGTTGGATGTAAAGAATTGGAATTTTTGGGACACACAGTTTATCAGGGAAATATGACCCCTGACCCAAAGAATTTAGAAAAACTACAGAAAGCCCCGAGACCACAAACCAAGAAGGACGTGAGATCCTTTGTCTCATTATGTGGTTTCTACCAGAAGTATATCAAAAACTTTAATTCCATATGTGCACCGTTAACTGAATTGACACGTAAAGGACTTCCAGATCGCATTACATGGACACCACAATGTGAAATGACTTACCAAGAATTGAAGGAAAAGCTCACAAGTAAACCCATTTTGAAATTACCTGACTTAAGTCAAGAATTCATAGTAAGGACGGATGCAAGTAATATTGGGTTAGGTGCAACTCTACTACAGAAATCAGATGCATTGGATGGGGAATTAAGCCCAGTGGCATATGCTAGCAGAAAGTTGAATAAAGCTGAAATCAACTACTCAACTAGCGAAAAAGAATGTCTTGCAGTAATATGGGCAATAAAGAAATTCAATATTTATCTATATGGGAAGGCATTTAAGTTGCAAACTGACCACAAACCTTTATCGTTTTTAGCACAGGCTAAGCATGAGAACTCTAGGTTACTCCGATGGTCTTTGCTTCTGGCTCCATATAATTTTAGCATTGAATATATATCTGGAAAAACCAATCTGGGAGCGGATTTTTTAAGCCGCCATCCGTGTGATGAGAATCACCGTAAACCCCAGAAATAATAATAAATTTCTCTATGTGTATATAGAATAAAGGACTGACATATAATGTCTGTTTTAAGAGGGGAGGTGTCATGAAATATTCTAATCCACATATATAAATTATTAGGTAAATATGAAGCCTAACAAATAAAATTAATAAAGAGAAGAGCAATGGTAAAATGACATTGCTGTCACAAGGAATGTACTCGAAATCCCCCTTGTTTTCTGCTTCGTCTGCAAATTGTAACGCTTTCACGTTGATAGTAAAAGCTTACTGTATTATACCCGCTTTCTTCAATGAAACGTGTGCTGTATTTCTTGGAAGAAACATTGAGAGACTGCGTAATGACCTAAATTAATCCTAACATTAATTATATTACGTTACCAAAACGAACGAACAGATGGACAAAAGGATAGCGAGAGGGGAGGGCTGAAAATCAGGAACGCATGCAACACGCGACGCGCGATATACAAATGTTGGCATCACGCGTGTAAGTCTACAAGCACTAACTTTTTCAGACGGACAGTGATAAAATACACTACCCTTTCCCAGAGTTAGGTTTATAAATCATAACAGACTCTTATTAGAAAAGATAACATTAGATGGGTTTACGGTTGAAAACATAACAGTACCCAGACAGCACATCTTCCAAACAGGAGGTAGTAGAAAATACATATTTTGAACGCAGCCACGTAGCTCTTTTAAAGTGGGAAAATTGGGTTCCTTAGGGCTTGCTGACAAATAATATGTAAAACGTTACGCCAATAGTCCAGGAATTAATAAATTATACCCAAAATAAAATAGTGAGGCTGCCTGACAGCATAAAATCATTTCTGCTCATAAGATTTTTTTTTAACGTGTTTGAAAAAAATTTACGTTACAGAAATAGCCTACCATGTAAACTCCAAATTGATTGGAGCGCAACAAATGAAAGCCTAACCACGATTGGTCGGGCTATAAATACTATCTTGGTTGTTAGGGGAGACGGGAAAAGATAACATTTTTTCAAACACTTGTCGAAACGTGGCTCATTGGCCAGTCTCGCTGATATACACACTTGGGAGCGTTAGTTCGAGACCACTTGTTTAAAGAAGCTTGATAAAGCATCAGTGCGTTGAAGCCAGCTCATATTTGTGTAAAATAAAAGCCTGGAACATAAGCAGATAGGAATTTGTGCCAGTTTGTGCCAGAATTCATTGCTAATCAACGTATCTGTGTTATTCGTATGAATTGTGGTAAGCTTGAACCATTTAATATCTTTTAATGAAAATTGAATGTGAATTGTTGATTTATGCCTGTATATATATGTGTAGTTCAGTGGCAAACGTGAGGTAAAGCCTAAAATGCTCCAGCCTGAACGGAGGGTGTCGGAGAGAAGTAAAACGGCATGGAATGGCCAAACAGTACACTGACACCTGGATGATTGACTAGAAAGAAATAATGCTGGAAGTGCAGAGGCGTAGTAACCATTAAGAAGGGTAATACTGGAATAAAGTATTTCAAATGAAGCTGACTGTTGGCCTAACGCTCTGAACGCAATGTTTGTGCTGTATTGTGATCAGTGTAAAAGAGAATATAAATTAGTTATGAAGTAGAAGGTACATCCTTCTTGATTTCAGGGACAGTGGTCTTGATGGTACTGAGCAGCATCTGGTCAGAGATTTGCTGAATCCAGAGTCGGACAGCATACTCCTTGGTCTTTTTAGCTATCAGTGAGGTGTCTCCTGAGCCCAGAGGAGAATTCGAGCAGAGGAGTCCTTTCCTGCCGCCATCACTCAAGATAAGCAGAGTTGGCCAGCTGAGCTCAACATTATGCCCCCTCATCTTGAAATAACTTTATAAAGATACTATTCAGAGGGGAATTTACTTGTCTTAAAATCAGGAACTGTGAACATCTCCAATACTGGTCCCTAAAGACAAACTATTGAAGTCATGATGACAAATACCAACAGAGCTTGAACAAAACAAAACCAGTATTACCTCATTTTTACTACTACACAACTGACACACATAGAACATTTGTAATAATATATGTCACTACAATATTCATATTAAATACATTCTGTACATAACTTGTAATTTAAATTGATTGTGATTCCTGGTTCCCTTGTAGTTGAATCAGGACACATATTCATTCATGCCAGTAATGAATACATATTGTTATTTGAAAGTTTATTAGTGACTCTTTTAAGATATCTTTGTAGAGTGTTATATGTATGTGAGTGTCACCGTGTTGTCAAGAGTAGTGGATTAAATTAAATTGTTTATCTGTCTGTTGTTGTGACTTACACTTCACCATACTCATACCCTAGACACATAACGTAGCATCACACTATTCCAGAATAATTCTGACTGAGATATATAGATATGTGGTAGCAAGTAAGGTTATCTATAATACACTACTCTTAATAGATATAGATACCTTCACAGCTGATCTCAGTCAGTACACTAAGTTCCCTATAAGTATTTATAACATCCCACTTCACCACAATGACAAATCCACTATCGCCATCTCACATATAAGATGACTTATTGTACAACACGAATAACTTCTTGTGACATCTTCCACAGTCGAACAACTATCAATTATATCCCCACTCAGACATAAAACGAACATCTCAGCAAGAACCCCTGCAAAACTCAACCTGTTTTTCTGAGCACCAACCTTTGACTGCTCTTATTCAGCTCACACCCCAGTCTCTCTTGACCAGTGAACACACTACTAAACAGAACTCACAACATACTGACTGATGACAACTCATACACTGCTCTTGTATCACACCGAACATCAGTACTATTCTGAGCTCTCAGTCATCTCCCAACTATTCAAATAAACTCACTCCCAGTGGAACATCTGTCATAAACAACAACCTATATCCTCACCACCAAAACACCCCTTAACAAGCACAATTTGTGATGGCAACTGGATTCTAGACAAATGGGGCTACCTGATGAGGGATGGGATCCTGCCAGCTTAGACAGAGCACTAGTCACATTAGAAATGAATGCAAATGGTGTCAAAAAAAGTAAACATTGAAATGAAGAAAGCTAAAGAGAGATGAATAGTTTAACAGTACATAGAAATTGAATGTTAGTAAGCAGAAGAAGTACTAAATGACTTTTTCAACCAGTAAAGGACTTAACAATTAATCAGCAGAAGCAGTACTAAATGACTTTTTCAGCTAGTAAAGGACTTAAAAATCAATCAATTGATCAGCAGAAGCAGTACTAAATGACTTTTTCAACTAGTAAAGGACTTAACTCTTAATATCCGGCAAGCCCCGTGAAGTGGCGCGGGTTTAGTACCAATTTTACGGCTCGCCCCGTGAAGTGGCGCGCGACGGTAACGATAGCTAAACTATCGCGTAAAAACACGGTTTTAGCTCCCGTATAGTAAGAGTTAACAATCAATCAATTAATCAGCAGAAGCAGTACTAAATGACTTTTTCAACTAGTAAAGGACTTAACAATCAATCAGTTAATCAGCAAAAGCAGTACTAAATGACTTTTTCAACTGGTAAAGGACTTAACAATCAATCAATTAATCAATACCCTTTCACTCCTTAAGAAGCATAGGCCTTCAAGAAACACATGTCAGGTCGACCTGTCATGTGCCATCAGCTCAAGTTCTTTCCACATCTTCCTTATTATTTTCACTTCTATCTCCAGTTCTGTACTCCATGTATCTTTAGGTCTACCTCTGCCTCTCATTCCCTAGGGGTTCCAGAACAAGGACTGTCTAGTAGTGCTATCAACAGGTTTTCTCAATGTGTGTCCTGCCTATCTCCAGTACCTTCTTCTCATTTCTTGTTCTGCTGGCACTTATTTAGTTCCTGTCATCAGTTCTACATTAGTGATCTTGTCATACCACAACAAACCTTCTATTTATGCAAGTATCCATTTATGAAAATCTGTATCTTTTTGGTTTGTTGTTTTTGTTGTTCTTCATGTTTCACAGCCTTACAATAGGACTGACTTGACATCTGAATTGAACATTCTAATTTTTATGTTGGATCTGATTTCTTTTGATTTCTCTATATTTTCAAATGCAATAAAACCTCCTCTAGCTTTTTGTATTCTTATTTTTATGTCACTGTCCCACCAACTGTGTCTGTTTTGCTGCCAAGGTATATGGATGATTCTACCTCTTGTAGGTGTGTTTCTTCAAGTAAAATCTTTTTACAATCTCCTGCATTAATTCTCATTATCTTAGTTTTTTTCCTTGTGTATTTTCATGCCCACTGGCTAGGATCTCTCATCAAGTATTTTAATGTTGTGTTGCATTTGATCATGGTTACAGGACAGAAGTATCTGGTCATCAACAAAATCTTGATTGTCAAGCTGTTTCATTGGAATCCACTGGATCCTATTTCTGTTGGTTCAGGTCGATATTTTCATAACCCAATCTTTAGCCAATAAGAGAAATGGTGACAAGAAGCATCCTCTTTGCACTCCAGTTCTTATCCCAAATGGTTCAGTAAGTTGTCCTTCATGAAGAACAAATGTACATCATGTCTTCATAAGTTTTCTTCATCAAGTTAGTGATCTTAACTCCACCTAGGCATGCATGGAGGCCATAAGGAGGCAGCCCCTCTTACTTGCAAAGGCAGAACAAGCCAGTCCCCTATTTCCCATAAAATACGATTACCAGAACCAGCAGAGAGAAAACTAGACTGATCCTAAAGGAACTGGTACGAATTACAGACACCGATTTACGGAACATGGAATTGTAGAACTATTAATGGGAAAGAGGAGGAGCTAGTGGAGAAGATAAGGAAAACAAAATTAGAAATCCTGGCTCTGATGGAAACCAAGAAAAAAGGGCAAGGTGGTGTGGACCTCCCCTCATCAACAACTTTATTTTTGATAGTCATAGACTGGCTAATGCACCAGACAACAGAGGGCAGTCCAAGAGGAATTAGATGGACAATATTTTCTACACTGGAAGACCTGGAATATGCAGATAACATTGCTCTACTCACACATTCACATCAGCACATCCAAGACAAAACCGATAGACTGAATAAGTAAAGCCAGCAAGTATGTCTGAACACCAATCTGAAGAAGACAGAGGTCGTGACACTTAACTCTTAGTATCCGGCAAGCCCCGTGAAGTGGCGCGGGTTTAGTACCAATTTTACGGCTCGCCAGTTCAAGTGGCGCGCGACGGTAACGATAGCTAAACTAGCGCGTAAAAACGCGGTTTTAGCTCCCGTATAGTAAGAGTTAATGTGGGCAATCCTGAGCCAATAACAATAAGGAACCAGAAGCTAGAACAGACAGACACATTTACTTACCTAGGATGCATAGTAACACCAGATGGCGGAACAAGCAAGGACATCAATAACAGAATGAATAAAGTGAGAGCAGCCTTTACTAGTCTCAACAACTGGAAGTCTTCTCAGTACAGCACAAACACCAAATTAAAATTATAAGAGAGCTGTGTACTTTCTGTGCTTCTCTAGGGTGCAAAACGCTGAAGAGTAACAGAGATGGAAATGTCAAAACTGTCCTCTATCCACACAGTGTACCTAAGGAAAATTCACCAAATCTTTTGACCAAATACCATCACCAACCAAGAACTACTTATTCGGAGTAACCAAGAGGACATGCACACCCTCATAGCTGGCAGACGCTGGAGTTGGGTTGGCCACATCCTCAGAAGGGACCCTGATGCCATTACAAGAACAGCTATGCTATGGACCCCTGAAGGAAAGCGAAAGAGAGGCCGACCAAAAACAACTTGGCATAGAACTATGGAGGTTGAGATGCAAAGAATGAACCAGAGTTGGGGCACTGTAGGAAGGATGGCCACTGACCGAGCACAGTGGAAGCAATTTGTTGCTGCACTACAAGACTCCACCAGGCGTGATGGCCATTGACTGGTTTGACAGCCTGCGGCTAAGGATTAAAGAAGACGAAGAAGTTGTGGACCTTAATGGCAACATACTGCTCTACAGTGGAGTCCCCACAAGCAAAAGAGCTAAAGGTGGTGTGGGTTGTATTGTGGCTAAAAGACAAATAACATCAAAGGATGGAACTTTGTCTTGAAGCGCATTATGATGCTAAATCTGAAAGATGGAGAAACCATAGTCAACCGTGTCATTGTGTATGGGCCAAATGAAGAAGAGCGAGCAGAGGTCAAATAAGAATTCTTTGAGCTGCTTCAAAAGACAGTGGACGACTGCCTGGATGAGATTTTCGTACTCAGAGATTTCAATGCCATAGCTGGAAATGACCATGCTAGATGGAGTGTAGTTATTGGAAGATGTGGAGAAAATACACTAAATGACAATGGAAAGTGACTCTTTAGATTCTGCACTGAGCAAAACCTTGTCATTACAAATACTAAATTCCCCCATAAGCGCATACATAAATTCAAGTATGTGTGGGATGCTAGAGTCTGGAGAGGGCCAGAGATTGGAAGTGGTCACTACCTGCTGACAATTAAAAGAACAACTGAAAACATTGCTCAGTCTAGGCATTGCCCATCATCACTCAAAAAAATGAATAATCAAGCAGGAGAGATTAGTATTAAGGCCTACAAGCTGACAGGGCCAGAAGTTAAGACCAGGTATCAGGGGCTTATTGTGACAGCAGTAAAAAACTAGAAACTTTCTGGCTTAACTTTAAAGACATCATAAAAACAGATGCAGCAGAATCATGTGGTGAAATTGGACTTGGGAAGAAAGGAAAGAGGACACCTTGGTGACCAGAAGAAGTTAATTAGAAGAAAAAAAATTAGAGAACAGAAAAAGCCACGGAAACAATACTTATAAATCTAAAAATGCAGCAGGAAAAACAGAAATATAGAGAATATTTGATACTCGGAACAGAAGCAAAGAACAATGTGCAAGCAGCAAAACAGAAATTCTGGAAGGAATTTGGAGAAAAGATAAAAAAGATGCTCAAGAAAATCAGAAATCGTTCTACATAACACTAAAGAATATGAGGAAGGAAAAACAGTGGCCTCTTAAGTTTATAAAAGACAAACAAGACAAATTGCTTATTGCCCCTAAGAAAGTGATTGAAAGACAGAAAGAATATTTCTCAGAGCTCCTTGACTGTGAACAAGGTCAAGCCTGAGAAATGATAACCACTATTACAAAAGAGGAAACCAATGGTGATGAAGATGGCATCAAGATAGAAGAACTGAAGGCAGCATTGGAGAAAATCAAGGCGAGCGAATCAGCAGGATATGTTGGTATAACACCAGAAATGATTAAGTACATGTGAGCAGAAGGTAACCTATTATTCATGAGGGTCCTACAAGCAGCGTGGCACCACAAGACCATACCAAAGGATTGGGAGATAGCCAAAAAGGGTGACAATGCAAAAATCATAGAGGCATATCCCTGCTTAGAGTCCCTGGTAAAATTTACTCTAGAATACTGGAGCAGAGACTCAGACACCTGGTTGAGCCACAAATGGATGATGTCCAGTGTGGCTTCCAAGCAAACTGAAGTTCTCAGGACCTTATCTTCACACTCAGAGTGAAAAGGCCCTTGAGTATAAAAGTGAGATGCATCTTTGTTTCTTTGATCTAGAGAAGGCATTTGACAATGTCTCCTAGAGAAAACTTTGGGGCTGCTTGGCAAGGAAGAACTTTCCAGTACCTCTGGTCCATGCTATACAGAGCTTTTACAAGACTTGCAGAAATTATGTGAGGAAGGGAAACTACAAGTCAGGAGAGTTCAGGACCACCACTGAAGTAAGACAGGGTGATATTCTGTCACCTTATCTTGTCATCCTCTTTTCACACAACATGCCTAAGAAAAATTCTCCTCATCTTTTGGCCAAATACCATCACCAACCAAGATCTGCTTACTCGGAGTAAGCAAGAGGACATGCACACCATCATAGCTGGCGGACGCTGGAGCTGGGTTGGCCATGTCCTCAGAGGAGACCCCGATGCCATCACAAGAACAGCTATGCTATGGACCCCTGAAGGAAAATGAAAGAGAGGCCGACCAAAAACAACTTGGCGGGGGACTGTGGAGGCTGAGATGCCGGGGGTGAACCAGAGTTGGGGCACTGTACGAAGGATGGCCGCCGACCGAGCGGAGTGGAATTAATTTGTTGTTGCCCTACAAAACGCCACCAGGCATAATGGCCACTGACTGCTTTGACGGTCGGCGACTAAGGATCAAAAAAGAGAGTTATCTTTTCATACTCCTCAAGGATGATGTCATCAAAGCATATAAGGAAAGGACTAAAAACTATTCAGTAGGGTACTTAAAGATGAGACAGGTCTGTTATTTTAGAATAGGCATTTGCCAATGATGGTGCCCTGAGGCACATCTTCAATCCAACCTGAAGATCTGGAGAAGAGAGGGAGGGTTATTAGCAGTTCCAAAACAAAAACCATTGTGACCTCAAGAGAAGGAAAAAAGCATCATATTATGCTAGGAGAACAGATCCTGGAGCAGGTCAACCAATTTAAATGCCTTGAAGATATCATAGACTGGAAGGAGGCATGGAAGAAGAATTGGCTACCCAAAGAGCAGCAGCTGGGACATTTTTTTCAGGCCATAAAATGAGGATTCCTCAGCAAACAAGAGATAGGCAAGAGGATGAAGATGGCTGTATACTGCTCCACCTATGTCCCAGTCTTGGCGTATGGATGCAAGTCATGTACAATGACTACAACCCACAAAAGCCAGCTGCAAACCTCAGAAATTATCTTATGAAGATGCATGAAGTAAAAAGAAGAGACATGGTCTGCAACCAAACAATATGGCAAGGCCTTAAAGCCCAGCCCCTGCAGACCCAGGTAGAACAGTCCCAACTACGATGGTTCGGCCATGTGTGCAGAATGGAAGATCGGCTACCATGACAAATATGGGAACCAAGAGCCAGGGATCCAGTCTGCTGGTATTTCTTCTCCCTTCCAGATTTTACTAAATCATTTGAATAATATTTCTGAAGCGGTGTCTACTTTGATTGCCTCTGTTTGAATGCCATCTGGACCAGCTGCTTTTCCATTTCTTAGAAGCTTTATGGGTTTCTTTATTTTTTCCTTAATAGGTCTTTTACAGTTGACTTGTAGCTCTTCTTGTGCTGGCTGAATGTCTGGGGGATTTTGTGGAAATGGTCTATTGAGAAGGTCCATACAATGTTGCTAAGCAATAGTCCATTCTTTATCTTTGACGAGGCCATTTGCTTGCTTGGATTTCCCTGTTAGCTTCTTTGTGCTGTTATACAGGTCTCTCATATTTCCTTTGGCTGCAGCTTTCTCTGCCACTCAGCCCAGCTCCTCAATATATTTTGTTTTGTCTTGTCTCTTTTTATGCATCTTCTGACCTCTTTATTCACTTCTGTGTACATTTCCTGAGCCTTGGCTTTGGAACCTGGTTTTACTTCTGTTTAAATAGGCTTCTTTTTTTCATGTTAATGGTTTCTGTTGTTATGCATGCTTTGTGCTAGTGTTCTCTTTTTCCCAGTACTTCTTCAAATGTCTTATTCCATATATTTTGTTATTTGTTGCCAGTGGTCTTCTGTATTAGCTACATCATCCTGCTGTTGAAGTACTTGGTATCATTTGGATACTGTGTTCAAAAGTTTCTCTTATTTCTTGGTTGCTTAGATAACCTACATTAAATTGTTGTCTATAGCTATGTGCTGTTGTGTATGTATTGAGTTTTATCATTATGTTGGCTTAAAAGAAGATGGTGATCTGATGCAACACCTGTACCTCTACAAACCTTTACTTCGTGCAGTGATGACACAAACTTCTTGTTCATACAGATATGATCAATCAGATTTTCTGTTTTATGATCTGGTGATACCCGTGTTGTTTTGTGTATTCTTTTATGTGGAAACATGATTCCTCCTATCGCCAGTTGATTTGAAGCACAAAAGTTTGTGATAATCTGTACAGTTACCATTTTTGTTTGTTGTACTTTGTCTATGTTTTCCCATGTTTTCTTCATGATTGATCCCTAAGTGCTGGTCAAGCAACTCGAAGTTTGCCTGTTTTCAGGATGCACCATGGTGAAGTGCTTCAGGGTCATGGTTAGAGATTTAACCCCAGATTTCATGTAATAGCAGTGTACATTGAGAGACAGATGTAATTCTGGAATACATGCTGGAGCAGCTTGAAAGATCAGTGTGCATTCCTTTGTATCTTAGCTATTTCAGAACATATAACAATGGTGCGGCCATATTTTATGGTCAAATGGATTTTAAAAATAAATATACTTAAAGGGATAGTCCCAGAAACAAGAAGGAGGGATAGACCAAAAATACACTGGACAGACTGTAGTGAGAAAAATGAACAGGAAAGACTTTTGCAAAGGCAAGTACTGGCACAAGACAAACAGACCTAGAAACAAATAATGGAGCATTTCACAGAAAATAGTGCCCCAATGACCAGCTAGGGAAAGGGGGGGGGGGGGGGGGGGGGTCTCGTTACATGCCCATTGAAGCATATTTGAAATATGGTGTTATGCCCATATTATGGTGTTAGGTACTCAATTCATAAGGCTGGATCAACCCGGAGCCATTTGCGGTCTAAAAAAATCAAACCTCATCTGGGGATCAAACCATTGACCACTGAGCTAGAAAGCCAGTGCACTAACCACTGCGCTACTGCGGCTGAAATGACCAGCTAAGTTACTAGAAGAAGACAGAAAGAACACACTTTATTATTTATATTCCAGTAGGAAAATAAAAAAATCCAATCTGCATTATTTTAGGCTTCATCTGAAAGCACAAGGGTTATTGTCACAGTATAATATCTACACTTTCATGACATTGTCCTCTAAGCTCGTATCAAACTGCGAGAGGTCACACAATCAACATACTTATAAACGCCATTCACAAAGCGTACACGAAGGCGTGCTGACAATCTCCCTTTTTAATAATAACAATGAAACACGTAGAGATTCAATAATAATAGCAATACATTGTCAGCAATAACCATATGACTGGATCAACAAGTCCTACTACCACTAGACTATACAACAATGCTGTACAAAAGCCAGCAACCATAAAGAGAGCACGATTAATATGCAATGCGGCTTCTAAAGCCGGCCAACTGACATCTTTCTCTGTCAGGCTTCCTGTTCACTCCATTCCATTGCACCCCTTTGCACCATTTTCTTTGAAAGCTGATGTGCGCACCAAAATATATGTTTATTCCACCGAAGTCCATGTGCGCAACAAAAGATATTATGTGACAGTTATTAATATTATATATTTATCTCCAGAAATGAACTTAGAAATGCAGTATAATTTCCATGGACCATATATATATATAATCTAAATCACATGTAATATCTGTAGACTGTTAACTTGTTCAGCATCACTTTTCCATATTGGAAGCTAAAGTTCTTGCTGAAAGTTTTACGTAGTGTTTAACATCCTGTCAGTGATTAATTACAGCTGGACTGACCATCTGATGATCAGCTATTTCAGTTATGTTAAGTGTATCAAGTTGTTATTTACTTTATTTTAGTTAGCCAGAAGTATTGTTAGTGAGAAGGACATTAGATACAGACAAGAAAGGGATAAAGAAAACATGGATAGGTCAGGAAGGCTTGGCATTAATTTGTTAAAGATCTGTGTGTCAAGGTGAACTCAAGGGTACTGAGTGAAAGAAGAATATTTAACTTATTTTTTACTGGTCTCTCAGTTTTAATCTTGCATTTAGTGCTGTAATGAAATGTAAAAGTCAAAATGATCGTGAGTGATATTTCTAATGCTTCTACTTTTACAAGGATAGTTTGTTGGTCACTTTAAGTTTTATTGTTTCAGGTGTACTATGGTGACAGTTATGCACAAGATTTGGGTATAAAGGTTCAAAAATTTGGCAAACTGGGCAGAAAAGTGCAAAGAAGGGAGAATGTACAACAACTTGGTTGGAAAACAGAAAATAACAGTAAGTGAATGACACACATTCAGTGTAAACACTAGAGAGGCTGTCTACTACATTTATATCTTAATTGTCATAGTTGAAATAAAGAATAAATCAAATGATACTGTGTGGTGCAGGTTTAAAGTGTAAAGGTAGACATATAACATACTGTGTGGTGTGGGTTTAAAGTGTAAAGGTAGACATATAACAGATACTGTGTGGTGCAGGTTTAAAGTGTAAAGGTAGACGTATAACATACTGTGTGGAGCAGGTTTAAAGTGTAAAGGTAGACGTATAACAGATACTGTGTGGTGCAGGTTTAAAGTGTAAAGGTAGACATATAACAGATACTGTGTGGTGCAGGTTTAAAGTGTAAAGGTAGACATATAACAGATACTGCAGTAGGGGAGTGAAATATTAGAGACAGTTTACATGTACTAGTTCTCAGCTTTATTAGGTGGGATGACCAGTTCCTTTCCTCACTGTCTTTACCTTCTGTAGATTCACATGCCTACTTTTACATCTGGCTATACTGGAATGAGTGTTATTAGAAAGACATGATGACAGTGTATTGTGAGTGAGTGTTATTAGAAAGACATGATGACAGTGTATTGTGAGTGAGTGTTATTAGAAAGACATGATGACAGTGTATTGTGAGTTAGTGTTATTAGAAAGACATAATGACAGAGTATTTGAGTGTGTTATTAGAAAGACATGACAGAGAATTTGAGTGAGTGTTATTAGAAAGACATTATGACAGAATATTGTGAGTGTATTACAAAAAAGAAAATGATAGAGTATTGAGAATGTAATTAGAAAGACATTATTACAAAGCATTGTGAGTAAGTGAAATTTGGTGTATGTGTGATAATAATAGTTATTATAAATCAAAAAATTAAAATTAAGTAAAATGACTATAATTGTTTTGTTTTTAACTTTCTCAAACATTGACTAATGTCATCTTTTTTCATGTTTTTCTCAATTTTAGAAGTCTACTCTTGTTCTCAGTGCAACATTGCCTTCTCTGAGCTGTGGTATTTGCAGAATCATTTGAAAACCAAGCATAAAGACAAATACTGGAAAGTTATCTGCAGTAAAATGTTTGGAAATGTGTTGCCAAATGAATGGGCAAGAGTGGAAAATAAAAGAGGAAACAAACAAGAAAATAGTCACATTATAGATACAACGCCAGAAAAGAGAGATATTCATGTTATAGATACAGCACCAGAAAAGAGAGATATTCACATTATAGATACAACATCAGAAAAAAGAGATAGTCAGATTACAGATACAACATCAGAAAAGAGAGACAGTCACTTTATAGATACAACACCAGGAAACACTAATGACTTAGAACTGGCAGGAGCTAAAGTGTCACAATATGTAAAGAATTTTGAGAAGAATACAATGATCATTAATAAAGCTAAAATCAGTGAAGGGCTGATCTTACCAAATGAGGATTGTAGCAGTGAACTAACTACACATGTTATTACATCTGAATTATGCATTGAACTCATTGTAAGTGATACTGAGAGCAGCAATCTAAAGAGACATAAAAGAATACATACAGGAGAGAAGCTTCACAAGTGTGGTATATGTAGTGCATGTTTTACTAAGAGCAGTCATCTAAAGACACATAAAAGAATACATACAGGAGAGAAGCCTTACAAGTGCGGGATTTGCAGTGCATGTTTTACTCAGTGTAGTAATCTAAAGACACATACAAGAATACATACAGGAGAGAAGCCTTACAAATGTGATATATGTAGTGCATGTTTTACAAAGAGCAGTAGTCTAAAGATACATAACAGCATACATACAGGAGAGAAGCCTTATAAGTGTGGTATTTGCAGTGCATGTTTTACTGACAGCAGTAACCTAAAGAGACACAAAAGAATGCATACAAAAGAGAAGCCTTACAAGTGTGATATTTGCAGTGTGTGTTTTACTCAGAGCGGTAATCTAAAGACACACAAAAGAATGCATACAGAAGAGAAGCCTTACAACTGTGGTATTTGCAGTGCATGTTTTACACACAGCAGTAATCTAAAGAGACACAAAAGAATACATACAGGAGAGAAGCCTTACAAGTGTGGTATTTGCAGTGCATGTTTTACTCACAGCGGTAATCTAAAGACACACAAAAGAATACATACAGAAGAGAAGCCTTACAAGTGTGGTACATGTAGTGCTTGTTTTACTCAGAACATTGATCTGAAGACACACAAAAGAATACATACAGGAGAGAAGCCTTACAAATGTGATATATGTAGTGCATGTTTTACTCGGTGTGGTCTTCTAAAGAGACATAAAAGAATACATACAGGAGAGAAGCCTTAGACCTGTGATGTCGGAAGGCTTTGTATACATTGTTAACCTAAAGCAACACAGTAATAACCATACATGACAAGAGTAATTATGCAATGTCTCAAACACTAATTCACATACATAATTGTTTCTTTGTGAATTCTGGCCCAAAAAATTGTGATGCTGTAATTAAAAAAAAAAAAAAAACTTTTTTTACAATTGTGTGGCAAGTTTATAAATTTCTGGTTGTCAGAAATAACTTTCACAAGTTAGCTTTAGTTTTTAATTGGTTTAAGTTACATAGTTTCAAGTAACTGTTGTTGTATAAGTGCAGTTTTGTCTGACTTTCATGTCTGTAGCAATATTTTTACATTTCTGGCTTGACTAATAAATTGTTCATTTCTCCATGTCCAACACAGTTGAATGTTTCATTCATTCATCCTTAACCTAAGCTCCCCAAGGAGCATAGGCCTTCAACAAACACATGCCAAGTCTTCCTGTCACGTGCCATCAGCTCATGATTTTCACCTCTTTTTCCAGCTCTCTTCTCCATGTGCTTCTTGGTCTACCTCTGCCTCTCTTTCCCTGGGGGTTCCAGACCAAGGACTGCCTTGTAATGCTATCAAAAGGTTTCCTCAGTGTGTGTCTTATCTATCACCATCATCTTCTTCTCAACTTGAATGTTTGAGTAACTTTTAATAACACGGATCAATTGTTTTATTTGAAGTAAGTTTTATACAGATAAATTTTGATTAAATCCTGATAACGCTAATTTTACATAAAGCTGTTTAGTTTAACTGTTAAATTAGAATTATTTGTTCATTGATTCATGATAATGTCACAAGTTGACTTACAAAGTGTTCTTCATTTCTGCTAAAATGTTTATGTTAAATAAATCTGTAAACAAACCAAACATTATGTGTTATAATTATTCTTACTTTGTATTTGACACTAGAGTTGGAGTATTCTAAAAATAAATGAAAATATCGGGATATATAGGCCTACAATGGTAACTTATCTGTAGGCGTCTACTGATAACGGGATTACATAAACAGAGTCTCACTTACGAGACGTAGCTGATTTTGATGCTGTCCTTCAATCTCTGTCTGATTTTTTTTAAAAAACCAACGATCATGATATGTTACCACCGGCAAACATCCATATATAAAGGATGCATGACATGATAGGCTCAGTTGATGATGAGTCAACTCTTGTGACTTAGTTGAGGGACAACTCAATAAATGCACATACAGGCGCCATGTAATAAGTAAAATTCGTGTCCAAGGTATCAAAAATACATTATCAGTAAAGTGTCCTACGTCAGGAACACATCATTTCAAGTTAACCTCATAGCTCAAAATCGCCCACCACCCACCCCTAACATCATTTCCATACAAG
The DNA here is from genome assembly GCA_024509875.1 of Oreohelix idahoensis. Classification (NCBI taxonomy): domain Eukaryota; kingdom Metazoa; phylum Mollusca; class Gastropoda; order Stylommatophora; family Oreohelicidae; genus Oreohelix; species Oreohelix idahoensis. Next base: position 150,125 of record JAMPIV010020373.1, read on the forward strand.
CGTAACAGGTTTTAAAGAAAATACAGAATAGGAGCACATTCCCCTGTGCTTTTAATGATTAATATCTTGAGCACCCATGAAAATAACACACCATTCAAGCTTTTGGTTGTTTATTAGTTAGGGTTGTTAGCAACATTCGCACCAGCTTTTCGGGAAAATAGAGAAACAGCTTGTTGTGCACTGTGCTTTAACTCTTTGTACCTGACAACCCATATTGTGCTCCACTAACCGTGGAAGAGATTGGGGCCTTACCACGTACTTCCTACAGAACGTAATGGGATCACAACAACAAGATAAGAACCGATATGTAGAGAACTCTCTGTCCCCTGGGGAAGAATCTACTGTACAAATTAACAGGGAAGAGGCAACTCCTCTAATGAGTAAGGAAGTACATAATGACGAGTGTTCCTTAAATTCTGTTGAAAGGGAGCATTCTGAGAAAGACCACCTAAAAACTAGTAGGAGAAGCCTAAAAATATGAACATGGAATGTTAGAACTCTAAACGGAGAAGGAAAGCTTGACAATCTTATATTAGAGGCAACAGACATGAAACTCGATATACTGGGAGTTGCAGAGGCAAGACTTTTGGATACAGGCTACGTAACAAGAGACCAGTACACGCTTATACACTCAGGAGGAGAAAAACATGAAAGAGGGGTAGGAATGTTGATAAAGAAGGAGTTAGAAAAATACATATGTGGATACTGGACACACAATGACAGAATGATGTTACTAAAGATGAGAGCAAAGCCATTCGACATATCAATCTTACAAACTTATGCACCAACTAAAGATCACAGCGAGGAAGAAATAGAAGAATACTATGAAGAGCTACAACACACACTTAAACCAGTCAAATCTACAGATGTGTTGATAGTAATGGGTGATATGAATGCAAAAGTAGGAAAAGGAAAATACAAGAAAATAGTAGGACAGTATGGATTAGGGACAAGAAATGATAGAGGAGACAGACTTATCCAGTTCTGTGAAGAAAACCAGCTGGTCATATGTAACACCTTTTTTAAACACCACCCAAGGAAATTATACACATGGAAAAGCCCAGGAGATGTAACACGAAATCAAATCGACTATATCATGATAAAACATAGATTTAAGAACAGTGTCACAAGTGCAAAGACACATCCTGGCGCCGACATAAATTCAGATCACAATCCAGTCGTCATCAAAGTAAATATAAAGCTGAAAAGAGCAGGAAACAGAAGACAGGAGGAAACCCAGATAGAAATATCAGCGCTGAAACAACCAGATATAAAACAGAAATATTTAATCGATGTCAAAAATAAATATCAACAGTTATTGACAGAAAGCATGGAGCAGTATAGAAGAGAAAACCCAGAAGAAAAAGTAACCGCAAAATGGGAATGCTTAAAAACAAGCATACAATCAGCAAATGCAAATTTACCTAAAAAGGAGTCTAAGAAAAATCAAATTTGGATGACAGATGACATCTTGAATAAAATGGCAGAAAGAAAGAAAGCAAAAAACACTCCAGAATATGAAACATTAGACAATGACATATGTACTATGTGTAGAGAAGCAAAAGAACGGTGGATAGAAACAAAATGCAAGGAAATAGAAGACTTGGAAGCAAAGCACATGACAAGAGATATGCATGAAGAAATAAAGAAATTATCAAATCGGTCGCGGTTTGCACAAGGAGGAAGCTGTATCAAGAACAAAAATGGTGTAATATTACTTGATGAGAAAGACATATCAAACAGATGGGCAGAATACGTAAAAGAACTATTCGATGACAAAAGAGGTAAAAAACCATCACCAGATTCTAATGAAGGCCCAAACATTCTCAGATCAGAAGTAGAGAATGCCATTCATATGATACAAAAAAGAAAATCAGCAGGCATGGATAACATAAAAATTAATGATAGAAGCACTGGAGAGCTTTGGTATAGATACAATCACAGAAATATGCAATGATATATACAATACAGGATATATATAACACGACATGAAGACATCAGTTTTCATAACATTGCTAAAAAAACCAAATGCAACAGAATGTTCAGACTTCAGAACAATCAGCCTGATGAGTCATGCAATTAAGATACTGCTCAAAATCATACAAGAAAGAATAAAAAGTAAAGTAGACAGCGAAATCCAAGAAGAACAGTTTGGTTTTAGACGGAACAGTGGAACAAGAGAGGCAATATTTTGCCTAAGAATATTAGCAGAAAAATATAGAGAGGTCCAAAAAAGTATGTATATGTGCTTCATTGACTATAAGAAGGCTTTTGACAGAGTCCATCATGAGAAAATAATTGAATGCCTCAAAGACATAGGTATTGATGGAAAAGATATAAGAATACTCAGTAACCTTTATTGGGAGCAAACTGCCACAGTAAGATCGGGAAGGAATTATTCACCATACATAGACATAAAAAGAGGTGTCAGACAAGGTTGTGTGCTGTCCCCCTGCCTATTTAATTTATACACCGAAAAAATTTTCAAACAGATACAGGAAATACCAGGACTGAACATCAGTGGAAGGTCAATAAACAACCTTAGATATGCAGATGATACCGTGTTGTTAGCTGAAAGCGAACAGGAGTTACAAGAACTAGTGAAGCAAGTGAACAGTATAAGTCATGAATATGGACTCGACATTAATATTGAGAAAACAAAAACTATGATAATTAGCAAAACAGTCGATAAACCCACATTAAAGATAAGCGTAAATGGGAAAATCCTGGAACAAGTCAAGAGCTACGTATATCTTGGTCATATAATAACAGAAGATGGCAGATGTGAAACAGAAATCAAGAAGAGAATAGGAATGGCCAAAGCTACATTCAACAACATGAAACATATACTGACATCCAAACAGTTATCTCACAAATTAAAACTGAGAATCATAAAGTGTTATATATTGTTACGGTATATGATATTAACGCCGTCTGCTAAAGGTTATCAGACGTGCAATTGTAAAAGGTTAAGGCATTTAATATATTGCGATAGATGTTTCAATTACTGAACGCTCCATACACGATCGATCATGACGTGTATAGCGTTGTTTAGGACACAGTCGGTAACTAAGAAACGCTACCCTTTGTTACTTGACCGCCAAGCTGAATAGCTGCGTTTTTCTAACCTTCCAATTCAATGGCATGATATAGCCATTTATATATGCATTTTTTGATGGACCAGGGTCAGTCCTAGAACTCTATATGAGAGGGAAATTTATGGAGGTTAGTATTTAACTAGAATTCTCAGAAGGAGAAGAATAATCGTCAAATTCGTATGAATATCTTCAGACTCGCAGTCTCACTGTCGGCAGGTAGCCATGTCTAGCTGCGCGTGCATATAGCTGTGATGTTCTGACGACAATACTGCATTGTATCCTTAAACGGACATTGACACATAAACCAGCAGTCTACGTTATTGATTAATTTATGCATGACTTATATGGACTTATGCTCTACTCCTATTGAAATGATCATCCTGTGTGTACAACTGTGAATTAAATGTACGGACTCAATGAAATGACTTATCAAATCAATCGTATTCCAAGGTTCAATTATTGTTCGGAATCTTCCACCCCCGCATTCGCTTAATCTTCCATCGAAGGCACGATGCACTATCACTGAATGAAAAAAACTAACATATCAATGAAAAAACAATGGCCAGAAATTTATAATTGTTTTATTCATATCACATGGAACATTGTTCAGAGCAAACCACCACCTTGTAACAGTGGTGCCCGGTGTGTGGGGACGAAAAACAACCAAAAACCAAAAATTTTTTCATGACTTTCGAATGAAATATTTACGATCAAGTTTCGATCACATGATCATTACGAAGCTGACGTGACGCACGTGATCATGAATAGCAACATGACGTCACTGTTGCATTGTCGCAGTGAAGAAGACATATTTTCAACGCCTCTCTAGTTCGTTTCAAATTGATCAAGATGCACAAGATGGACTACCGTTGCCTGCCCATCAGGAGCAGACAGTCAAAGGCACAGGCCTAGCTGTTGACGACCTCTAGCACTGATCTAAGCAACGGAAAAGATAAGTCTAGGTGTTTAACTGTTGTTATTGCAAACAGTGCTACTAAGTCCATGCCCTCTGCCTACATCGGCATGTTTTTACCTATGTTTAATGTACTTTTTGTTGTCTTAATGTGTTGTTAATTCGTGGGAGGTAGGGAGGATGAACCGAAATAAGATTCTGTGGCTCTCACGATGCCTGAATTGATTTCGGTCGTTTCTTAGGGCAGTTAAATGATCGCACTTTTGGAAGCCCCATTGAGGTTTGCCATTGGACTGTCTGTCCAAATCTGCTACCGTTTGACGATTTGTGTTAGCTGTACCGTTCCGTAGATAACTGGCGTATTTTATTCGTACTCAGTTAACAATTTTTTTTTAGTTTTGTATCATGTTTGTTAACTATTTCGTCCAGTCTCCTCTTACTATCATTTATTTGATGATTGTTAAATTTTCGTCCGTTATGAGTCCTGTGATGTCATCATTTTTTGCAGTCATTTTTTTTTGTGTACTTTGAATATTAAGTTGACCTCGGGTCAGACCTTGACCCTTCATTTGGCTTGTGACATTTCCGCTTGTTTTATTTAGTTCATAAATTCATTTTTAATTGTGAAAATGTCTTGTTTGCGTCTTAACATTGTTTGTACCCTTTAGTTACATCATTGTTTTGTTTGTCCTCATAATATATATTAAATACTACATTAATAATATGATATTATATGCAATAATATACTTGTAATTTAATTTAATTAATTTTTTTCTGATATTTAAGGTTAATATGGGACATTGCATAATTATGCAGTGATAGTCCAAGAAAGTAGCACTACAATTTATAATAGATGCCTAGGGCATAATAATATAATATATATATTGACAAAAATAAAATAATCTTATAGCTACCTTTGAGGTAATAGACCCATTGTATATTATTTATATACTTTTCTGGTACTAAGAGAGTGACTTAGTACATTGAACAATATAATTACTAGGAATCATACCCAACATTATTGGATATTGAGATTAATTGTGTGAAGTAATTACATAATAGTTAACAGATATCATAACTATTTATGATATAGTATTATTTAGATACAATATTGTTACAAAATATTGTCTATTAGTTGAACTTAGACATTAGAGTTCAGTACTATTGTGATTATTTATATTGAATATTCCTAAGTTGAGTAAGTATAATAATTACTCTGAAGCTACTATTGACTATTTTAATCAGTAATTATCAATAATTACTTACAGATAAAAGTCAAAATGCTTACTATAGACCATTTCGTTAAAATTGGTAGGGAATATGGTTATAAATCTCAAGAACTTCGTCAGTTTGCTGAGGCAGAACTGGAAAAATATGAAAGAAAAGAAGCAGAACAAAAGGCTGCATTAAAGAAAGAGGAAGAGGAACGTGAGATGAAGCAAATTGCCAAGGAAAATAGATTAAGAGAAATTGCTCAACAGGAAGAAGAGAATAAATTGAAACGAGAGGAAATTATTTTACAACAAGAAATGGAATTGGCGCGTATTAAATTGGAGACAGCAAAATTACAAGCACAAAGTGCTGATGCAAACCAGAATAATAACGCACAAAATGGATCATCATCCAGCCAAACTAAACATTTCTACAACTTTAAATTACCCACTCTCAACTTGAACGTAGACGACCTTTCATCGTTCCTGTCACGTTTTGAACAGACTTGCAAAACAAACCATTTGCCTGAAGAGTCATGGGTACTCAAGTTAAATGAATTCTTGGTTGGAGAACCATTGACGGCTTCTCAAAATGCTGACCCATCAATAGCAAATAACTACGGTGCTATTAAGTCCTTGCTTTTACGAAGGTTTCACCTGGACGAGGAACACTGTAGGTTGAAATTTAAGGGAATTTTACCTGAATCTCCAAAAGATTTTGCAGGATTCATTGCGAACATACGCAATACGTTTAATAGATGGGTTGAACTGGCAGAAGTCAACAAATCATACGACAAATTAGTTGATTTACTACTACGGGATAAGGTATTATCTTCGGTTAGCCAGCCATTTTTTTGCATATTTGCAGGAGCGTAAACCAGGTACTATGGACGATTTAGAAAAAATTTCTTTAAACTACTGTTCGGCACATCCGAATGCAACCATTTCTAACTCCTCATTAAGAGAACCTCTACCTGTGGCGTCTAATATGGCCTACAATCATAATAACAAACAAAGACATCACAGTGTAGACAGAAGCAGGTTCCAAAGAAATCACAATGTTCACTTTCAGAAGGGATATAATAATGATTTCAACAATAAAAATGAGTTCAACAGAGGTAGATCACGAGATAGAAATTATTCACCTCAAACAAACTACCACAATGGTCAACATAACACTCATTATAATCGATCACATACTCCCAATAATAATAGTAACTGGAATGGTAATAATCATGGCTCGAGACATCGAGATAATAGTTACTATAGAGGACGACGAGATAATTCTAACAATTATACTCGGAATCGATCTCATTCTCGGGGATCATCTCATTACAACCATAATACAGGGGCAGCAGTTACAAATAATACTACCCCTATAGCTCAGGTCCCACTTGACAATAATGTTTTGCTATTAATTATAATGTGGCAAATAGTTGCCAACAATGCAATCTTATTTTTCAGAAGGCGAAAGAAACAGTGCTTAACTGCGGACATATTACACCAGAGGTAGGTCTTGCAGTCAACGATGGAACAGGCCTACTAATTTTTAACAGGGGATTAGTTAATGGATCCGTCGTCTCAGTGCTGAGGGATTCAGGATCCACAACGATTGGTGTACGACAGTCGCTGGTACATCCTAGCTGTGCAACGGGGAAATATGTCCGTTGCATGACTTTTGGGGGAACTATTGAGTTTTACCCCACAGCTATTATTCATGTTAACACACCTTTTTTCACAGGGAACGTAAAAGTATGTATGCTAAAAAAGCCTATAGCTGATCTGATGGTTGGTCGTATACACGGCAGTAAAGATTGTACTCCAGATGAGATTATAGAATGGGAGAAACATAACCTATGCACTGGAAACGCCGTGACGACTAGAGCGCAGACTCAACTCATGGAGAAAGTTGATGATAATAAAATGGATGCAGACAACCAAGAGGAATTTGTAGTCAATTCACCTATTGACAGGGAAACATTTGCAACCAAACAAAAAAGAGGATAAATCTTTAAAAAAAAATTTTTTTTTAAGCTGGTTGATAAAGTTGACAATCTATCCTCAGGTAATAATAACAAACATTGTTTTGTTATTAAAAAATGACATATTGATTAGATGTTTTAATGACAAATCACAAATGAAACAACAAGTTATGGTCCCATATACTTTTAGACGGTACATTCTTCAACATGCACATGACTCACATTGTGCTGGACATATGGGATATACTCGAACACGATCTCGAGTACTGTCTTCATTCTTTTGGCCAGGAGTGTCAAGAGATATCTCGCAGTATGTACGTTCCTGTACTACATGCCAAGAAGTGAAAGCACGTGGAGCTTTTCACACGGCGCCTATTCAGGCTTGCGATATCTCAGTAAGACCGTTTGACAAGATGGCAATAGATATTATTGGTCCATTGCTACCATCGGCCAGAGGACATAGATTCGTCCTTACGTGCATTGATTTGTGCACACGATGGCCAAAAGCCATCCCATTAAAGACCACCACTACCACAGATGTAGCTGATGCACTACATCTCATCTTTTCTAGAATAGGGTTTCCTAGAAAACTTTTATCAGACCATGGGTCACAGTTTATATCTGACACCATGAAGGAAGTCGTGAAAACTTGGAACATTGATAGGAATTTAAGTAGTATTTATCATCCTATGAGTAATGGTGCGGTTGAAAGACTTAACCGTACACTTAAACAACTACTACATAAGGTTACTGCTAAGCACCCTCATGACTGGGACAGAGCACTCCCAGCTGTTCTATTTGCTTATCGGGAGGTACCGCATGAACAAACTGGCTTCTCTCCCTTTGAATTAGTTTTTGGTGCTCCCCCAAGAGGTCCTATGGGACTAATAAAAGACTTATTAATTGACGCGGAGATGACTCAGGACACTCAGTCATCTTACGAGTACGTGATTAATCTTGGAATCTATTGTTTTGTCTTGAAAAAGTTGTACCAACAGCTTCTTCAGATTGCTGAAAAAACAACTCCGATCTCTTACAAAATAGGTCTGGACGATATGGGAAAAAACATTCTCCAACTAGCTACTCGATGACTAATTGTACTTCCTCCAATAACAATCAAATGCTACACGATCCGAGTGTTGGTGCTTCATTCTTTTTCATTAAGTGTTGATTATAAATCGCAGTATGTACGTTCCTGTACTTACATGACCAAGATATGATTGAAGACATGCCACGTTGGTTCACACACGCCTTTCAGGCTTACGAAAAAATTCAGTAAGGACCGTTTGACAAGATAGATGGCAATAATATTATTGGTCCATTAACTAATCATCGGCCAGAGGACATAGATTCGTCCTATTTTACGCCATTGATTAAGTCACATGATGTGCCACAGATTGCCAATAAAGAAGCTATCCCATTAAAGACCACCACTACCACAGATGTAGCTGATGCACTACATCTCATCTTTTCTAGAATAGGGTTTCCTAGAAAACTTTTATCAGACCATGGGTCACAGTTTATATCTGACACCATGAAGGAAGTCATGAAAACTTGGGACATTGATAGGAATTTAAGTAGTATTTATCATCCGATGAGTAATGGTGCGGTTGAAAGACTTAACCGTACACTTAAACAACTACTACATAAGGTTACTGCTAAGCACCCCATGACTGGGACAGAGCACTCCCAGCTGTTCTATTTGCTTATCGGGAGGTACCGCATGAACAAACTGGCTTCTCTCCCTTTGAATTAGTTTTTGGTGCTCCCCCCCAAGAGGTCCTATGGGACTAATAAAAGACTTATTAATTGACGCGGAGATGACTCAGGACACTCAGTCATCTTACGAGTACGTGATTAATCTTCGGAAGAACATTATTGAGTCTTGCCAGTTGGCAACAGCTTCTTCTGAGGCTGCAAAAGCTAAGGCTCGATCTCTACAAAATAGGTCTCGACGATTACGCCAATTATTCCCAGGCGACGAGGCTTATGTGTTACTTCCTCACAATCACAATAAATTATTGATATCTTGGAATGGTCCTTACAAAGTCATTGATAAAATTTCCGACGTTGATTACGTCTTAGATATCAAGGGACACAAAAAGATATTTCATATTAACATGCTCAAGCAATTTCATACACGTCCTGAACACTTACAGTCAATTTTTTTTCATGAACTAGATGACAACACAGTATCTACTTGTTATTATTCTAACTTATCTGTCATCCAGGAAGAAGAATCTTCTTTTCCTGAGGTACAGTTACCGTTACCGGTACCAGTAGTTCAACCTACTGAATCTTGGCGGGATGTAACCATCTCTTCAACGGTTACACCGCAACAGCGTCTCTACAGATTGCTAATCTATTACAATCTTATCCAGATGTATTGACCGACGTCCCGGGTATTTCGCACATCGGCTATCAGTCATGACATTACTCTCAATGATGATACACCTATTCGTGTACATCCCTATTCTGTTCCTTTACATTTCCTTGCTAAAACTACTAAGGAACTTGAACAGATGTTGTCTCTGGGAATCATTGAGACTAGTAATTCGCCATTCTCTTCTCCATTAGTGATTGTCCGGAAGAAGGACAATAACATCAGACTATGTGTTGATTATAGAAAATTAAATGCTAAGACTATAGTTGACAGCGAACCACATCCACTTATCGACGACTTACTGCCACGGCTATCCAACGCAACTATATTTAGTAAGATAGACTTAACTAAAGGTTATTGGCAGATACCACTGACCGAAAAGGCTAAGTACTACACCGCATTTTCCACTCCACAAGGTCTATACCAGTGGAATGTGATGCCTTTTGGGCTTGTTAATGCGCCAGCTACCTTCATTCGCCTGATGCGACAAATTTTATCAGGTAGACCAGACGTTATTACATATATTGACGACATATGCTTGTTTAGTTCGTCGTTTGAGGAACATGTTTCGGGACTTAGATATGTTTTCGACACTCTAAGGAATTATCATCTAACTGCTAAACCTACAAAGGTGCAAATCGCGTGTAATGAGATAACCTTTTTGGGACATATCATTGGATCGGGATATATCCGAACGTTACCTCGTACAGTCTCCAAAATTCTACACATAGCAGTTCCTCAGACGAAGAAACAGGTCAGGAGTTTGTTAGGACTTGTTCAATATTACAGTAGATTCATACCAAACTTGTCATCCATCACGGCTGTATTGTCTTCATTGTTAAAAAAAGACATGCCGGTGAAGGTGACATGGACTGGTACATGCAATGAAACTTTCAACAAAATTATAAATTTGTTCTCGCATGAACCAATTTTTTAAGACTTCCCGATGCTTCCAAAAGATTTTTCTTACGAACAGATGCTAGTAACTACGGCATTGGTGCATGCCTGCTCCAGAACCATGATGGCATTCTACATCCTACCTTATACATTTCAAGAAAGCTAAAGCCTGCAGAAACAAAGTATTCAACAGTCGACAAGGAACTTTTATCTGTGATATGGGCAATAACTAAACTCGAAAAGTTCCTGCTTGGTGCTCCCTTCACCATACAGACGGACCAACGTGCTGTAGCATCCTTGCGTCGATCTAATCATAAAAGCCAGAAACTCGCCAGATATTCAATCATCCTACAGCCATTTGAATTCTCCATTGAACATATTCCTGGCACTGAAAACATTGTGGCTGATGCGTTGTCACGTAATCCTATTGACGACGAATAATCAACATTAACATTCCTAAAACATATCAACTATAAAGGAACTAACCTTGCCTTCAATTTAAACTTTATAAACACTATATGCATCACAGAATGGAACTAAAGACAATCAAGGTATACATATTGACATTCAAACTTCGTCTAACGTCCATACACGATATATGAATATTCGTTGAACAATCATGGAACAATATCTGACGACAAGTCGAACTTATTGTCCTATGTGCACTTAATTCTTGGATGCTGTGATAAATGACATTTCTTTCCAACGTAAACGTTTGAATATTTTTGCCTAAAAGAATTCATCAGGATCAAGACTACGGATGGATCATCATATCCTATACTAATTAATTAGTTAACTTAACTTCTTAATTGAATTATTATCAATAAAATGAAATGTGAGAAAAAAATGAAATGAAAGAACAAAAAAAAAAAAGAGAACGAAATATAAAAAGAAGAAATTATGAAAAGAGAAAATAAATCTCACACAAGTATTAGATTAATATTTTTTTTTTTTAATGTACCTATACATTATTTAGTTAGTTAAATTAGATAGTTATTATTCACTAACACTTAACACACACAATTAAGTTAAACTTATATTCGAATTTCTTTCTACTTCTTCTCACTTATTTTGTTTTTTTTCTTCTCTCATAACATCGCGTTACATTAGAATCTTAATAATTTATCTCTTAGTTTAATTCATTAATTTAATTTTAATTAGTCAAATTAATTCCTATATGACATACTAATACGACAGACATTACTTTCATTTAATTCTATCATTCACTCTTAACATTGGACATTTTATTTAGTTGATATAATAATATGTATAATTGATATATCATGTGATTAATGTTAGATGACTATGACAAATAGTTGGTTGACATGACCGCGACACGGTTCTACTCAGAACATCGTCGGCCATATGTCACAATTGTGTTAAATTTTTTTTGAAAAATTGTTAAGTCGGATAGATCTTGAAAATAAAAATCTATCGATTTTTTTTTTCCCGGGTGTACAGGGAATTGTTACGGTATATGATATTAACGCCGTCTGCTAAAGGTTATCAGACGTGCAATTGTAAAAGGTTAAGGCATTTAATATATTGCGATAGATGTTTCAATTACTGAACGCTCCATACACGATCGATCATGACGTGTATAGCGTTGTTTAGGACACAGTCGGTAACTAAGAAACGCTACCCTTTGTTACTTGACCGCCAAGCTGAATAGCTGCGTTTTTCTAACCTTCCAATTCAATGGCATGATATAGCCATTTATATATGCATTTTTTGATGGACCAGGGTCAGTCCTAGAACTCTATATGAGAGGGAAATTTATGGAGGTTAGTATTTAACTAGAATTCTCAGAAGGAGAAGAATAATCGTCAAATTCGTATGAATATCTTCAGACTCGCAGTCTCACTGTCGGCAGGTAGCCATGTCTAGCTGCGCGTGCATATAGCTGTGATGTTCTGACGACAATACTGCATTGTATCCTTAAACGGACATTGACACATAAACCAGCAGTCTACGTTATTGATTAACTTATGCATGACTTATATGGACTTATGCTCTACTCCTATTGAAATGATCATCCTGTGTGTACAACTGTGAATTAAATGTACGGACTCAATGAAATGACTTATCAAATCAATCGTATTCCAAGGTTCAATTATTGTTCGGAATCTTCCACCCCCGCATTCGCTTAATCTTCCATCGAAGGCACGATGCACTATCACTGAATGAAAAAAACTAACATATCAATGAAAAAACAATGGCCAGAAATTTATAATTGTTTTATTCATATCACATGGAACATTGTTCAGAGCAAACCACCACCTTGTAACATATATATTCTGCATTTCTGTATGGTGCAGAAACATGGACGATGAATAAGCATTTGGAAGAAAGAATTGAGGCTCTTGAAATGTGGATATATAGAAGAATGGGGCGTATCTCATGGAAAGAGATGAAAACAAATAAGGAGGTCCTAGAAAATCTAGGTATGAAAAGAGAAGTAATGAGGGAGGTCAAAGTTCGGCAGCTAAAATACTTTGGCCACATAAAAAGGCATAACACCTTGCAGAAGACCATAACAGAAGGGAGAGTTGAAGGCAAACGTGCAAGGGGAAGACAGCGCTATAAGTGGGAAGATAACATCAAGAGATGGACAGGAAAGAGTCTATCATAGTGCACCACCAAGACAAGAGACAGAAGACGTTGGAGATCCATTACAGCCAACCTTCGTTGTGGAGATGGCAACTGATGATGAGTCCATGTTCTGGAATCCCCGATGTCAGAGAAGTAGAGATAGACCGAAAAACACATGGAGAAGAGAACTGGTGACAGATCAACAACAACATGATGATGATGGAAAACTTAGAGCTGATGGCACGGGACAGGAGGACTTGGTATGTGTTTGCTGACGGTCTATGCTCCTTGGATATTTGAAGAGTATTGATAAAACTGAAATTATTTAAAAAACTTTCACAAACACTTGACCAGCATAAGCAGTAAAGGCGAACAGGGAGTAGTGCTACATATCAAATTGCGAGTTTTATGACATGTGAGTTGTAGATTGTTATTTTTGTGTTCGACTCAATTTCTTTTAATTTCCTTACAAGTCTCAATATAATGAAAGCTTCTCTTGTAATACTGTTTGGTGGAGGGGAAAGTAGGAACCTATAGCCACGGTTGAGATTACAGGGGTCTTGTCATACACGTCCTTCACAACTTTAGTTTAGGCAGCACTATGTGTCGGACAAAAATAAAACTTGGGGATGTTTGTATTTCAGTGCATTAATTTTTAAAAATAAAATTTTGCCTCGTTTTGGCGAGTAGCGTCCCGTTCAACCTAGTCAGTTATATTAGGGCGCATGTCCAAACACGAAAGACCCGTAGGTCTGGTTTAGTGCATTAAGAGAAACGCGTATGTATACATATGTATTGCCTTAGATTGCGACAAGCAGTGTATTTATTCATCCCTTATAAAATATACATTTATATTCCTGCAATAAAGACAATCTCAGAAAAATTATATAAAAGTATAAAGGACTTTATGTTTTTTTTTTAAATTATATTGTACATAGATTTCACATTATTTTAAATATTAAAAACGCAATGCTCTAACAGTTCTGATTATCTTTCAAAGGCACGTTGCATCCATTGGTATTAAAACTTAAGTCCCCTGAGACAACAAAAATAGTTTAGTTTTCAATATCATGAAAGTCGATGTAATAACGGTGGAAAATCAAAAACAGTTCCTCACATCAAGGTCTGGACTTGTAGCGAATAAAAAAAGTGAATGATTATTCCGCGAGTTTACCTGCTTGTTGTACACGAGGTGTAAGAAACTGAATTATTGTCACGGGATTTACTGCCCTTGATCTGCAGTGATAGTCCAACAGTGGCTAAAATTGAGAGTACCTACTGAGGGTCTTCAAAGGTGTCTACCTGTAGCTCAAGATTTCTCTTGATAGAGATGTGAACTGAAGAATGGTCATTCAATTCTTGAGGAGCCACATAGGAATTTAAGTAAATGACGTAATACGGCTGATAGGATCCAGGCCGTGTACACTTTTTATCTTACCGGACCTTCTATAAATTAAGATTTTGCTCGTTTTGATGAGCCTCCAACTGATTTAACTCAATAAAATATTACTTAAATAGCCCTGTTATAAGTATTTTAAATGACTGAGACATACAGGTACAGTTCACTCAAAATTACTAAATCAACTATAAATTTGTGTATTTACAGATACAAAATTAAATAGTCAATTATCGTTAACAATTGTAAAATAAATAAGGATGGGGTGAATTTAGATAGTCTTTAAAATTTCTTCACAGATGGTCTGGTTTGAAAAACATACATTAGTACAGAGTGCAGTTGGCAGCTTTGAATGGGTACTTTGCTGCCAGTAAGGTGTGGATTGGTTTCTGCTCCAGCCGATGATTATTCTTTGCAGTTATGGACTGGATCACGCTCGTCACTGGACACGTCAATACGTTCCTCGTAGTATCGTGGAGTAATTGCGAAGATGGTTCAGTGTCTGTTAAGACCCGTCTGCTGTAGGTGTCTAGCTTTGACTGCAGGCCATCTCTACCACTCACTTGTTCAACAGATAGCACCACCAATTGGTACCACCGACTAGTATCATAAAAACAGAGAGAAACAAAAACCCTCCTGAGTGTTGGGTTTACTGACATAAAATCAGGTGTTTAACCCTTTTTCATTCCACCATCCCATCGGTCTCTTTACCCTATCTGAGCATTAATATTAATCACAGTGAGCGGAAAACATGCATTGGAATTATATTGAACATGTTTACATTTAAATATGCACTCGTTGAATAGGTGAATATGGGACCTAAGACACGTCGAAAGTGGAATGCAGTCAGCGACCCATAGCTGACTGCTTGCGTCAGGGTCAGCGAACCAGAGCTGACCAAGACCCTACTCCACCTCCAAGTGGTGGTCCTGGAAACAGGCTGCATCACTGCAGTCTGGCTGAGAAAGTAGGGATAGAAGTAGGAAGGCAAACCCGGTCCTAAAAAATGCCGTGCCGACGTCGGATGTGTCGGTCCGAAAGACGCAAATATCGCAGCTTTGCTGTAACGCAACCAACGTCCTTTTCAGGGAGAACGCAGAAGAAGCAGAGAAGAAGAATAGGTGAACATAATAAGAATATACAACAGTTCTATCATCATTCACTCCCTGCTCCATAAGAAACTTGAGACTACCTCTGCTTTTGGTTATAAAGTAGCCGCATGAAGCAGTGCCAAGCTCTTGCAGTTGTGGTTTATGAAACCATCATACTATATGCTGAGGTTGGCAGCCTCGTATGATGTCACGAGAGGTGAATTAGTGTAGAAGATAATGAATAAAAAGACGTATCAGATTGATACGTAGTATAGCTGCCAGCTAAGAGTCTGGTCTTAAAAGTAATACCCCAGTCTCAGAAATGAGTACTGGTGTATGGATGTCATAGGAAATAGTTAGACTGTAAAGAATCTAGCCTAAGTGGTAATTATTCAGCACTAGATCCTGAATTGTCTCCTCTCGACAAATATTATATGCAATAATAGTATGGCTAGGGAAAATAACAAACTTATGAAGTAACTACAAATTAAACTGTAAAAGAGTTACTCAAGACTTGAATATACTTGATTGATTTATTATATATACAAGATTTCTGCTTTTCTCTTTTTGGAAAATAGCAAGATGGAGTGAAACTCAAATTGATGATGATGATTTTATACACAATGATGAAATGTGTAACAACCACAATTACTTTTTAAAATACATATTGTTAATAGTTCCTACTTCTTGGAACTTGATCACTCTTACAATTAAATGTCTCTTTTAAATAACAGTTCAATTATTCTACTTTCTCTGTTCCTTGACTTGAATTTGAAAACTGTATTCACTGTTATAAATTCTTAATAGAGTCTCTGTGACTTAGATTCTGTTTTTCACAATATTATGTCCCAACAACAACTCAGTGTCATCATGTGTCTTAATAAGTGTGGGTGGCCATATTTAATGAATCAGGTCAGTTGTAGACAACTTAGCTTTGGTTGACAACACAGTATGTCTCTCGGCTGCAACTGTGATTGGAAAAGCCCAGGTAATAGGGTTCCCAAACCAGACTTGAGGTAATCACTAGGTGCCTGAATGCTTCTTTGCTTTGCACAGGAACACCGGGGTCTTCAATTTTGCTAACGTAGGTTCGATAGGACCTGAAACAAATAATGTCCTAGGCTTGTATCTGGCCCTTAGAACTTTCTCTACCACAGAGGTGAGATTAGCAAGACAATCAGACAGAAGATGTTAAGATACAGTAGACAGTTCCAGTCAGAGACATAATACAGATAGTTTTAACAAAAAATAACTACACATTATTTAAAAAAAACTCAGTTTTATTTGATTGTCCATGATTGACATCTCTGATATTATATAGGCCTTAATATAGTATTCAAATATGTTCTCAAATTATTTTAGTACTTCAAACCATCCTGTTCTATCAGTGTTCCTTATGTATTGTCTCATCCAATAATCATCAAATGTTTCCAAAGTCTCCTGAAATCTACTCTACTTTTTCAAACAATCTTCTGGCGTAATTAAAAAAAAAATATGCACAACACACAATGGCGGTCTCCCTCCAGAATTTTAACAAAATGATTCTACACACCAATACAACATGAAAATGCAATTTTTTTTTCTTTTCTTTCTTTCTATAACCAGCGGCACTCGAGCTTTCCGGCTCTTTCGGCCCAATGACATGTCATTGCGAGGCTGGGGGGTCAGTGGACTTTCCTTCCAACCCGGTCAGGAGTTTCGCTCCTTCCCATCCACACGGGATTTATGTGCAGGAGCCGTTCAGATTATTCAGTCAAATTTCCGGTCGTAAACATTTCTTCAAACGCCGACGGCCGGGTTTGAACCATGAACACCTGGTCGCCAGTACAACGTCGTAGCCATTACACCAGCGCGGCTCCCCAATGCAATAAAACAGTATTATATACACATTCTTAATTAAGGTACTCTTAACCTCAATCAGAATACACAGAGCATCTAAAGGCCTGACAGGCCACACACACTGATGAATGGCAAAGGCGTTGGATGGTGAAACACTGTCTTCTGTGTTCTATATTCGATTTTGGCGGTAAGTGACATTTTCATCCCAGCCTTCCACCTTATATATGGTCACATCCGGCGTATGAGAAACAATACGGCCAACTGCTGGTACCTTGATTCATTTCCTCGTAAAGTATGAAGCATCTGGTCGAAAGTGTGCTGGGGGTAAAACTTCCCTAAATTCCTGTAACGTTATTTTTTCAACAAATTTACATTTCATCTCGGTCTTGTTTTACACCGACAATTTGGCGCTATTGTTCCATATAGCTATCCTTTTCCTATCTTCAATGTACATTTTGCTAGTGCAGCCAAAACAGGTCAAAACCTCTTACGATCCTTGTTTTTCTGCCTTCTTACACACATATCTCCAGCTACACTGCACATAAAGCATACACATATGTATCCAGAAAATGCTTAGGCTATGTACTCGTAATATCGTACCTTTACAGCCATTTATGATGGAATCCATCTGTCTTTTCACCATAATAACAGAAAAGCACACACCTTTGAACGATTTCATATTTCTATTTTGTTTACTAGCCTAGACGTCTAAGGGTCATGCCTCGAACTGTCTCTCTCCTCATTGGATGACCTTTGCAGTACACAGTTAGGCGGTGTTAGCTGTATTTTTGATTGCCGAGACATTAGTTCAGTCGAATTGTGACATATGACTTGGACATCCAGTAGCATTTTTCACATGGTAGTAATGCAAAATATAGAATTATAAAATGTACAACTCACCTCAAATATCTTTTTTGGGGGAAAAGGGGGGGGGGGGGGGAATTCAGACTTCTGGCTCAGTGAAATGGCTTCGGCAACTTGACAACGATGCCTCTTACACGTGGTCTGGGTTGTTGCTTTACAATAGACTCCCACTATAACTTAGTGTTCAGGTTCCTAAGATTCCGGGTTTTGCGTATTAATAAAGGTAGAGTTGTCGTTGTGTAAATTCACAAGATGCTCAAACATTTTGTCCGGTCCTTTAAAATGGAATCATGATCCTAGTCATTATTCAAGCTTGTCTGGCTGTCTTCTTGACGAGTTGAATTTCACAGTGCTGCACACTCACAGGGCGTTAATTTATAAGACAACATAAGGCCCACATCCATATTGCTACTATATGACAAGGCTCCAATTAGAAATGTTGTATTTTTACATCTGAAATGCCAAGCCAATAGCTTGCAAAAAGCGTAAATTGCCCCTTCTTTCACGAACAATTAACAAAACGCAAAAAAATATGTTGTATACAGTCACCATATGTTGTATGCCAGCTTCCGTCTATTATCTATCATGTTTACACTCACAACTCCATAATATATCATAGGTAATCTCTTCCAAGATGGATAATCATTCTTCCGACCGGTCTTGTCTGGAAACGATTAAGACATTCACCCGGCCCAGTAAACATTGACAACAACTTGGTCCAACAAAGACATTCCCAGCGAAAAGATAATCGGTTGTGGTCATCCCAAGGTTGTTTACTTATTAATCGGCTTCTCGAAAGCAGGGTCTGACAGGAAAGTGTGTTACACACTATTAAACCACAATTCTCTCTACCGATCGCAGGTGTTAATATGGGTTCAAACGAAAGGGATTGATTACCCTAATCAGCAAAAGATGGTCGCTGAAGTCCTGACAAAACAAAAATTGAGGGAAGGTAGTATAAACAATTGATCGGAAATGCCAAATACTGTCAGAGTTGGGGAAAAACTAAAGTGATGAGTACAGAATGAATTATAGGATGGCACAGGTAAATGTGACGTTTGAGGTTTTTCTGTCATAGTCATTGAGTTTACCTGCTTGTTGTATGCTGGTTGTATGGAAGTGCTAAATATCATTTACTTTGATTAATGTTGCGCCCAAGTTTGCGTGTCCTTTTTTTATCACCAGCAGAATAGATATAAGTCTAGAAATATGTATGCGGTCTAGTAAACATAACAGCACTTAAAATGAAAAGAACAAAAACTGTTGATGTTCTTACGTGTAAGACACTAAATAATTACACAACAACAACATACTGGAAATTAACAAACACAAGTAAAAGAGAATAACTAAAGGAAAGTCTTGCTATTCAAGCTGCTCGTACATCAATGGAAGATATCCTGAACACTAAAACCGTTTGTGCATTCTAGATGGAACGCCCACTCTGTATCCCTGTAGTCTCAAAATTTAAAAAAAAAAACAAAAAAACAATTTAAGTACAAAATAAACGTCAATCAGATAATCTGCAGAAGTGAGTATAGAATTACATAGATTAACTAAAATAGTAATCAAAATAATAGAGTCGCAATACAAAAACTACATTGGAATTTTTGTGAAAAGCACTTCTAAAGACACAATGTTTTTCATAGGAAATTCGGAAAAGGCAGTAAATCCTCGAGGAACACGCTATACAAAAATAGAATGCCAACAAACAATATTGTGGCAGAATGGTTTCATAAGGATGAAAGTTGGAGTGATTGGAGTTAAGGGTCCATGAGGTTGTCCACGTATATTTACTCAGGAGCTCAGCTAATGTCTGACTGAGAGTCAGTGGTCTTGTGACAGTGCGTGCGCTGGGAGAAAGCGTGTTTGATGAACACAAGTCTAGGTGACTGAGAGAGTACCTGATTGTGAATAGGGACAGTCTATGATTTGTTGCCGAACGCCAGTGCTATTTATACATTCTTTTATTGACTTTCTTGCCATGTCATGCTGTCAAACTGGCCAGCACTTTCTCTCTTTGTCGAATTCTGCCTCTTTTTTCTTCAATCTTAACACTAATAATTGTCATAGTATGAAGCTTAGTAGCGTTTGAAATGGCAGAAACAACGGCACCACTTTCGGGAAATTACGGAAAAAACATGAATTGTAATGTGCTTGCAGTGAAAGCTATTTTGTGAATCGTCCAAGTAGAGAGCAATAATTGTTATTTCATTTGGATTTCACAGATCTCTTTGCGCGTAACCCATCAACAAATTACAGAGAATTTTAATAATTAAGTTTTATAATACAAGAGTCTTTCATGTTACCGTTAATGTCAACGATGCGTTAAAACTAAAGACAGGATTTACATTATAAAGAAAACCAAACAAACATTTGCCCACCATAGACGTAAGAAATGACGGTAAAGCACAAAGTATACCATTTCTTTAGCATGTCTATTTCTCTTGTGTTTAGTTTGTTCTTTTATTTCGGCGTTTGGCTCGATGGTTTCTGAAGATCTCAGATCCCATTGACTTGCCAGACCATTTTCAGAATCAGGAATATCCATCTGTAGTGTCTCAGTACTTATTGAAGCTCCAAATTGGTAAATTAAGTATGTTGCTCAGAAACCAGGATACGAATAAATGTCTATTAAACGTCACCAAATTAGTTGTAAAGGACTAAGATAACTGGATACTTGTGTAGAGTTGTAGGATTGAAATGGTACGGTTAAGGTCACCAATATGGAGCTGATGACAAGAACATGGCAAGTGACAGTATGGAACTGATGACAAGAACATGACAAGTGACAGCGTGAAACTGATGACAAGAACCAGACAAGTAATAGCGGATCAAGGTATCGGCGACGTAGTCGACAGACATTGGTTAAACCTGTTGACATACTGTTGACAGTATACGCGGGCGAGTCCTTGTTCTAGAACCCGGATGGATGGGCTTAGAAAAATAGAAAAAAGGTGATTCGTCTTACGAGGACAAAAGACAAAGAAAATAGCCAACGTTATGGCCACAAGGCCTTCGCCAGGGAAAGGAAAGAACGTGAAGGCTAGATAGGACACATAAGAACCTAAATAAATATAAAAATAATAAAACCTAGGTACTTCCCTAAAGGCATCGAAGTCCTAATACTTTTGCTGCCCTCGAACTGACGAGCGTGCCCGGAAAAGGAAATTACTGCCACCACCGGATGTACACAATACATACTAAGATACTAAAAAACGAAACTGAACAATAAACTACACAAACGTAATATTAGTGGAGACTGGAAATAGAAGAGGACAGAATGAGTTTGAGATAAATAAATATGAAATAACAAATCAAGACATATTAAAAACAGTGTATTATATATTCATACATATTATTAGAGGGCGGCAGAAAAATAGAAAAATAGGATAAGAGTGGAAAGATTCAAAATAGAACAAGAGAGGAAAGGGTGACCTCTGACAAAGGTGTGTAGAGTGTTAAGACCGGCTGGTTTTAGACACCCCTTGCAGTGGATAAGACGGTTCTCAAGCTGGTCTCGGCTAGCAGTGTCAGAGGAGCAGAATCTGATCGCCGTGACCTGGATGTCGATGGGACCATGGTGGTCAGGACCATTAAAGTGTATGGCAACTGGTGTGGATTTTTGCTGAGAGATGTCACTCAAGTGCTGGCTGAATCTGTCCCCAAGTCGTTTGCCTGTTTGGCCAATATAGGTTTTGCAGCAACGTGTACATATGATCGTATAAATGACGTTGCACGACTCACACGTGAAGCTACAGGTGATAGTGTACGTAGCCTCAATAAAAGATACCTTGTGGGTTGAGATGACACACTTCCACGTGTTGCATACTGTCCGACCACAGGGTAGTGTGCCAAAGTGAGTGGCATTCTCCTTTGGGAGACGGCTTTGAACAAGAAGATCCTTCATGTTCTTGTCGCGTCTATATGCCACCAAAGGTGCTTCACCGAATACTTCTTGGGTCACAGAATCTGCTTGGAGGATAGGTAAATGGCGAAAAGGATCTGTGTGACTGCAGTACTGTGAGGGTGATAGGTCAAGATTAATTTGACTCTATCCGAAGTGGATTTATAGTGAGGTTTGAGGACCTCCTGACGAGAGATGGGGAGAACACGTTGAAGGGCAGAGGTGAGAACATGTTCCGGATAAAGTCTGCCACGGAAGAAATCCAACATCTCATTGGCTCGGAAGTGGAAGTCATCGTCGTCTAGGCACAAACGGCGGAGTCAGAGAAGTTGAGAAAATGGAAGGGAGACACGACAAGCCCGAGGATGAGAAGAAGTATACAGAAGGTAGCTATGAGCATCTGTCAGCGTGTAATATACTGGGGTATTAAGGCTGGAGGGCGTGATAGTAATAGTAATGTCACAAAAGTTGACAGATACTGTGGAGATGAGGGAGGTGAACTTGATGGTGGGGTGGAAGTGGTTGACAAAGTCGATGAAGCGGGATAAATCAGTCTCGGACATATCTGCGAGACCTATGCCATCATCGATATATCTGCCTTAAAACCCGGGGAAAGGACCGGAGTATTGTTGCCATATCTGATGCTCCAAGTGGCCCATAAGCAGGCAGGCATAGCTAGGACCCATCTTAGTTCCCATGGCAACACCATGGCAACACCAGTTATTTGGTCAAAAAACTGACCATTGAATTGTTTTCTGACGGGCTATGCTCCTGGGCAGCTGACGAGTTTTGATAGAACTGAAATTATTTAACCAACATTACAGAAAAACTTAACCGTGATAATGGTTAGCGATTCAGCTTTAAGATTTATAGTTAGGCTAAAACTCGACGCAAGAAAAGCGAATTGGTCGACTTACCAATCCCGAGGATTGTGACAAGATTGTAACCTATTGCTTATTTCACGTTTTCGCTGTTCTCTATGTTTGAGAGCCATACAATGTGACTTGATATGTCAGATGGAGATTATTATTTTTGTGTTCGACTCAGTGTCTTTTTATTTCCATACAAGTCACAATGTAATGAAAGCTGCTCTTGTCATCTCATGCAATAATGTTTCCTGGAGTGGGATGATGACTTTTGGTCATTACTGGGATCACAAGGGCACTTGTTATCTTGGTCCATATCAACATTAGTTTAGGCAGCACTAGGTGCCGGTCAAAAATATATTTTTTTTCTCTACAGATGTCTGTGCTTTAAAGCGAAACTCGTGTAATACGTAGTTAGTAACCTGTACTTGAGCCCTGCATATGTTTATTTATCTCTTTACAAATATAAATGCATATCAATATTAAAAAAAAGAAAATAACAGAAGTTCTTTTGCAAATTAAAAAAGATTTTGCAATTTGTATTGACTTTACAATAAATATTTGGAAATAATTTAAAAAATGAAAAAGTAATGCTTTAAATAGTACGATTGTTATTCTTAGTCATATTACGCCCCTTGGCAATAACAATTACATACCTTAGAATTATAGCATAACTGTATCTTAACATTTTAGTACGAACGAAAAAGTGATGCGATGGTGTGTAGAGAATTTATGAGAGTTCACAGTGTCAATGTCTGGTTGTGTAGTGAATAAACAAAGTTAGCTAAAAGCTATTTAATTTACAAGCTTATTATATACGAGTCGCAATAAAGTGCTAAACATCACTCTGCTGCATTACACTTAACCTTAATTTTTCTGCCAGTGATTAAATAAGGAAACTTACAAGTTAACACCTCGAAGACGGCCATACATTTGTTTTACAAGTGTTTATTATTACATTAAGTGTGGTAGTAGTAGAAGTCTCCACCAATCAGAACTGAGTATGGAGATGATGCTCTAGGGAAGGGGTAATCATCATCTACGTTTTGCCTGGTGCACCCCACTTGTACTTGACGGGTTTGCTTGTTGTAAGATTCACTATGTCCAATTTAATTCGACGCAGTAGGGACATCTCTATTATGTGTGATCGGCAGCTTCGTACTGGCAATATGCTGGACTTCTATTCAGCACCTACATGCATCTCTTGTACACATCTTCAAAATTCAACTGACATGGCCGGCTGTTCTTTTGTCAGGACGCAAGCTTAGACACAACATTAAGTTTAATCCAGTCGAGTGATATTTAGCACTTTCTTACAACTCATGTAGAACGTGCATGTATACTCACTGACTAATAATTAAATTCTCTGTGTTTGTAACACAATCAGACCTTGACGTGGGAAAGTGTTATCGATATTCCCACTATAATCACATAGATTTCCCTCAAAGATAAAAAATTGTTTCCCCATGTCATCTGAAGGGACGTAACTTTTACAATGAAGGAACGCAATTATGTTTTGTAAAGATAATCACACCATACAAAATATTAAGTTTTATAGTTTAAAATATTTGCTAACATTTGTGTAACAAAAAAGGAAATTACAAAGTCTTTCACATTCCGTAGATAATATTGTGTGATTTGTTACTACTATGAGCATACGCATTTATATTTTATAAGGAATGAAAAGCATACATCAGATCCAAAACAAATACTGTACCATATGTGTAACACGTTGTTAACTTAACGTTATGCTAAACTGACTAGCTGTGTTTATTTTTGACCGGTACGTAATCCTGCCAAATCTAAAGTTATTACGGTCGTGTATGACAAGTGCTCTTGTCAGCACCACTGTGACCGTAAGTCCTTACTATTCCGTCCACTAAACATTATTACATGAGGTGACAACAGAAACTTACATTCCTATGAGACGCATGAAAATTAAAAGACATTGAGTCGAAAACAAAAATATCAATCTACAACTCATATTAATTCTCACTGAATGGCTCTGAAACATAGAAAACAATTCAAACAAAATGAAGCAGTGGTTAAATCACGCGTAACTGTAAGTTGCCATCTTGTCTAAAAACTGACGTCATAGGCTAACCATAAGTCCTAACGCTGAATCCCTAACCGTTATCTTGGTCAATTTGTGTGCGTGCGTGTGTATGTCCAATGTTGTTTATATAATGTCAATTTGTGTGTGTGTGTGTATGTCCAATGTTGTTTATATAATATCAATTCTATCACAACTCATTAACTGTCCAAGGAACATAACCCATCAGAAAACACACGCCAAGTTATCGTGTCACGTGACATCTACTCACGGTTTGTCCATACCTTCCTCATCATTGTTATTTTGTCACCAGTTCTCTTTGTCCATTTGTTCATTAGTGTGACCTCTACTTCTCTTACGCTGGGGATTACAGAACAAGGGTGGGGTGTGGGGGGGGGGTGTAACATTGTCAACAGTTTTAACCAATGTGTTTCCAGCCCCCTCGCCAGCGTGTTCTCCCCTTCCCATGTTCCGCTGGTACTTGTCAGGTTCTTGTCATCAGTTCCACACTGACACTTGTTATTTTCTTGTCACTAATGGAAATTTAGAATAAAATTTAAAACAAAATGTAAAAGTACAATGGATCCCTGTCCACTAGAAGATATATCAAAATGAAAAGGCTGATAGACTTGCCAAAGAAGGAGGGAATACAATCCAAATACGTGACAGAGCAACATGTGAAGGGATAAAATCAATAATAAGTTTAAGGAAAAATGATAGAAGAATCTCCAAAGTCTGATACAACAGAACCAACAGAACAAGAGATAATTTTCACACAGAGAACCGGGCATTACAGATACAAATACCAACTGTTTAACAAATAGAAAATTTGACAAACAAATATGTCTCGTTGTGTGGAGGACACACAGTATAATGTGTCCTCCATGAGAGCAGCAGAGTGGCCGCACAACCTTCTCTAGCCCAGTTGACGGACAAACTGTATGGTGACGGGAGACGCCTGAGACGAAATACCAAATGAGATAGATGAATTCACTTGAGAACGAACTAAGCAGAAGGAGGACCCACACACACACACACACACACACACACACACACACACACACACACACACACCACACACACACACACACACACACACACACACACACACACACACACGCACACCTATGTATACTGTTCAAAAAAAGAAACGCATAGCTACTGAAGGCACACACATAGCCATAATTTTGACATTCAATAACTTTTTCTTTTTGATGAGTTAATTGTTCAAATTGCACACAAGAATACCTTAGGGTTCAACCAATCAATTGACCGTTGTTTTGCATCTGGGTCACGAGAGTTTTTTGGCGTACGGGCTTTCTCGTTAGTATGGTGTGTGGCCTCCTCTTGCATCGATCAGCGACTGGCATCTCCTGGGCATGGATGCGATCAGACGTCTAATGTGGGCCTATGGGATGGCTGCCCACTCTTTCTGGAGTGCCTGGAACTGATCACGACGATTGGCTGGAGCAACGTCTCGGCGACAAACACGTCTATGCAGCTCATCCCTCAGGTGCTCAATCGGACTCATGTCTGGAAACAGGGATGGCCAGGGAAGGATGAGAATGTTGTTGGCAGTCAGGAACTGCGTGGTTAACCGTGCACAATGGGGTCTGTCGTTGTCCTGTTGAAACACAGATCTTTGGGCAGCCAAAAGTGGAAGGACACGGGGTCGAAGAATTTCATTGACGTATCGTTGCGCATTCAAGCCTCCTTCAATGTGCACCAATTGACTCCTTCCTTTGTAACTGATCATTCCCACACCATTGCATCTCCACCACCGTGCGGCGAGGCTTCATCAACGCAATTTTGGGCAAAACGTTCATTTCACCTACGGTAGACCCTACGCCGTCTATCGTGACGCTGCAACAAAAAGAAAGATTCGTCACTAAACCAGACACGTCTCCATTGATTGTCAGCTGACCAGGGACGATAGTAGTATAGTAGCGCAAAACGGATAGCATTGTGGTGGAGGCGCATGACATTTATAAAAGAAAATACTCCGATCGATTGTGGTGGAGGCGCATGACTTTTTATATAAGAAAATACTCCGCTCAATAATGGCGGGTGTGTAGGCAGTGTGTTGGTGTGTTTGTTTGTATGTATTTTAAGTGTGTTGTTATGTGTATTGTTGTGTTGTTGGTGTGTTTATTCATACAACATATATTACAAAAGGTAGACAATATATATACTTTACAATAGTTATACATATATTTTACAAAACAGATAGACAATATTTATACATGTATTACAACGTATATTACAACAGTTATACGATATATTTTTAAAAACAATATTTATTTTACAATAGTTATATATATATATATATATATATATATATATATATATATATATATATATATATATATATATATATATATATATATATATATATATATATATATATATATATATATATATTACAAACAGGTATACATATATACGCTATGTAGACAATATAGATAACAAAGGTTTAGTTAATAAATATATTTTATTTGCAACAGTGTTTTGTTACAGCAGTAACAAAAACATATAGGATCATATATTGGAAGGCGGAAAGAGGGAGGTGTGTACAATTTGGGGTGTAGCTGGCGGGTGTGGTTTTTTGTGTAGGAATTTTAATTGTTGTGTGTTGTTGTATTGTGCTGGTATTGTGTTGTTTCTTCATACAATATATATATATATATATATATATATATATATATATATATATATATATATATATATATATATATATATATATATATATATATATATATATATATATATATATATATGCAGGTAGACAACGGACATAAAAATCGATAAAAGCCTGCAATCGTGAGATAAAGATGAAAATATAAAAAAATCGATAAATTCGCTTAGTATGAATTCTATAGCGGAAGGTGACTAATGAGCGCGGCGTGGTGTTGATTTTTGAGTGCGCGGGGTATTGCTTTTGGCAGGCGGGGGTGATGAGGGGTGAGAGAAAAACCAATGGGTTTATATAAGGAAATACGACGGCCATAAAAACCGATAAAACGGGGGAGCAAAAGCTAATTATTGGTGTTAGGTGGACGGAGGGGATTTTAATGGAGAGTGTATTGATGCTGACTGGCGGGGGTGATGACGCATGGGTGTATTGGCGCGGGCGTAAGACAATGTATA
This sequence comes from Oreohelix idahoensis, assembly GCA_024509875.1. NCBI lineage: Eukaryota > Metazoa > Mollusca > Gastropoda > Stylommatophora > Oreohelicidae > Oreohelix > Oreohelix idahoensis. The sequence continues at coordinate 178,361 of JAMPIV010020373.1, forward strand.
AGAACAGAGGCGTAAAAGGTGTTTATATATAAATTTTTATTATATTATTATAATGAAGTGGTTACGTTATCGTTGTGTACCTGGCTCTTTATGCAAAAATATGACAGGAAATTTTCGTTGTTTGGTAAATATAATTACATATTGATACGAGCGCTGGTCCACGGGGTAGTTTTCATATTATTTATATTACATCATGGGTAATAAGTCTACTCAGGCCAATGTCCATCTAGTGGTATGTAAGTGACCCCGCACACAGCCGTATTCTCCAACATAAAAAATACTGTAAAAGGCCAGGCTGGACAAATAGACAGTTTTATAGAACACAACAAAACGATAGTTTTAGACGCTTTGTAGCTCTTTGCTTCTTCGGTGGTGGTGGTTGTTTATAGACATCGTCTGGGTGAGTGTCTATGGTTGGAGTTAATGTCGGGGTACAAGGGTTGGTGTTAGGACACCAACTCGGTTCTGTGAATATTGGTTGATAACAACTGGAGTTGATGTAGTGGTCAAACGTGTTAATGGGGCATGTAGTAGGACAGGTATCTGTGTTTGGTAACTGTAGTCGGTCAAATTCGGCAAGTAGTTTGCCCTGTAAAGCCAACAAATGTTCAAATTCAGGTCGAGTCAACGCAATGCCGATTTTGGTAGGAAACTTTAGATGTGATTTACCAAAGTATTTTCGCACGTGTAGTAAAGGCTGACGTCCAACGGGCTGATCACCCGTTTGCCAGTCACTTCGATTACGGAAACAACAGCAAATGTATTGATTTGCCATTGCCCTAAAGACGCCAATAGGCGTGATGGGAAACAATGGCAGAGAAAACCTATCTGCTGTTGCCCTAAGACGCAACTAGGCGTAATGGCCACTGACTGCTTTGACGGTCGGCGGCTAAGGACGGAAGAAGAAGAAGAAGAAGTAAAGGCTGACATCTGTAAAAACTTACAGACGTGACCTTCAGCCACTACCCAAAGGTATAAGCATGTCATCACTTCTACGCAAGTACACCCAGTATGTGGGGGCAATGCCGGGGGTACTCATCTTCAGCGAGGTGTGACCGTGAGTGTCTGCCGTTGTCGTGTTTTACCACTAGTTATGAAACTCGGATTGATGGTCCGCACAAAACCTCGCGAGGAAAACCATTGAGCGTATACTTTATAAAATTCCGTTAGCATAGAGGGTGACGTCAGAGCTAAATATAGCTATCTAGAAAAGCGAAATAAAATTCTAACATGCAGAGTTTTGCGTATTGGTAGACGAAAAATCCTATCTGCAACGGGATTTGCCTTTGTAAGACTAACATTTACCTTTGTAAGACTAACATTGCTACTTATTTCTGTTCACTTCTGTTACGCACAGATCAATTTTTCTAAAGTCATTGTATGATCATTTTTCCTAAAGTCATTGTATGATCATTTTTTGCTAAAGACATTGTGTAATTAGATTGACTGAAATGTACACGTTAATTTTTTCAGTCAAAGCTACATAACTCTGGATATTGAAATTATCATTTAATATGATGATTACCTCTTCTTGTGACGAGACACGTTCGGTCCATATTTTTTGAACGAAGTGTGACCATTCTCCTTATTTGGTAGTATCGGTCAACTGTTGTTAGAATGTCTGAAACCAGTGTTGAGGATTCGTTTGCTGACCATATAAGGCAAGATTTCTTGCAAAATCTTTCTAGAAGGTCTTCAACCATCGTCTCGCTGAATTTTACTCAGGTGTAGGCTTTTCTGCGCATGTCTGGACTTTGCGAGGTAGAATCGTCTTCCGCCCAGCGGCATTGTGAAGATGTACTGAGTAGAGAGTGGACGCATCTGCGTCTTGTGATTTTGATAGGGAAGTGCATAGTCTTTTGTGAGTTAGTTATCTAACTATAGACTTTTCCCAGTATTATTCAAGCCGCCTGGAGGCATATGTTTTGTGGTTGATTCCGAATAAAGGTAATTCCTCTTTATTGAACTTTACGATACCATCTAGAAGTTCGACATTTTTGTTGCTCTCTGCTCGCTTGTGTGATTCAAAATGGAGAGGTATTTGATTAGGATTTCGCCACTGGTATCTTTATACCTGAACAATTTATATATATGGGTCGCTTTAGACCAACAGGACTATTGTCTGTTTTCCAGGATTCGCTATGCCAGCGATTACGCCTAAGTCAAAGGGTTAGACTTAGAAAGGTGATAAAGGTCAGTTCGACCTGTTCTCCTCAATGCTAATTCTCGTGCAAACGATAATGAACTTATTTATTACACAAGAGAGGAGTAATGATTAATATGTATGTGTACTGATGAAATGCAGCTGACACTGTTACACTATTGATAAGAATGAATATTAGTGCACCCAGCACTGTGTCATATTATTCAGAAAGATTGATGAATAATAATAACTTTATGACACTTTGAACCTTGAACTGTTGTTTACGCTATGACTGATGAGGATTGGATCCTACATGAATATCAGTGGCACCAATATTATTAATGAATGCAGACATTCATTGAACTGTAGTGTGTTATAACGGAGCTAACGTACCCGGCATTTTGGCGCACCCTTATCATTTCATGGTGAACCTTGAACTGTTGTTTACGCTATGATTGATGAGGATTGGATCCTACATGAATATCAGTTGGCACCAATATTATTTCTGAATGCTACAATTGTTGAACTGTGATGTCTTATGACGTATGTAACGTGACTGCCATTGTGGTGTACAATAAAATGGTATATAAACGTCACGTGACAGTTTACCATTTCTATGACTTTGCATGTCATTTTGCCTGTGCTGTACTCTGTGGACTATCCAACTACTTTACACACGGCAACAATAAAAACCAGATAGGACACCCTACAATACAACTATAATCTACCCGGTGTCGATAGGGGTGATACTTTCAGTCAGCCTAAATCCACCCTTATCATTTCATGGTGGCCAAATGTTGGTTTATTCTGGTACCAGCTTATAAGGGGGTCAACAAACACAGACATCATCATCATACTATATACAAGACAACATTACAGTTTCAACTCATCACCTTTGATGAAAGATTTTGAAAGTACCCGGCGTTGCTGAAAGTTGGAAATATTTTGAAAGTACCCGGCGCTGCTTGATAGTATTGCAGTTTTCCTGATAGAAGGACAAGTACCGAGCGAATCGATTTCCTGATCTGTAAGGAAGAAGGACAAGTGCCGTAACAACTGTTCCGGTATCAGAAGTACTGTTGCGGATTCAGAAGGTCAAGTGCCGGTTAAGTCGTTTTATAAGATTCAGAAGGTCAAGTGCCGTAACAACGGTTCCGATATTAGAAGCTCATTTCCTTCGTCATGGCTAGCTATAGGAGCAGATGTTGATCAACGTTGGATCATTATCCTCAGAATGCTGATCTCATCCTGTTCTGCACCGTGCTGACGCATGGATTGATAGAAGTTAAGTGGCCTGTTTTGTTTGGGAACTGTGCCCTTATGTTCTAGCTGAGCCTTCTGTACTTTCACACTTTCTCCTTTTGTTTTCATGTTACATGTTTATATGTTATATGTTATTTGTATATTTATATGTTTATATTTCAGCGGGTCTGGATGGGTGGTGACTCCTATAGATCATACCACGTGACAGAGGTTTTCTATTGAGAGTGTTCTGTAGGGTATGCAAATTTCCTATAGTGAAATTTGCTAAGCGACTTTGGTTGCTATTTCTATTAGTTGTGATGACATGGTCAGTGTTGTTTTCGGTATTTTTTCACATTCTTTAGTTTTGTTTTGATTTGTTTGTATTTGTAGGTCTCCTCTTTTCTATTATTCAGTTCTTTACACAATTTTTGTTTATACATTGTGACGTCATTTGTTTGTTTACTTTTTCGCATTTTGTCATTCACATTCTTTGTGATATTTTCTTTTAGTTCTGCTGTTTATTTAGTTGACTTATGCGAATGTTTTCGTATTGACTTTGATCTTTGTTGTTGTTGACTTTGATCTTTGTTGTTGTTTACATTGACTTTGATCTTTGTTATTGTTTACATTGTCTTTGATCTTTGTTATTGTTTACATTGTCTTTGTTCTTTGTTTTAGATTACATAGTTCTTGAGTAATTAGCTTTCACTATTGTTACATATTTGCTCATGCGCTATTGATTCATAGTGCACTTATCATAACTAACTAGTGGATTTGTTCATGCACTATTACATTGTGCAGTTATGATAAATAACTGATTGATTTGTGTTTATGCACTAATTTGTGTAGTGCACTGATGAGTAAGAAGTGACTTGTGATATTATTATATATTTGATAATACAAGTTTGGTGTCAAAGACTTGTTTCCCACAGAGATTGGGTTAAACATTGAGATTATACAAGTACTTATTTAAGTCTTGTCACTATTAAGAGTGAAATACATTAATTAAATATTTCAGATTTGGTGACTCATAATATTAGACATCATATCTACACTTGATTACTTTATTGAGCAAGGGAAATCCCTTGGGATGACTGGAGATAAATTACAAGAATTTGTGATGGGCGAATATTACAAAGCTCAGGAGACTGAAGAGAAACGGTTAGAAAGAGAATTTGAGAAGAAAAAAATGCAGTGGAAGGATGAAGAAATGAAGATAGAAGCTGAGATTAAAAGATTAGAAAAACAAGCTGAGGCTGAAGAAAGAAAGTTACAGGCAGAGGCTGAAAATAAGAGACTTGAAATAGAGGCTGAAAATAAAAGATTAGAAAAACAAGCTGAGGCTGAAGAAAGAAAGTTACAAGCTGAGGCTGAAGAAAGAAAGTTACAGGCTGAGGCTGAAGAAAGAAGGTTACAAAGAGAGGCTGATGAGAGAAAAGCAAAAATGGAGCATGAAGAAAAACTCTTAGCTTTGGAGTTAGAAAAGTTGAAGTTGTCTAGTAATGCTAATGATGCTAATAAGGTATCATCTGCTAATAAGTCTAATGCTGTTGATTTCAAGCTTAATCTACCAGCATTCAATGCTTCTATTGATGATATAACATTTTATTTAGACAGATTTGAAAATGCATGTAAAGTGCATAACATAGATAAATCACTGTATGTTTATCATCTGTCCAAGATACTTAGAGGTGATGCTTTGACTAGGTTGGGCATGGTAGATGTGCCTGACAAAAACAACTATGAGGTTGTCAAGGCTATCTTGTTAAAGAAATACCAACTTGACGAAGACGGCTATCGTCTTCAATTTAAAAAGATGTTGCCAGAAAATGGAGAGGAATTCTCTGAATTCATCTCAAGGATACGTCTTACTTTTTCACGATGGGTTGAGCTGTCTAAGACAGTACAAACATATGAAGCTCTTATGGACTTACTACTTAGAGACAAGGTTATGTCTTCTGTAAACGAATCTTTTCTTTCCTTTCTTCATGAGCGTAAGCCTAAAAATATAAAAGAAATGGAAGAATACTGTTGCCAGTATGTGATTGCGCACCCTAACATAACCGTTAGCAACTCTAAAGTTAAAAGAAGGTCTGCCAGTTGCTTCGGCAGCACCATATGGCCAAAACTTCAAACGTAAGTTTCAAGGTACTCAACATAATATTAATAGAAAGAGTAACCGTAATTATGATCAAAATCATAGCAATCAATCACATGGTGATTCTTCTTCGAATAACTGGAGACAAGCTGACACTCCTCGTTATTATGGATCTAATAATTTTAGACATTTCCGCAAAGGTAGACAGAATAGAGGTAGCTATTTTTCGCGTAGACCTCAAAATCAATCTACTAGATTTTCAAATCAATATAGAGATGATAATGACAATTATGGAAACTGGAACACAAACCAGGATAACAATTACAGGAGAGAGAATAATGATAATTTCAGAGGCAATAATGGTCGCGGTAGATCGCAACATAAGAAAAAAGATATCAACAGACAAACTCTGTACAACAAGAATCTCAGGGAGCAGATAAACCGGTTAATGATAATAAAAACCATAATGCTATAGGATGTTCTTCTTTTGACTTTGGTAGAGCAAATAAATGTCCCCAATGTAGTACTTTGTTCGAACCAACTACCTGATAAAGTTGTTATAATGTTGGATTTTTTTTCCCGTTAATGATATCCACCAAAAGATAGATATAAGTGGATGGAAGCAGACATCATCATCATCATCAGTTGATAAGATCTCTATGGTGTTGTTTGCTCCACTGTAGTGTATGGAATGTCAACTTGACCTACGCAGTGGTGTGTAGACATGGATTGAGTGTACAATGTGCGAATGATGATAAGGGTTCGAGTTGTTGACAAATGTTCTTTTCTCACACTCATGTATGACTGGAAGTCATCGACACCAACGAATGTGTACCTTTTTCTAAAGTTTAATTGGACGTACACACTCGACAGCACAGATAGTGACAAATCACAGGTTGGCATAATACATCATAGTACAGTGGATAAATGGTCTTGCAATGTTACATGGGCACTCATGTAGAATAAGTGTATAATGGACTGTCAGTAGCCAAGCACTCAGTATCGCCCATACATATATCATCTGACTTCACTGACTGAGCACGTCAGCTTATAAACAATATTTCAGATGGCTTCTAAACCTAATCTCGTCTAGCGACGATTCTTCAACATAATGTTCAGCACATATTTTTTTCATATAATAATATTGAACCGCTGATAACGGGTTCTCATGTGTAGCAGTGATCTCTGGACTAAACAAGCGATAATACGGGCATCCCCTTTTCTCTTCTTGAAAGTCACTACATGTTTGGATCCAAGATGGCTTCACTCGTGAACTGTCACTCACGTTTGGATGCAGATAATGAATCTGTCCTAAAGTTAGTCATTCATAAAACATTGCATTGCTCTGTAGATTTGATCATGAACAATTGACTGCATTCTACAGAATATAGTGCTGCTAGGAATCGAAGTCGTTTTCATCGAGTCAAATATATTCTCTTAGACATTCAAATCGTAACTATCGAAAATGGTGGCTTCGATCGAGAGTTCATAAGAGTATCTTTGATTACCTTGGTAGAGGGAATATGAAACTGCCATTCCTTGGCAATATGAATAAACACTGGGGTAAAGCATACACGATAGGTCTAGACGACTATCACTTTCCCCACAAATACTGAGATCACTTTTTCCCGGCGACAGGCCGACATAGGAAACACACAGTCCCTATCAGGACGAAGCCAAATCACACCACACTCTAGCGACACATCCGCCGAATAGCCTTTGACCTCTCTAGAGACAACAGAACATATAGTTCGACTTAGATATGTAAAGATATACAGATATAAGACAGACTCGTCCTACTCAGACAAACAATACACATAAATTCAGGCCATAGATATTCTGAAGCAAGAACAATCTATTATTACCCAAACAGCGAATAAATCGCAGTAAAATGGATTTATCCGCGGAGTTTGATCGAAGAGATGGCACAACTTTCAAGGGAAGTAACTCAATAATGACTTTCCCTTAAGCACTAAAAAATTACCTATGTATAATATTGTAAGATATCAAAGACTGCACGTAACACTACCGTAACTACTCTAAGCTGTGGTCATCTTCTTCCAGCTCTTCCTGCTAATGTTGCGCATGACGGGAGAGGTTCTCTTATACTGCATAAGGGTCTTGTAAATAGTAATCCAGTCTCAATTTTGTTTGATTCTGGATGTACAACTATTGGCGTTAGGCAATCTCTTGTAAATCCATCCTGTGCTACAGGAAAGGTCATCAAATGTGTCACATTTGGTGGCACGGTGGAAAAATATCCTACTTCCATAATACATATTGCTACTCCTTTCTTTACGGGATATGTCCACGCGTGTCTTCTTCCAAACCCTATTGCGGACCTTATTATTGGTCGTATTCACGGAGTTAGGGAATGTACCCCACAGCAAATTGCTGTTTGGGAAGAGCAAAACATAGAAGCTACCAATGCGGTGGTCACAAGAGCACATGCTCTGGATCCACCTCAAACTTCATTAACTGATAATGAAGTAGATAGCCAAGATAGTCACTTGATTATTTCACGTGACTCATTTATAAAATTGCAAGAAGAAGATCCTTCTTTACAAAAATTCTTCATTCTAGCGAAAAAAGGTGATCCAAATCAGAATAATAATAGAAAGTCTTGGATTTCTATGAAGAACGGCGTACTTGTGCGTATGGTACAAGACTCGTCTACGTCCACTCATTCACAATTTCTCGTGCCTAAGAGTATGAGATTGCAAATATTGCAGCATGCTCATGACTCGCAATGTGCTGGACATATGGGTTTTTCCCGTACAAAGTCGAGGGTTCTTGCGGCTTTCTTTTGGATATTTGTGAACAAAGACATACGAATTTACTGCCGTTCTTGCAAAGTGTGTCAGGAGGTCAAATCGAAGGGACCACGACATGCTGCGCCTATGCAGGCTGCTGACATTCCTATTCGCCCTTTTCAAAAAATGGCAATAGATATTATCGGTCCTTTTAGGATTAAGTCGGCCAGAGCACATAAATGTATCCTTACATGTGTCGATATGTGCACACGTTGGCCAGAGGCTATACCTCTCAAGAGCATCTCAACTGCTGATATCGCAGACGCTCTTTGGCTGATATTTTCTCGCTTGGGTTTCCCCGGAGAAATATTGTCAGACCATGGCACTCAACTTATATCGGACACTATGTCACAGGTAATGTCTATGCTACATATTTAAAGGTCTCTCAGCAGTATCTATCACCCAATGTCTAATGGGTTAGTTGAGCGTTTGAATAGGACGCTAAAAACGTTACTTGGGAAGATAACTGAAGATCATCCTTAGGATTGGGACAGGGTTTTATCCGCGGCTCTCTTTGCTTATAGAGAGGTTCCCAATGAACACCCAGGGTTTTCCCCTTTTGAACTTGTCTTTGGCGCGCAACCGCGCGGCCCTATGTCTTTACTTCACAATCTAATCACTGCCGATAATATTAGCGATTAGACTCAATCTTCTTACGAGTATGTCATTGCTCTTAGGCAAAAGATCATCGAGGCATGCAAACTAGCAACTTCTTCATCCGAATTTGCTAAAGAAAAGGCAAGGCAGTTTGCAAATAAAAATAGATGTCTACGACAACTTTGTCCAGGTGACAAAGCATACGTTCTTCTTCCGTCAAGGGAGAACAGACTTCTTATTGCATGGAAAGGTCCATATGCAGTAATCTCTACAATTTCCGATGTCGACTATGTTGTCGATATTGATGGAAAGCATAAAACTTTCCATATAAATATGCTCACGGAATTTCATGAAAGACCTGACTACTTGCAGCCTATTTTCCAGGAAACGGACAATTCTAAAGTACCTCATGGTCATTACTCATCCCTGTCAGTTATACAGGATGAGGAAACTACTTTTTCTGATGTCAATCTTCCACTACCTATGGTCCCACTTTATTCTACGGAATCTTGGAAAAACGTTACCGTTTCTCCAAATCTTTCCGCTGAGGAACATCGACAAGTTTCTTCGATGTTGCAAACATTTCAGGATGTTCTTACAGACATCCCGGGACACACACATGTCATCGAACATGACATAGTGCTTACTGGCCTTAATCCTATCAGAGTCAGACCCTATCCAATACCTATCCACTTTCAGTCACAAGTCGAGAAAGAATTGGATGAGATGATACGGTTGGAAATAATCGAACCATCTACTTCACCATACTCTTCGTCTATGGTTATTGTTCGAAAGAAGGATAATAACATTCGCATTTGCGTAGATTATCGCAAATTGAACCAAGTTACGAAGTTCGATGCTGAACCTATGCCTTCATTGGAAGAGCTACTAAATAAACTTTCTAATTCTAGATTCTTTACCAAACTAGACGTGTCTAAAGGTTATTGGCAAGTCCCTTTAACTGAACGTGCCAAACCTTTTACAGCGTTTTCTACACCTAGGGGTTTATTCCAATGGAATTTCATGCCTTTCGGTCTTATGAACGCCCCTGCTACATTCGTACGCATGATGCGGCGAATTCTCGCATATCGTACAGATGTCACAACATACTTAGACGATATCTGTCATTTCAGTGATTCCTGGGAAGATCACTATTTGGGTTTATACGAATTACTGTCTACTCTTCGCGAGTATAACTTGACTGCAAAACCTTCTAAAGCCTGCATAGGATTTAGTGAGATTTCTTTCCTGTGTCATCGGGTTGGTCATGGTCTTTTAAAGACAGAGGACTACAATGTTTCAAAAATACTTAACATTTCTGTCCCTAAGACAAAGAAACAAGTACGGAGTCTTTTAGGTTTGATACAATTTTACGGACGATTCATTCCGAATCTGTCCTCCATTATGGCACCGCTTTCTACTTTATTGAAGAAAGGATCGCCTAATCTGATCCGCTGGTCTCAGGAATGTCAATCCTCATTGGACCAGGTTAAAACTCTATTTTCATCTCCACCTATCCTTAGGTTACCTACTATTGAGAAGACTTTTGTTCTTCGAAGTGACGCCTCGTCAACTGGGATTGGGGCAGCACTTATGCAGGAGTATTCTGATACTCTGCATCCGGTGATGTATATCTCTAGGATATTAAATGCTGCAGAAAAAATTTACTCGGTTTTAGACCGTGAATTATTGGCCATGGTATGGTCTATTCTGAAGTTACAAAGATTTCTTCTAGGCGCGCATTTTATTGTGGAAACTGACCAGAAAGCTCTTACTGCTATTCAGAGCAAAAACTTGAAGAGCTCGAGGTCCACTCGATATGCCATAGCTCTTCAACCATTTCATTTCACGGTGCGAGCTATCCGTGGTTCGGATAATGTGATGGCAGACATTCTGTCTAGGTGCCCACACGATTCCACATAACTCTTCTGTCATATATATATTTCCTGATGTACAGCTCAATACTATAATGACATTTTGGCTCATATTTTCTCACTTTTTGGGAATTTATAACATTGTACCATGTATTTTCCTTTTTTCCGTTAGTGATTTGCTCTTAACAGAAGAAGGCTTAGTTAGCGATATACGGGCCAAAAGAGCACATGGCCACATTTAGAGATTGTACTTTAATGATTGTATTAAGAGATTTAACAAGTGTCTTAAAGATTTGTGTTATTAATATTTTCGCAGCACATCATTGACGTCTTAGAAATTATGTACATTGTGGAACTTGGAAGTTATCAAGTCCTGTCCTAGGTTGGAGCGGATGATGTCCACATCTTCTTGTATCCATTGTATTTATGTCTATGAGAAACAGCACATGTATTGCTAATGATTGATAATGCATTATTTAATGTACTCTGTGTTTGAATATATGTAATATTATAGTGCGGTATATCAGTATATTACACCGCTGTTTGCACAACACTATGAAAGTATATTTAATTTCGTAGATTTGTATGTGTATAATTTGACTTGCATTATTATGTTGCTCACTGTGGCGTGTGTTGGTGGCACCTTCCTGGAATATATACGCGTATACTTAGGTAAATTTTTTTTCTCTAAGGATCTGAGATATAATCTCAGTTTCGCTCCATGCGTCGAGCTAGCCTCATTTTCAGGCAATATATCCGCGCATCATACGTGCGTTAGGAGCCTGGGGTTTTTTACGGCTCCAGGATTTTTAAAAAAAATGTTTCATTTTTTTTTTCCCGGGAGGGTGCAGTAATGTTACGCACAGATCATTTTTTCTAAAGTCATTGTATGATCATTTTTCCTAAAGTCATTGTATGATCATTTTTTGCTAAAGACATTGTGTAATTAGATTGACTGAAATGTACACGTTAATTTTTTCAGTCAAAGCTACATAACTCTGGATATTGAAATTATCATTTATTATGATGATTACCTCCTCTTGTGACGAGACACGTTCGGTCCATATTTTTTGAACGAAGTGTGACCATTCTCCTTATTTGGTAGTATCGGTCAACTGTTGTTAGAATGTCTGAAACCAGTGTTGAGGATTCGTTTGCTGACCATATAAGGCAAGATTTCTTACAAAATCTTTCTAGAAGGTCTTCAACCATCGTCTCGCTGAATTTTACTCAGATGTAGGCTTTTCTGCGCATGTCTGGACTTTGCGAGGTAGAATCGTCTTCCGCCCAGCGGCATTGTGAAGATGTACTGAGTAGAGAGTGGACGCATCTGCGTCTTGTGATTTTGATAGGGAAGTGCATAGTCTTTTGTGAGTTAGTTATCTAACTATAGACTTTTCCCAGTATTATTCAAGCCGCCTGGAGGCATATGTTTTGTGGTTGATTCCGAATAAAGGTAATTCCTCTTTATTGAACTTTACGATACCATCTAGAAGTTCGACATTTTTGTTGCTCTCTGCTCGCTTGTGTGATTCAAAATGGAGAGGTACTTTGATTAGGATTTCGCCACTGGTATCTTTATACTTACTTACTTAGTCGTTCCCCTTCTACCGTGAGGTGTAGAGGTTTGGAAGAGAGAGCGCCAGACCATTCTATCAGCTGTGGTATCTTTATACCTGAACAATTTATATATATGGGTCGCTTTAGACCAACAGGACTATTGTCTGTTTTCCAGGATTCGCTATGCCAGCGATTACGCCTAAGTCAGAAAGGGTTAGACTTAGAAAGGTGATAAAGGTCAGTTCGACCTGTACTCCTCAATGCTATTTCTCGTGCAAACGATAATAAACTTATTTATTACACAGGAGAGGAGTAATGATTAATATGTATGTGTACTGATGAAATGCAGCTGTCACTGTTACACTATTGATAAGAATGAATATTAGTGCATCCAGCACTGTGCCATATTATTCAGACAGACTGATGAATAATAATAACTTTATGACTCTGTGAACCTTGAACTGTTGTTTACGCTATGACTGATGAGGATTGGATCCTACATGAATATCAGTGGCACCAATATTATTAATGAATGCAGACATTCATTGAACTGTAGTGTGTTATAACGGAGCTAACGTACCTGGCATTTTGGTGCACCCTTATCATTTCATGGTTAACCTTGAACTGTTGTTTACGCTATGACTGATGAGGATTGGATCCTACATGAATATCAGATGGCACCAATATTATTTCTGAATGCTACAATTGTTGAACTGTGATGTCTTATGACGTATGTAACGTGACTGTCATTGTGGTGTACAATAAAATGGTATATAAACGTCTCGTGACAGTTTACCATTTCTATGACTTTGCATGTCATTTTACCTGTGCTGTACTCTGTGGACTATCCAACTAATTTACACACGGCAACAATAAAAACCAGATAGGACACCCTACAATACAACTATAATCTACCCAGTGTCGATAGGGGTGATACTTCCAGTCAGCCTAAATCCACCCTTATTAACTTCATTGCAGACAAGCTCAAAATACAAGAGATCAATAGTAGAAATTTATAAAAGAAGCATTCCTTCGTTCATGTGTTTGAACCCCCGGGATTTAAGGTTTCACTTTTTTTTTACACACACGACATCTGGTGATAGGTTTTTATATTGTCTCCTAATAGTTTCAAATATGCGGCGACCACGGAAATTTAGTAAATTAAATAAATGTAACTAAGTATTTGTTCCAGTTATCAAACGGTTATCTACTTTTTTGTCCTATAATTTTCAAACTTTTAGTGAACATTTTTCTTCCAAGCACCAAGAAGGCTCCCAAAATTTTTCCCAGTCCTGGTCAAAGGTTCCAATCTGTAGGTAAATAGATCAGCTGTCAATACATCTTTAAATATTTCTTTAAATGTTTCTTTTAGTTGTCAAATATTTCTTCAAACATTTTACCAGTTGTCAATTTTGTTCCACTTGTCAAATATTTCTTCAAATGTTTCTTGCATGTGTCAAATATTTATGCAAATATTTTTTGCCAGTTGTCAAATATTTCGTCAAACGTTTTACCAGTTGTCAATTTTTTCCACTTGTGAAATATTTCTTAAAATGTTTCTTGCATGTGTGAATTATTTATGTAATTTTTTTTCCAGTTGTCAAATATTTCTTCAGATTTTTTTATCAATTGTCAAATATTTCTTCAAATGTTTTGCCAGTTGTCAATTTTTCTTTCCACTTGTCAAATATTTCTTCAAATGTTTTGCCAGTTGCCAAATATTTCTTCAACATTTTTTTTCCACTTGTCAAGTTTGTCCACTTGTCAAATATTTCTTCAAATGTTTGTCAGTTGTCAAATATTTCTTCAATGTTTTTCAACTTGTTAATTTTTTTCCAGTTGTCAATTATTTCTTAAAATTTTTTGCCAGTTGTCAAATTTGTTTTACATTTGTCAAATTTTTATTTTCCACGTCTCAAATATTTATGCAAATGTTTTTTTTCCATTTGTCAAATATTTCTTCAAATGTTTCTTCCAATGGTCAAAATTTTATTCGAATTGTCAAATTGTTTTTCCACTTGTCAAATATTTACGCAAATGTTTCTTGCATGTGTCAAATATTTCTTCACATTTTCTTCCACGTGTCAAATTTTTTTTTAATGTGTCAAAGATATATGCAAATGTTTTGCCAGTTGTCAAATATTTCTTCAAATTTTTTCCGCTTGCCAATTTTTTTTAGGATGTGTCAATTTTTTTTCCATTTGTCAAATATTTCTACAATTTTTTTTCCAGTGGTCAAATATTTCTTCAAATATTTTTTTCCAGTTGTCAAATATTTCTTCAAATTTGTTTCCCACTTGTCAAATATTTATGCACATGTTTCTTCCACTTGTCAAATATTTATGCAAATGTTTCTTCTACTTGTCAAATATTTATGCAAATATTTTTTTCCAGTTGTCAAATATTTATTCAAATTTGTTTCTGTGACGGATGTATAGTATGAAAAGTGAAGTCCCTGAATTGATGGATGATAAAGGATAGTAGCCCCGTATAGCATCGCAGCCCCTGGATTTGTGTGAAACACAATAGTCAGCATGGATTCCACGCGGGCTCATTAGCATGCACAATAGCAACGTGGAATTCTACAACGGGGCTAATTAATATGATAAACAGTTTTCATGCGTGCATCCAGGACATCGCTTTGTCTTAGGGGAGGTTAAACCACGCCTACCGCCCATCTCTAGAGCGATTTTAATCAAGCATTTCTCTACACTTTTCTGGCACCCCGCCTAGTAGGAGTTGCCAAAGCTTTATCGGGAGAGCGGGATACGATCAAAGGCAGTAGTGGTCCCCGGAATGAACAGAGCAGTTTCACGCATTCGTTTAAAACCTCAGTGCGAACTAGAGGAGAGCGCTGGCGGTCCAACAGAGACGGGGGGAAGTCAGGAAGCTTTGCAGCGGCGAAGTAACACAGAATTCCCCTAATATTAAATAAGTTGTGACATTTCGTGTGTCCCCTGATCCTTCAATTCTTTAATTATATATTGAGACCACTGAAGAATGCAGTTTATCATTTGCGTCAGAGAGTTTGATGAAAGCACTAGCTATATAGAACAAGATTGCCTGTGCATATCTTCTATATTGGAGTCTACAATTCATTCTATTTGGCCAGTCGGAATATATTAGTTTCAAGTAATCAGTGGTCTAGTTCTTTCATTTTATTTCACTAGATTTTATGTTAATTTAAAACTATTAAATAAACCTATCATAAAAGTTTCCAGTTGTAAATTAAATGATATATCTATACGTTATTTCCCAATATAATAGATGCTTAAATTTATTTTGAAGCCGCTAAGGGATTTATAACAAATTAATACAGTTTAGTTCTGTATATACGTGTGTTTTTAACCATTAGACTCGCGGAGAGTTTTTTTTTTTAATATATATAACTGAATATGCTAGTGTTTAAATTAGTCTTAACTGTAAACTTAGCGCGCATCAGAGTATGATTAGTATTGAGTGTATGATTTCATGTTTTCTATTTTTTCACATAAGATGATCATATACCTTTGCGCCCCAGAAATTATAGAGTCCTCCAGACTCGGTTCTTCTATCATCCAGAATTTTATGAACCTTTTAAATATAATCTTCTTGTGGCGACCCGTTGCAGTCTCGCTCTCTAAAGTTACATGAGGTAAAGCAAACCCAAGAACATTTAAAACTAATAAAGCAATAAATTATGTAAATTAACTGGAGAAGAACAATTGCCAGAAGCGATATATATATATATATATATATATATATATAATTTTTACTGCTCTACTGTGGAAAAGGAATATATTCTAGTACACTGACAGTCCTGTTATTTCTACTGGATTTAAACCCCGGAGAACCACATAACTCGCTGTTCAGTCTTTGTCATCACGCTATAAAGGTTTTACACCACCAGCGGTGAAATCCAGGAGACGACTACCTTCTCATAACTTTACCTGTGCCAGTGCCATCCCATAGAAACTTTTAGATAATAATCATATAGGAACACTAATGCTTCACCTTCCAGCGATTACGGGAAACATTGCTAAACGCCCAACCTGCTAGTCTGGGGCAGGAAAACGAAGGAAAAGACTCATTCATGTATTGAGTATTTACTTGCCTGTTTGTGTTATTCTATGGAGTGCCAGATTCAACGATCGGTAAGTGAGAATATGTGTGTGACTGATATGATGGCCATCGCTAGCGTGCATAAATGAACGAGAGATATTAGCAAAACTTATAATTCTCTGTACTTGGTAAATATCCTTGTACTGTATTCCTTGTATTGTTCTCTTTTAGTGGGGTTGCTTACCTTTTCTTATTCCTCCTCCCTTAATCTGCTTAGTCAAAGGATAACTTGGAGAATATAAGGACTCTGTTCCTACATCCCATACTAAATATGTTAAAACCCCCTATGAGAATAAATTAATCTATCTTTTTGGGTTAAAGTATCTCTTTCTGATAACCACTTGTCTTTGGACTGGGTTTTTTTTCTCTATACCAGCGGGAAGGGCATATTGGGATACTACTCCTCAACCCCCCCCCCCCAACCTTGTTATTTGTATTTTTCTGTAACTATGATTGTTGACTGTACCATGCTAAATGTTGTGATTTTGGTTTAAATGATAAATGAACGCCATTAACCTTAAATTACTGTGTTGGCGGACCCATTACCCATATCTGTTATATGCAGTTTGTATTCACGTTTGTGTGTTTGAAGCACCAAATTGGTGTGTGTACATGAGTGTTGAGTAACTGGCAAAAATTGTTTAGCCAGGAGAGGTTTAGGAGTCTACAGATAAACAAAATTGTCGTAAGATAGGCAAATCGGAGAAAGTACCCGATTTTGGAGACTGTCCTTACTCTTTTCAGCACCCTGGTGAATCAACTATCTATTTCTTAACCCCTACTATCATAGAGCCTTCACCATCATTCTTCACTCGAACGGGACCACTATTTCTAAGACCTATCTCAAATAAAAATTACGACAGTTTACCACTTGTCAAATATTTATCCAAATGTTTCTTCCACTTGTCAAATATGTCTTCAAATTTTTTTCCCACTTGACAAATATTTCTTACAGTTGTCAAATATATCTTTAAATTTTTTTCCATTTGTCAAATATGTCTTCAAATGTTTTTTCTACTTGGCAAATATTTCTTACACTTGTCAAATTTTTATGCAAATGTTTCTTCCACTTGTCAAATATTTATGCAAATATTTTTTTCCAGTTGTCAGATATTTCTTCAAATGTTTTTTCCACTTGGCAAATATTTCTTACACTTGTCAAATTTTTATGAAAATCTTTCTTTTACTTGTCAAATATTTCTCCAAATGTTTTTCCAGTGGTCAAATATTTCTTAGAGTTGTCAAATATTTATGCAAATGTTTCTTCCACTTGTCAAATATTTCTTCAAATTTTTTTACACTTGTCAAATATTTCTTACAGTTGTCAAATATTTATGCAAATGGTTCTTCCACTTGTCAAATATTTCTTCAAATTTTTTCCACTTGGCAAATATTTCTTACAGTGGTCAAATATTTATGCAAATGTTTCTTCCACTTGTCAAATATTTCTTCAAAAATTTTTTCAGTGGTCAAATTTTTCTTCAAATGTTTTTTCCATTTGTCAAATATTTCTTGAAACGTTATTTTCCGATTGTAAAATTTTTCTTAAAGTTAAACTTGTGTCCAAATTTTTTACCTGTTCAGTCAAGTGTAACTAAGTATTT
Source organism: Oreohelix idahoensis (assembly GCA_024509875.1). Taxonomy (NCBI): domain Eukaryota; kingdom Metazoa; phylum Mollusca; class Gastropoda; order Stylommatophora; family Oreohelicidae; genus Oreohelix; species Oreohelix idahoensis. Next base: position 196,396 of record JAMPIV010020373.1, read on the forward strand.
GTTCCAGTCATCAAACGGTTATCTACTTTTTTGTCCAGCAATTGTCGAACTTTAATGAAAACCTTTCTTCCAATATGCAAAGATGGCGCCAAAAGTTTCTCCCAGTCCTGCTCAAATGTTCCAACCTGTAGGTAAATATTTATTAATCTGTTTATAGTTTCTTTTCTTTTTTTTTTGCAGGGGCCAAATATTTCTTTGATTATTTCTTGCATGTATCAAATGTTTCTTGCCTGTGGAAAAAACAATTTGCCTAAATATACTACTCGTCAAAAGTCAAGGGCCACCCTATTTTTTTCAATACCTTTTTATACCAGAGCAGCCTGAACAATTGGTCTCAAGATTTCGTTCTGGTATCTTGGGCTGGTCAAGTTGCCTTGGATGATGTAGAGTGGGGTCCTGCCGTGTCTGTAGAAGCCTCCCCAGGCCATGACAGAATATAATGATTAAATGAAGGAAGTTTTTAGTAAAAATGAGTGCAATATCTTCCTCTGACAGTCCGCTATGCACGTTAAGCATAAAACCAACTCACCGACAACCAGGTTGCTCACGTGCAATTAGGTTTGCTGACCATAAATTCACATTTTTAATCTGTTTTTTTCAAACTTCCGTACAACCAAACAGGTAAAGTAATCGTGCTGATTGACATTCCACGTGCAATGGCGACTTTTCGTGAACAGAGTTCACTCTTAATTTGTTTTACAATCAGCAGACTTAGGGTAGTTTCATCACTTGCAAAAACCATGCCACCGAGAAGAAGTCTTGATACCTTACAAAGAATGAGGGCTATAGCGTGGGTTGAAAGTGGTTTATCTGTCCGTGAGGTTGCTAGACGGCTTGCAGTGTCACACTCTACTATCCAAAGAATTTTGGAGAGATTTCAGGCCACAGGAAGTGTGGAGAATCACCACGGCCAGGTCGCCCTACATGCACCAATAGACATGATGACCGGTACCTCTTGTTGTCAGCCTTGCGCCATTGAACAATGACTTGATCCACTCTAAGATGTCAGCTGAGACAATTTGTAAACGTTAATATCAGTCAAAGCACTATTCGCAGACGTTTACATGAATTTGGACTGGCTGCTCGACGTCCTGCAGTCAGAATCCCTCTTACTCCTGCTCATCGCAGAGTCCGTGTTGCTTGGTGTTGCGAGCACATCCGATGGACAAGGCAACAATAGAGTCAAGTTCTTTTCACTGATAAATCTCGCTTCACTGTGTCATTCAATGATGGCAGGATTCGAGTTTGGAGATGACCAGGAGAGCGATTTACTGATGACACAATTCGAGAGGTAGATCGTTATGGTAGGGGTTCTGTCATGGCCTGGGGAGGCTTCTACAGACACGGCAGGACCCCACTCTACATCATCCAAGGCAACTTGACCAGCCCAAGATACCAGAACGAAATCTTGAGACCAATTGTTCAGGCTGCTCTGGAAACCATAAGTGGTAATGCCATCCTCCAAGATGATAACGCTCGACCCCATCGAGCTCGTGTGGTGAATGAATTTATTCAGCAACATGGGATCATCAAGATGGTGTGGCCAGCTCATTCACCTGACCTTTCTCCGATTGAGCACCTCTGGTATGTCCTTGGTCGAAGTTTGTCAACGCGCGTTAAGTTTACAGTTAAGACTAATTTAAACACTAGCGTATTCAGTTGATTTTGTTCGCTACCCTCTGCCAATGGATGTTGCACAGCTGACTGCATTTCTGCTTCAGGTATGGCATGGTGTTCCTCAGGATACTCTATGGACCCTTGTGGACTCGATGCGTCTACGCTGTCTTGAATGCCTTGCTGCAAACGGTGGTCATACCCGATTTTGAAATGTCTATTTGTCCAATATCTATTGTGTGACTTTTGAAAAGGTGGGTGACACACTTCACAGCTTCATTGCGTTTGAATGTGTGTTTCCATTTCTTTACGTGACATGTCAATTTAGTATTCAATAAATGCCGTTTTGACTGATACCAATTACGTTTATATCAGAATTGTTTTATGGGTTCAACGAAGGTTTTTCTAAGTGGCCCTTGACTTTTGACTAGTAGTACAGGGTGTCCATAAAGTCTCTTTACAATTTAACAGATTTATTACAAAGGCAATTGATGAGATATCTTAATTAGATTTGTTCTATGTACTCAGTGGTTATCAAAGTTTTTAATCACATACCTTTATCGTATTTCAAGTACCCTGTTGATGAAAGAGGTACTGTTAAATGAACCCCTAAAAACATGGCTACTCCTCAAGAGAATGCACAATGTGTATCATGGTTTATTGAAACAAAATCGGATAGGCAGACTCAGCGAAACTACAGAACTAAGTATGGAAGAGATCCACCGTCACGTCCGTCAATTCGTGCATGGCACAAGAAATTTATGGAGACAGGGACAGTGTTGGATAAAGGGAGGAGTGGACGACCAAGAACATCTGAGAAAAACATTTAGCGTGTAAGACAAGCCTTTTATCATTCTCCCACAAAGTCCATCCGTACTGCTGCCAGACAGTTAGAGCTACCACGTTAAACAGTGCACAAAGTCCTACACAAGAACTTGCGATTGTACGCTTACAAAGTGCAACTCTTACAGGCACTCGAGCCAAATGATAAACCAAGACGAAAAGAGTTTGCAGTTAACATGCTGGAACGAATTTCTGAGGATGAAACGTTCCTCACCCGAGTTTGTTTTAGTGATGAGGCAACCTTTTATGTTTCAGGGAAACTGAACACACATAATGTGAGAATCTGGGGATCAGAAAACCCCCATGTGACTAGGGAACTTCACCGAGATAGTCCAAAGGTGAATGATACCATTGCCACCATTGATGAGGCTATGCTACAGCGAACATGGCAAGAAATCGAGTACCGTCTTGATGTGCTTCGTGCAACTAATGGTGCCGATATAGAGGTGTATTAAATGAGGCAAAAAAAACTTCAGTATCTACTTCTCATTTTGTAATAATTTCCACATATTTGTCTTTTCATTTGCATTTGTAATAAATTTGTTAAATTGTAAAGAGACTTTATGGACACCCTGTATATTTGTCACAGGCAAGAAACTTTAATCCGCAATAGTTATCAACTCCTGCTTGGACGACTAACATTAATAAGATGAAGGTTGGTCCTAATCTCGTGCTGGGACGCAGCACTTGAAAGGGGAGATCTGTTCAAAAGCCTTACTAATTTGACAATATTTTGCTTAAAATATTATTTTCTCCGCACTAGTCAACGCACAGTTAACAGTGTTGCCAACGAACTGGCTCTTCTGTACATAACTGTAATCAGTGAAGGACACAATGCAAATACTTGATGAAAGATCACAGCTGGTAGATGAAAGGTCACAGCTGGTGGGTATGAAAATGTACAAGGAAAAAACAAAGATGACAAGAGTAAATGACGGAAACGACAGCAATGCTACACTTGAAGAAACATGACTACAAGATGGAGAATCATACACATACCTTAGAAGCAATAATATGACAATAAAAATAACGTTCGTGTACTGTGCTGAGATCCTCCTTGTGTGATCTAACGAAGGAGATCTGAGCACTGATAGAATTGTCCGTGTGCAATGAATATGGCCTTTAAAAACCGAACCAAATGCCTGTGTCCTTGACCTAACTGAACTTACGTCAGAGTGGTGTTAAATTGTAAATCAATAAAAAATATTAAATATAACGTTAATCAAGAGTACTGCTTACTTAGCTTCAGTGTCCTAGGTATGTGTAGTTGTAGGAAAGATATATATATATATATATATATATATATATATATATATATATATATATATATATATATATATATATATATATATATATATATATATATATATATATATGTACCAACGAGCTGATCACCCGTTTGCCAGTCACTTTGATTACGGAAACAACAGCAAACGGATTGATTTGTCGTTGCCCTAAAGACGCCATTAGGCGTGATGGGAACAACGGCAAAGAAAATCTATTCGCTGTTGCCCTTAAGACGCCACTAGGCGTAATGGCCACTGACTGCTTTGCCGGTCGTTGGCTAAGGACGGAAGAAGAAGAAGATATATATATATATACATATATATATATATATATATATATATATATATATATATATATATATATATATATATATATATATATATATATATATATATTTAGTTGCTTAACCTTTACAGGACGTGGCAATCAACCCCAGCTTTTATTGGCTGTTTGTGATTTTTCTAGGCAATTTTTTTCATTCAGTAGTTTGCCATTGCTTTCTGAACGGTACGGCGCTTATACCATTGTTAAAAATCAACACAAAGCGATCTGCTACCAAACCGCCTGCACCAGGTTTCGAAAATAGTATATCTGGATTATGAAACTGCGTTCATATCCATTAGGCCACATACTTTCACAATTGCCTCCGGCTGGCAGAATTGTGGATTTTACGGCTGCAGCCAAGGTGGAGTGGGTTCATTTTCTACATAAGACAACAGGAATGCGGAGACACAGGAGGCGGAAATACAGAAACCATCGTGATTTTCCGGAAAGAAACAAGGCATTAGATTCTTCTGACAGCACACTTCCTATTTGATTAAGTTTTGATGTTTACTAATTTCTTTTTCGTAGCACGCCTCTTTCAACCATTTACTATGTACATGGAAGTGTTGGTTACGTCAAGACTTTTTTTTATATCATATGTTCTTTACTATATTATTCCTTACAATGGGGCTTTTACTGGTTAATAGTTCATTTTGTTGTGCTGCTCAGAAGCATACTTGTATCTATATGGCATGAATTGAATATTAGTTTGGAGTTTATTTGTGTACCTTTTCTATTGGTTTCGGTTAATACTTATTGATGACATAGCTTTGTTACTACTTTAAGAGTTGAACAGCTCTTAGAGAAGGTCATCCACTTTAAATACCTTACAGCTGTCATAGATAGGAAATGAGACATCAAAGAAGAGTTCGCTACCCAAAAGCGGTAGCTGGGAGACTTTTTCAGGGCAAAAATCGAGAATTCCACAGCAAAAGCGAAATGCGGAAGAACGCGAAAAAGGCTGTATACCGCTCTTCCTGTGTTCCAGTCTTGAGAAATGGGTGCGAGTCATGGATTATGACTGAAAGTCACAAAAGCCAGCTCCATTGAGATATCTGAGTAAGGTATCTGAAGTAACAAGAAGAGACATGGTTAAGATACATAAGTGCCTCAAAACCCAGCCCCTTCAGACCCAAGTGGAAAAGTCCCAATTACGATGGTTTGCCCATGAATGTAGAATAGAGTTAGATCGACTACCATAACAAGTATGGGAAACTAAGAGCCAGAGATGTCGACCTCCAGGACGACGTAAAGTTCGTTAGGAGAACAACATTAAACAATCTCCGAAAGAACGAGGACTAGACTGCTTAATGACCAAGAGAAAGAGAGACGATAAGATAGTATGGCGTTCTCCCTAGCAAACCTCTACACCCCGAGGTAGAAGAGGAACGTATCATGTCTTCTTTTCGCTGATCTTAAACGCTGCCTTCTACCGGGATGTCATCCTTTATTCCCTTAAATGTCCATCTGATTTGTAACACTGCTCTGTAAAACCACATAACTTGGGTTCCCATTAATCCCCTGTTTTATAATCCATGATTTGCCTCCACATAACATATTCTCTATTAAAACAATAATCAGTGAATTCATAATTGTTACACATGATTCCTCAGTTTTATTTACACAGTGTACGTGTAAAGAAAAAAAAAAAAAAACCACATTTATTGGTATCTAGAGTTGTACCTTTTTTTCCCTTCATCTGCTATACTCACCTGCTGGAGACTGAACAAAGAGAATGTGTTACATTTATCACCCCATCCCGATGTCAAGTATTTATTGTACTTTTACCACAGTAGGTTTCCTAACAATTTGTAGTAGATTATGAGATTGTTAGAGTTTTCAGTAGATTCGCTTTAGTTGTCTGTTATGAGGCGCAGGTAAAAGTAGCCTTGTTGTTGTATCAGCAGAGACCTTGAACTATGTGAGGTCTAGAATAAAATGTACTTCACTCACACAAGAACGTTTAGATAATGTTTTAATCATAGCATTAACTAATAAACTGTCAAGTATATCTTCACTCTCAAGAGTTATATTGCTGACCCTGTTCTCTGGTCTCCGCCAGGATATCATTGTTCATTACTTCTGATGTCAAAGTAGTGTCCAATTGGCTGAGTGGTTAAAGCTCTTTCCTCTCGCGGTACAGCTGCGGGATTCCGAGATCGAAACCTGACAGCGTTACGCACCAGGTAAACCAGTTGTAAATGGGTAGCTGGCTCTTCTTTAGTGTTAGGAATGCAAAGGCAGCAAGGAAGGAACTTATCACTATCACCTAAAAAAAAAGCTGGACGTAGTATGATGAAGTCTCTAACATTTTATTACCCTACGGCAATATCTTTTATGGGGTTAGCTAGACCTTTTTTATTAGATTCCATAAGTATTGGTAATATTGGTCTATACCTTATATACCACTACTACATATTTTAGTCTCTAAACTTTCTGAACTTAATCATTGTCTATACTTCTCTACCACATTACATATTTATTACTTTCAGTTTACGTTTAGTCTGCCTGTCCTGGGTTATTTGTTCAAGGCGTCTTCATGTCGCTCCTACCCGTTGTGTGTGTGCGTCTTGTAACTTTCTCAATGTGTTTTAGGTTCTCCTTCCATATCTGATACCTGTGCGTTTCCAGAACAATGACTGCCTTGTAATCTATTGATATAACTTGTGTATCAGGTTGTGCTACGGGACGGAACTAGTTAAGAGAATATTTAGATAAAATTAAATAAAGCTTTTATCATCATCAATATACTCGTATTTTATGTTCCCTTGAATGTCCTCAACAAACACACACTAACTCCGTCTGTCCTGTGTCATCCTTTCAAGGTTTTTCTTTGTCTACTATGTCTCTTTAATGTCTGTCTATAGCTCTTTTACCCGTGATAACATGTCTGTCTATAGTTGTCTTACCCGTGATAACATGTCTGTCTATAGTTGTCTTACCCGTGATAACATGTCTGTCTACTTGTTCTTACACGGAGATTTTAGCACAGGAACTGCTTTACATTGCTATCAACAGATTGTCTTAATGTGTGTCCTGTCTCACGTCATGTCTTCTCAGCTCAAACGAGGAAGTGACTTTGGCTATCTCAGAAACTCACAGTCTCAGCTTTCAGTTACTCCTTAAAATTGGAAGTGTCAGACATGGGCAACAGCATCGAATCATCCTGACCCAGTAGACAAGCCAGCTCCATCACTCAAAAACTAAGTCCAGTCACTAAGTTAAGTGTACTAGTAGGAGTAATATAACACTAGAAGTGTAGTTCAACATCGTGGTAATAGTACTATAGGAGTGATGGGTTATAGACTTGGTGTTCACTTCTCATTCCGATATCTAGATTCACAGTTTATTATAAGAATAATTGTTTTACAAACCAGTTTTAAGCTTTAAAAAAAATATGTTAGTGTTTCATGTGTTGTAATTTATATTCTGTGATCTAAGGGAACTCGTCAGTAATTTGTTAGTTTGGAGAGATGTTGCCCTGGATACTTAAAATATATCTGAAGAAATTTCCCAGATCTCCTTCTTTCACAGATAGAGACTTACCTTCTCTTTTTTCTCCAAATTACATTTTTTATAATTCGTCCTATTGAACTTTTCTTTACCTCCACAGTTAGGTCAAATAAAGGTATCTTTCTGAGGCAAAAAAAAAAACTTACCTCAAAAATGTTTTTCCCAACTTAATTTATGCGGCAGTTTATGCCGGCCAAAAATACATTAAAGCTAATGGAGTTTGGTAGCGTCAAGAGATCTATTCTCTGATACATATCATTTTCCCAAAACTACAATCCAGTGTACATTTAGAAATGTTTAACAAAAATACTTGAGCAAAGTTATATAAGGATTAAACATTTTTTTTAAATTACTTGCTTATACAAGGAAACTTTTTGTGCTATTTACTATTATATAAATATATTGTAATACTGTGAAGAACGAAAGACGCAATGTTAAAAATTTTAATTACGTTTAACAACTATTTTGTTTCCCTTGGAATGAAAAATTATTTCCCTTTGAAAAAAAAATTTAAAAACTATCTACTTGTGCGTTGCGGGGACAAACATTGCGATGTGAACCTCTGCTTGAGTAAAAACGTAGAAAATTAATTTAATGTCAGTGAAGCGATATATTTGTTGCAGCACGTGTGTTACAAAGAATGTGTTAAATATCACTTATTTTTAACTGGAGTAACGTATTGTAATAAAAAGCAGTAGTTAAAATGTATGCACGTTTTTGAGGTGTAACCTTGCAGAATTTTTCTTTTTTTGTTACTAGTAAAACAGATAATGTTATCTTCTTCAAACAAACACAATAATTCAGTGCTGTTAAAAATAGAAATAAAAAGTCGAAACGAAATGAATTCTTACTGGTGCAACATTTTTTACTACTGCTTCCATACGAGCTAAGATCGGTACTGCAACGACTAACTATAGGTCAGTTTTGTAGAAACATATTCAAGAACTGTGACGACGAGAAACACATAACTGAAGGGATTCAAACAACACAGTGGGTGACTAGAATTTCAAATCTAGAGACTTCTAAAAGTCAAGCTAACGAGCATCGTCGCCATCAATCAAGTATTATATATTAATATTTTTGTGGTTTACAATTTTTACAGACCTGAGTAATCACCCCCACCCGTGTGTTACCGGGGTCCGAAAGGGGAGCAAAGAATAGTAAAACTGTTCCCTGCCATGCATGTCGTAGAAAGCGACTAAGGAGGGTTGGACATGATGCTGGTTACCACATCCTGTATAAAATTTAAACCACAAAAAACTTCAACGAACATGGACAAGTCAATTAAGTAAAATAAAACACAGCCATCCAAGACAGAGGAAGGTTCTCTCTCAGGGAAGCGTATGATGCAACACAGAGAAAGCCGAAAGGAGTCTGTGTTATTGACTTACCTTTTTTCTTCTAGGAGAACTTCCAGATTTGGCACCTGGAATGTTCGGACATTAAACGAACAAGGGAAAGTGGCACAAGTAGCAGCAGAAATGAGGGAATATAAAATCGAGGTTTTGGGACTGCGTGAAACAAAGTGGAAGGGGGTAGACAAGAAGAAACTCATCACAGCTGAATTGGTGCTGCCCTCAGGACATGAAGACGAAAGTTCCCACCACAGTGAAGGGGTAGCTCTTATGTTATCTAAAGAAGCACAGAACGCACTCATTGAATGGGAAGCCGTTGGACCCTGAATAATAACAGCTACTTTTAAAACAGCTAAAAAGAAAATAAATGTAAATGTCATCCAATGTTATGCACCAACTAATGATAAAGAAAAGTCTGTGAAAGAAGCATTTTATACTAGACTACAGGAAATTATGGAAAAAGTAAAAAAAAGAGACATCACAATTTTGATGGGTGACATGAATGCAAAGATAGGTACAGTCAACACCAGCTTTGAAGAAGTCATGGGAAAACATGGGCTAGGAATAATGAATGAAAATGGGGAATTATTCTCAAACTTCTGTGCTTCGAATCAGCTGGCTATAGGAGGAAGCATGTTTCAACATAAGAGAATACACAAGGCAACATGGACATCACCAGACACTGAAACAGAAAATCAGATTGATCATATATGAATAAATAAGAAGTTTAGATCATCATTGCAGGATGTAAAGGTATATAGAGGAGCAGATGTGGCATCAGATCACCACCATCTGATAGCCAAAATAAAAATGAAACTCAAGAGATATGCAACAAAGCAAAATTATAGACAACAATTTAATGTAGGACATCCAAGAAATCAAGAAACAAGAGACAATTTGCGGTCACAGTATCCAACAAATTCCAAGTGCTCCAACAGCTGGAAGATGTAGAGAATACAGAAGACTATTGACAGCAAATAAAAACGGTATGGAATGAGACATGTGAAGAAATACTGGGGAAGAGGGAACGACAAAAAAAAGCATGGATAACAACTGAAACCTTCAATAAGATAAAAGACAGAAAAAACAAGAAAGCAGATATAAAATCCCGCAAAACCAGAAGTTTCAAAGCCAAGGCTCAAGAAGTGCACACAGAAGCAAGTAAAGAAGTAAAAAGAAGTATCAAAAGATACAAGAGGAAGTATATTGAGGAGTTGGCAAGAGAGGCAGAAAATGCTGCAGCCAAAGAAAATATGAGAGAACTGTATAGCAGCACAAAAAAGCTGACAGGGAAATACAAAGCAAACAAGTTGCCTCACAAAAGACAAGAATGGAAAACTGCTCAGCAATATACAAGAGCAAATGAAGAGGTGTACATAATATTTTGAGGACCTTCTCAATAGACCAGCTCCACAAAACCCCCCGGAAATCCAGCCAGAAGAAGAAGAGCTACAAATTAACGGTGAAAGACCAACGAAGGAAGAAATAAAGAAAGCCATAAAGCTTCTAAGAGCTGGAAAAGCGTCTGGACCTGATGGCATTCCAGCAGAGGCCATTTAAGCAGATATCGACACGGCTACAGAGATGTTATATAAATTACTTGGTAAAGTCTGGGAAAATGAAGAGATATTAGCAGAATGGAAGGAAGGATATCTGGTTAAGTTGCCTAAGAAGGGAAATTTACAAGAGTGCACAAATTATAGAGGAATAATGTTACTATCAGTGCAGGAAAAGTATTAAACAGGATTTTCATTGAGAGATTAAAAGAGTCCATAGTCAAGAAACTGAGAGATGAACAAGTAGGTGTTCGACAAAACTGATCCTGTACAGACGAGATAGCCACTTTGAGAATAATAGTTGAACAAAGTCTGGAATGGAATTCACTACTATATCTTGTACATCGGATCATCTGTGGACTGCAAAAAGGCATTTGACAGTGTAGAGAATCACTTTGGAAATTGATGAGGCATTATGAAGTTCCCCTGAAGATCATTAACTTAATAAAGAAAACATATGAAGACATGACATGTAGAGTTCTTCATGAAGGACATCTTACAGAACCGTTTGGGATAAGAGCAGGAGTGCGACAGGGATGCCTCTTGTCTCCATTTCTTTTCTTACTGGGTTATGAGAACATTGACAACACACAACGTAAATTGGATCCAGTTGTCGTAGATTTTTTGATAGGGGAATTAAGACATAGATTATTCCCTTCTGAATAGAGTAGAACAGGTGGTGACGCAGTGAGAGATGATATAAGAGATATATTTTACACGAATGAAATGGTGGAAAATGGGTAGAGTCTGTCCCTGAACTCGAGAAGCTTTCTCTCCTTCAGCCTATCTCTACAACAGAACTTGGTTAGTCAGACAGTCTACTAGAATATAATATATATATATATATATATATATATATATATATATCAACCACTCACTTACACTCACACATAAGTACGTGACGACAATAAGACGCACAGACGTGAAAACTATAACTATGGAATATGGATCTTTTGGAACGAGCTGACCAGCACACGTAAATAAAGTTTATGTAAATTTTATTTATCATAAAGAACTTCACGACAGCAAACAGTTTTGAATATCAAATCAAATACGAATAAATTTAAGTTAATGAATTAATTAAGAGTTAGACTCATAGGTTTAATCCTCCCTCCCTCTGTTGAGACACGAGCCCCGTTAGAGCAAAGTTATTAACCACCAAAAGAGTCAAAGGTTTTTACGCTATGGTCTAAAAATTTCCTCTACAGTAAAGAACCGAGTATACGTTAATCTATTCTGAAAGAAATAAAGGAAGTTAAACGCCAAACCCGAGCCAACAAAAGGAATTTCCTAGACGATCTTGCAAGACAGGCAGAGGAGGCAGCACTGAGAAATGAACAAAGCACAGTATACAAAATAACTAAATTCATCAGCGGAAAACGAGGTGCAAACAATATTACATTAGTAAGAGATAAGCAAGGTAATCTCATCACGACAGCAGAGGGACAAGAAACAAGATGGGCAGAGCACTTCAGAGAAACTCTGAACAAGGAACCACCAGAGACACAATTGAATGTTCCTGAAGCTGAAAACGATCTAGATGTGAATACAGACATTCCACAAAAAGAAGAAATCATCACATCAATCAAAAGGTTAAAGAACGGCAAAGCTCCGGGCCATGATAACTTAAATGCAGAGCTATTTAAGACAGACCCTGAGCTAGCAGCAGAACTATTAGAACCACTATTTGCACAAGTCTGGAAAAAGGGGACAACACCATCAGAGTGGAACAAAGGAATAATTGTCAAATTGCCCAAGAAGGGAGATCTTGCAGACTGCAATAATTGGAGAGGAATCACTCTTCTCTCAGTTCCCAGCAAAATACTAGGCAGGATAATTATAAAGAGAATTTCAAAGGCAGTAGATCACAAACTGAGGAAAGAACAAGCAGGATTTAGAAAGAACAGGAGATGTGTAGATCATATATTCACTCTCAGGAACATTATAGAGCAGTGCTCAGAATGGCAAAGACAGCTTTACATTAATTTCGTTGATTTTGAAAAGGCTTTTGACAGCATACATAGGGACAGTTTATGGAAAATACTGAGGGCTTATGGAATTCCAAGCTGCATAGTGTCAATCATAAAAAGCCTCTATGCAAACGTTACGTGCAGTGTTGGGCAGAGCAACCTAACCTTTGAGGTGAAGACAGGAGTACGACAGGGATGCCCCTTATCAACCACTCTATTTTTAACAGTCATAGACTGGGTGATGCGTCAGACAACAGAGGGCAGTCCAAGAGGAATAAGATGGACAACATTTTCTACATTGGAAGATCTGGAATATGCAGATGACATTGCACTACTAGCACATGCACATCAACAGATCCAGGAAAAAACGGATAGACTTAATAAGTTTAGCCAGCAGATGGGCTTGAACATCAATTTAAAGAAGTCTGAGGTCATGACGCTCAATGTGAGCAACCCTGAGCCCATATCAGTAAGGAATAAGCAATTGGTACAGACAGATACCTTCACATACCTAGGAATAATAGTAACACCAGACGGCGGGGCAGGCAAAGACATCAACATCAGAATGAATAAGGCAAGAACAGCCTTCTTTAGCCTAAACAACATCTGGAAGTCCTCCCAGTACAGCACAAGCACAAAATTAAGATTATATCAGAGCTGTGTGCTTTCTGTGCTTCTCTATGGTGCGGAATGCTGAGAGTTACAGAGAAGGAAATGTCGAAATTGTCCTCTTTTCACACAACATGCCTAAGAAAAATTCACCTCATCTTTTGGCCGAATACCATCACTAACCAAGATCTGCTTACTCGTAGCAAGCAAGAGGACATGCACACCATCATAGCTGGCAGACGCTGGAACTGAGTTGGTCATGTCCTCAGAAGAGACCCCGATGCCATCACAGGAACAGCTATGCCTTGGACCCCTGAAGGAAAACGAAAGAGAGGCCGACCAAAAACAACCTGGCGGAGGACTGTGGAGGCTGAGATGCAAAGAATGAACCAGAGTTTGGGCACTGTACGAAGGATGGCCACCGACCGAGCAAAGTGGAATCAATTTGTTGTTGCCCTACAAGACGCCACTAGGCGTGACTGCCACTGACTGCTTTGACGGTCGGCGGCTAAGGATCAAGAATCATTGCCAGGAAAAGTATTAAACAGGATTATCCTCGAGAGATTAAAAGAGTCCATAAACAAGAAACTAAGAGATGAACAAGCAGGTTTTCAACAAAATAGATACTGTACATACCAGATAGCCACTTTGAGAATAATAGTTGAACAAAGTCTGGAATGGAATTCACCACTATACATCGGATTTGTGGACTACGAAAAGACATTTGACAGTGTGGACAGAGAATCTGTTTGGAAATTGAGGAGGCATTATGGAGTTGGCCTGAAGATATTTAATTTAATAAAGAATACATATTGTCGTGAAATATTCTAATCCACATATATAAATTAAAAGGTAAATGCAAAGCCTAACAAATAAATTTAATAAAAGGAAGAAGAATGGTAAAGAACAGTGCTGTCACAATGGCAGTACTCGAAATCCCCCTTTGTTTTATGCTTCGTCTGCAAATTGTAACGTTTCCACGTTAAATATAAGCCACTGCATAAATACAAGCGTTTCCACAACACATTAAAACGGGTATTGCATTTCTAAGAAAAACATTGAGAGGCACACTGCGTAATGACCTAAATTAATCCTAACATTAATTATACTACGTTACCAAAACGAACGAACAGATGGACTAAAAGATAGAGAGAAGGGAGAGGCAGAAAGCCGAACACGTGCAACACTAAACACGCGTCGCGCGATACACAATTGCTGCCATCACGCGTGTAAGGCCACATGCACTAACTTTATTTCAAATCGACAGTGATAAAATTCACTACCCTTCCCAGAGTTAGGTTTTAAAAAACCTGGAAAACGCTTATTAGAAAAGATGACATTAGATGGGTTTACGTTTGAAAACATTACGGTACCCAGACAGCACATCTTCGAAACAGGAGGTTGAAGAGATTGCATATTTTGAACGCAGCCACGTAGCTCTTTTAAATTTGTATATTTGGGTTCCTTAGGGCTTGCTGACAAAGAATATGTAAAACGTTACGCAAATAGTCTAGGAATTACCAAATTATAACCAAAATAAAATAGTGGGGATGCCTGACAGCATGAAATCATTTCTGCTCATAAAATTTTTTTTTATAACGTGTTTGAAAAAACCTTACGTTACGGAAATAGCCTACCATGTAAACTCCTAATTGATTGGAGCGCAACAAATATAAGACTAAACACGATTGGTCGGGCTATAAATACTATCTTTCGTTGTCAGGGGAAACGGGAGTAGGAGTATTTTTTGAAAAGATGTGTGGACAGGGTTTCATTGGTTAGAGCTGCGAATATACACAATTCAGAGCGTTAGTTCGAGACCACTAGTTCAAATAAGCTTGATGAAGCAACAGTGCGTTGAAGCCAGCTCATATTTTTGCTAAATAAAAGCCTGGAACATAAGCAGATGGGAATTTGTGCCAGTATTTGTGCCAGAATTCATTGCTAGTCAACGTATCTGTGTATTTCCATGAATTGTGGTAGGTTTGAAATATTCAATATCTTTTAATGAAAATTGAATGCAAAATTGTTAATTTATGCCTGTATATATGTGTAGTTCAGTAGCGAACATGAGGAAAAGCCTATAATGCTCCAGCCTGAACAGAAGGTGTCGGAGGAAAGTAAAACTGCATGGAATGGCCAAACAGTACACTGACACCTAGATTATTGATTAGACAGAAATAATGCTGGAATTGCAGAGGCGTAGTAACCATTAGGGAGGGAAATACTGGTATAAAGTATTTCAGATGAAGCTGACAGTTGGCCTAACACTCTGAACTCAATGTTTGTGATGTATTGTGCTCAGTGTAAAAAGAGAGTATAAATTAGTTATGACGTAGAAGGTACATCCTTCTTGTTTTCAGGGACTGTGGTCTTAACGTTATTGAGCAGCACCTGGTCGGACAGCATACTCCTTGGTCCATTTAGCTATCAGTGAGGTGTCTCCAGAGCCCAGGGGAGAAATCGAGCAGAGGAGTCTTTTCCTGCCGCCATCACGCAAGATAAGCTGATGTTGCCAGCTGAGCTCAACATTATGTACCCCCATCTTAAAATGACAGTGTAAAATACAATTAAGAGGGGAATTTAATTGTTTTAATATCAGGAACTGAGAACATCTCCAATACTAGTTCCAATAAAGACAAACTATTGAAGTCATGATGACAAATACCAACAGAGCTTGAAAAAAACAAAACCAGTATTACCTCATATTACCACTACACAACTGACACACATAGGATACTATTAAACATATATGTCACTACAAGATTCATATTGAGAAATTCTGTACATATAACTTGTAATTAAAATTGATTGTGATTCCTGGTTCCCTTTGTATTTGAATCAGGACACATATCCATTCATGACAGCACTGAATACATATTGTTATTTGAAAAGTTATCAGTGACTCCTTTAAGATATCCTTTAGAGTGTTATATGTATGTGAGTGTCACAGTGTTGTCAAGTGTGGTGGAATAAATTAAATTGTTTATCTGTCTGTTGTTGTTATGACTTACACTTCATCATACACATACCCTAGACATATAACGTAATCATCACACTACTCCAGAATAATTCTAACTGAGATATAAATATATGTGGCAGCAAGTAAGGTTATCTATAATACACTACTCCTATTAGATATAGATACCTTCACAGCTGATCTCAGTCAGTACACTAAGTCCCCTATAAATATTTATAACATCCCACTTCACCACATATATTGGGGTCTCGCTCTTGGGATTTTGAATCTTTACCTATTAAAAATAGTGGGGGTAATTCACTTCAGGGAATATAAGAATTAAAAGGTATCCTTGGGTGGAATTAAATAAGGTTGAGCTCACGGTGCCTGTGTTGTCCATTAGATATATATTTAGAGATTGAATTGTTGGTTAGACATTGTATAAATTTACCTGATAGACAATGGCGGACCTGGCAAAATTTCGATCTGCTGCTGTTCAGACTGCAAAAGAGTTAGGATTAGATGGGCAAGTTATGGTTGCCTATGTCACTACGGAATGTGACAAATTTATTGAACGCGAAGAAAGAAGGTTTGAAGCCGAAAGAAAGTTAGAGGCTGAAAGGGAAATTAAGAGGTTACAATTTGAGGCTGAGGCTGAGACTAAGAGGATGCAGATTGAGGCTGACAAAGAGGCAAAAGCATTGGAAGCCGAGGAAAGAAGACAGGCTGCAGAAAGGGAAGAGAAGAAATTAGCTGCAGAAAGGGAAGAGAAGAAATTAGCTGCAGAAAGGGAAGAGAAGAAATTAGCTGCAGAAAGGGAAGACAAGAAATTAGCTGCAGAAAGGGAAGCAGAGGATAAGAGATTACAAAGGGAACATGAGTTACGACTAAGGGAGTTTGAGTTTCAAGGCCATGCTCCTGAAAATGGTGCCAGTCCCTTTGCCTCTGATGCCACCGCTAGCCAGGGAGCCTCAACCTCAGCTATGAATTTCCATTTAGATCATCTTGTTGAGAAAGACGATGATATAGAGAGCTATCTAAATAGGTATGAACTATTAGCTACCACATATGGGTTAGAGAGAGAAAGGTGGAGCTTAAAGTTATCTCAGGGACTTCGTGGGGCAGCTTATGAAGTTTTTGCAAAAATGAGCAGAGGTGATCAGGAAAATTATGACATGCTAAAGCAGGCTCTTTTGTTAAGATATGAAAAGAATGCAGAATTCTATAGGAAAAAATTTAGGAATGCTAAACTACTGTCAGGTGAAACCTATCACCAGTTCTCTGCACGAATAGAGACATACTTGGAGAAATGGACTTCTCTGGGGAAAACCCAAGATCTTAAGGAA
This sequence comes from Oreohelix idahoensis, assembly GCA_024509875.1. Classification (NCBI taxonomy): domain Eukaryota; kingdom Metazoa; phylum Mollusca; class Gastropoda; order Stylommatophora; family Oreohelicidae; genus Oreohelix; species Oreohelix idahoensis. Next base: position 213,772 of record JAMPIV010020373.1, read on the forward strand.
ATGGTCCTTATAGAGCAATTAAGAGAGTCCATGGCTCCAGACCTGAGAAAGTTTCTCATGGAACAAGGTGCAGAGAGGCTGGGTGAGTTGCTAAATGTTGCTGAAAGGTATCAAGCAGCTCAAGCAGAGGTAACAGGTAATAAAAAGAAACAAGTGGATAACTTTAGGGCACCACAGAACTTTAATAAATTTGATCCTAGGGATCAAAACAAAGGTAAGCACCAATTTGATAGGCCACGGTATGAAAATAAAAATAAATTCCCACAATTCGATGAAAGGAAATATGATGAAAGAAAATCTTTCAACCAAGGAAAAAGGTGGTGTAAAAATTGTCAGATGGACAATCATGACACTGACCGTTGCAGAAGGAAACCTGTGTATATGGCCACCCCTCAGGTCAGGTCGACCTCAAGACAGGAGGAGGATATTATGTTGGATACCACTCCAGAAGAGATGAGGAAGGCACAGGCTGGGGATAAAACACTCAAGCCTTGTTTCAGAAAATTGTCAACTTGTCATACAACTCCAGGCAAGGGAGATTTTTACATGAAAAACAAGTTGATGTATAGGAAGACTGGAGCTAGATCCAAAGGTCAGGGACAGCTGGTACTTCCTAAAAGATATAGGGCAGACTTAATAAGGAGCCTACATGTGAAACCAGATGGGGACCATGAGAAGATAGGTACCATCATTCAAAAGGTGGCTCACAATTATTATTGGCCCAAAGCAAGATGGGACATTGAGAATTTTGTAGAAAGGTGTAGCATAGCACATGAGGGAACACCCACAAGTGGGAACATGGATCAGGACCTGGACACGCCACGGGGCAAAATTAGGCCTGATAATAAAAAGAAAAATAGATTTGATAAAGTGGACCAAATAGAATGGGAAGCCCCTTTTCACGGACAAGCTTCACTTAACTGTTTTACAATGGCCACTATGCGGAGAGTGCAAAAAGATGTCTTACCCCAGGATAAGCCGAAAATCCCTCAATCGGACTAAAACAAACTGGAGGAAGAGGATGTAGAGAGGAAATCTCTCATCAAGAATTTTAAGTGGGGAGACAACCCCAAGAGAAAAATTGGTAGCGGTCGTTTTGTGCATGATAATTCTGGGAAGAAAAATCATCACTATAGAGCTTCGAGTGGAAGAGACCATACCGGTGCATGGACAAATAGGTCCACAAAATTAAAGGTCCATATGTAGCTTTGTTAAGAACGTGGACTGATGAAAAGGCAGAGGAAAACATTACATCTTCATACCAATATGTGAATGAGCTGACCACTCGTTTAAAAACTGGCTGGAAACTTGCCAATGAAAATTTGAAACAAGCCAGGAAGAAACATGCTGCCTATTATAACAGGAAGGCGAAAGACAGAGATTTGGCTGTGGGAGAGAAGGTACTGCTTCTTCTCCCCGGGAGTCAGAATAAGTTACAAATTGGATGGCAGGGTCCATATACAGTTCTAGAGAAGGTGTCTAGATCAAATTATAAGATAGATAAGAAGGGGAAAGAAAAAATCTATCATGTGAATCTCCTGAAGAAATATTTGGAAAGAGAACATCAGGAAGAGACACACTTGTTGACCTTGTCCATCGCCATGGAGATGAAAAAGGAACCACTTTCATCATTTGAATATCCATTACACCCCTGTGAGACAGCCGCACAGGTGAAAATCAGTACACATTTAACGAAAACTCAGAAAGAGAGAGTGCAACAGGTTCTAAATAATCATGCAGAGGTGTTAACAGACCGACCAGGGCATACAAAACCATTGGAATATGATATGAAACTGATAGACCCCACACCTGTCTGTATGAAACCATATTCGATTCCGTTTGCTAAGGAGAAAGCTTTGAAGGAAGAGATAGACTATCTATTGAAGGAAGGAATTATTTCACACAGTGAATCTTCGTATAGTTCCGGTGTTGTACTCTTAAGGAAGCCCTCTGGAGAACATAGACTCTGTATAGATTACAGGAGACTGAATGCTATTACAGAAGGACAGGTGGATCCATTGCCGGATACAAATCAGCTGTTTGCCAGACTAAATAAAGTTAAATATTTCTCAAAAGTGGATCTGAGTAAAGGATACTATCAGATTCCAGTAAAGCCTGAGGTTAGACCATACCTAGCTTTTAGTACCTCAGAAGGACACTATGAGTTTAATAGATTGCCATTTGGATTGAAGAATGCGCCTAGTGTCTTCTCTAGAATGATGAGAAAATTGTTGGATGTAAACATTTCGGAGGAACGTAATGAATCCCTGAGTTGCCTCTTTGATTGAGGATATTCCGAATGTTTCATACAGGATAATAAGAAGATTATGGGATCCACTACGAAAACTCTGCTATCACCAGGTATATGTTATCTTCTCATAACGTACATTTTGAGGGAAATATAATGTTCTCTGGACATGTCATTGCGCAGACTCAGAGAAGAGAAATGGTGAATACGGGTTGCGAAGCAGCATTAAGACAAGCACTCACACTTGCGGCTGTTCAGTAACATAACCGAAATATATTATTGGTTGTAGAAGTCTGAGGCAGATTTCATGAGTAGTGCCTACTCTGAATGGACCCAACTACATAAAACCATGATAGCACCACAGCAGAGTAAAGTCAAGTTGACTTACATTTATCTATGTGTATATAGAATAAAGGACTGACATGGGATGTCTGTTTTAAGAGGGGAGGTGTCGTGAAATATTCTAATCCACATATATAAATTAAAAGGTAAATGCAAAGCCTAACAAATAAATTTAATAAAAGGAAGAAGAATGGTAAAGAACAGTGCTGTCACAATGGCAGTACTCGAAATCCCCCTTTGTTTTATGCTTCGTCTGCAAATTGTAACGTTTCCACGTTAAATATAAGCCACTGCATAAATACAAGCGTTTCCACAACACATTAAAACGGGTATTGCATTTCTAAGAAAAACATTGAGAGGCACACTGCGTAATGACCTAAATTAATCCTAACATTAATTATACTACGTTACCAAAACGAACGAACAGATGGACTAAAGGATAGAGAGAAGGGAGAGGCAGAAAGCCGAACACGTGCAACACTAAACACGCGTCGCGCGATACACAATTGCTGCCATCACGCGTGTAAGGCCACATGCACTAACTTTATTTCAAATCGACAGTGATAAAATTCACTACCCTTCCCAGAGTTAGGTTTTAAAAAACCTGGAAAACGCTTATTAGAAAAGATGACATTAGATGGGTTTACGTTTGAAAACATTACAGTACCCAGACAGCACATCTTCGAAACAGGAGGTAGAAGAGATTGCATATTTTGAACGCAGCCACGTAGCTGTTTTAAATTTGTATATTTGGGTTCCTTAGGGCTTGCTGACAAAGAATATGTAAAACGTTACGCAAATAGTCTAGGAATTACCAAATTATAACCAAAATAAAATAGTGGGGATGCCTGACAGCATGAAATCATTTCTGCTCATAAAATTTTTTTTATAACGTGTTTGAAAAAACCTTACGTTACGGAAATAGCCTACCATGTAAACTCCTAATTGATTGGAGCGCAACAAATATAAGACTAAGCACGATTGGTCGGGCTATAAATACTATCTTTCGTTGTCAGGGGAAACGGGAGTAGGAGTATTTTTTGAAAAGATGTGTGGACAGGGTTTCATTGGTTAGAGCTGCGAATATACACAATTCAGAGCGTTAGTTCGAGACCACTAGTTCAAATAAGCTTGATGAAGCAACAGTGCGTTGAAGCCAGCTCATATTTTTGCTAAATAAAAGCCTGGAACATAAGCAGATGGGAATTTGTGCCAGTATTTGTGCCAGAATTCATTGCTAGTCAACGTATCTGTGTATTTCCATGAATTGTGGTAGGTTTGAAATATTCAATATCTTTTAATGAAAATTGAATGTAAAATTGTTAATTTATGCCTGTATATATGTGTAGTTCAGTAGCGAACATGAGGAAAAGCCTATAATGCTCCAGCCTGAACAGAAGGTGTCGGAAGAAAGTAAAACTGCATGGAATGGCCAAACAGTACACTGACACCTAGATTATTGATTAGACAGAAATAATGCTGGAATTGCAGAGGCGTAGTAACCATTAGGGAGGGAAATACTGGTATAAAGTATTTCAGATGAAGCTGACAGTTGGCCTAACACTCTGAACTCAATGTTTGTGATGTATTGTGCTCAGTGTAAAAAGAGAGTATAAATTAGTTATGACGTAGAAGGTACATCCTTCTTGTTTTCAGGGACTGTGGTCTTAACGTTATTGAGCAGCACCTGGTCAGAGCTTTGCTGAATCCAGAGTCGGACAGCATACTCCTTGGTCCATTTAGCTATCAGTGAGGTGTCTCCAGAGCCCAGGGGAGAAATCGAGCAGAGGAGTCTTTTCCTGCCGCCATCACGCAAGATAAGCTGATGTGGCCAGCTGAGCTCAACATTATGTACCCCCATCTTAAAATGACAGTGTAAAATACAATTAAGAGGGGAATTTAATTGTTTTAATATCAGGAACTGAGAACATCTCCAATACTAGTTCCAATAAAGACAAACTATTGAAGTCATGATGACAAATACCAACAGAGCTTGAAAAAAACAAAACCAGTATTACCTCATATTACCACTACGCAACTGACACACATAGGATACTATTAAACATATATGTCACTACAAGATTCATATTGAGAAATTCTGTACATATAACTTGTAATTAAAATTGATTGTGATTCCTGGTTCCCTTTGTATTTGAATCAGGACACATATCCATTCATGACAGCACTGAATACATATTGTTATTTGAAAAGTTATCAGTGACTCCTTTAATATATCCTTTAGAGTGTTATATGTATGTGAGTGTCACAGTGTTGTCAAGTGTGGTGGAATAAATTAAATTGTTTATCTGTCTGTTGTTGTTATGACTTACACTTCATCATACACATACCCTAGACATATAACGTAATCATCACACTACTCCAGAATAATTCTGACTGAGATATAAATATATGTGGCAGCAAGTAAGGTTATCTATAATACACTACTCCTATTAGATATAGATACCTTCACAGCTGATCTCAGTCAGTACACTAAGTCCCCTATAAATATTTATAACATCCCACTTCACCACACATATGAAGACATGACATGCAGAGTTCTTCATGACGGACAGCTAACAGAACCGTTTGGGATAAGAACAGGAGTGCGACAGGGATGCCTTTTGTCTCCATTTCTTTTCTTACTTGCAATAGACTGGGTTATGAGAACATCGACAACACACAACAGAAATGGAATCCAGTGGACTCCGACTAAGCAGTAGGATGATCTGGATTTTGCTGATGACTTGGCACTTCTGGCCCATAATCGTAATCAGATGCAGGACAAATTGAAAACACTCAATGAGAGGTCACAGCAATTGGGTCTAAAAAATACACAGGAAAAAGACAAAGATAATGAGAAAATATGCAGGTAATGATAACAGGGTTGAACTTGAAGAAGCACCAATACAAGATGTAGAATCGTACACATATCTTGGCAGCAATATAGACAAAGTTGGAGGGACAGACAGTAATATCAAAATAAGAATACAAAAAGCAAGAGGAGCTTTCATTGCATTGGGAAATATATGGAGATCAAGAGAAATCGGATCCAGCACGAAAATAAGAATCTTGGACTCAAATGTGAAGTCAGTCCTATTGTATGGCTCTGAGACATGGAGAACAACAAAGATAACAACCAAAAAGCTACAGACTTTCATAAATGGGTGCTTGCGTAGAATAGAGAGATTAAAATGGTGTGACAAGGTTACCAACGTGGAGCTGATGACAAGAACTAAACAAGTGCCAGTGGAACAAGAGATGAGAAGACGACGATGGCGATGGATAGGACATACGCTGAGGAAACCTGTTGATAGCATTACAAGGCAGTCCTTGTTCTGGAATCCCCAGGGCATGAGAGGCAGAGGTAGACAAAGAAGCACACGGAGAAGGGAGCTGGAAACAGAGGTGAAAATGATGAGGAGAACGTGGAAAGAGCTTGAGATGATGGCACGTGACAGGAGGATTTGGCATGTGTTTGTTGAAGGCCTATGCTCCTTTGGGAGTGGAGGGTTATGAATGAATGAAATTACAAACTCGTTCTCAGCTCAGTGCAGTAAGTATTTATATGCATAATGGACACAATATAGTGAAATATTCATGCTATTCTTGACCGGCACAAAAATGCCACCAGAATTGATAAAATGGTACACACAAGTACATCGCGTGTCACGATCCTGACCGTAAATCCCTGCGTTTAGCCTCCTCCCTCGATAACTCCTGGCTTTCAATGTAGATTGACAGTTTCCCTGTCGAAACCCAAATACAGGTTTATAATCACTTTTCCAGCCTTACTCTCCTATTTCAATTAACAACACAAATAATTTAAAATCTTCAATTACAAGCTTTGATCCGGAAAGTATCTCTCATATTGCTTATTCTACACGCCGGCTACCAACGTGACAATAATTCTTCGTTTCTTTAGATGCCCTTGTGATATGAAATACTACTCAGTAAAACCATTTAATATTAATCATGTTTTGCTTCCATATACCACATGCTGTGTGAAAAAAGAACAGTTAAACCCGCTTTCTGACAGCGCTACCCCCCACCTAAATTAAAGCAGTGTACGTCAAGAGAACAAGTCACATTAAGTGTCATCTCTGGAAGACAAGACTAATGGAGCTGTACTATTTATTTAAAAAAGTGTTTTCCTGTAGACTGCTATGTTTAAATACTCTAGAACCAGAACAGTGACATTCTAAGATTAAACTACACATCCTGAAGTAAGACATTTCATCTGCTTGCTATAATTATTTTGGTGCATGCAGTGAAGTTATTTTGGTGCATTCAGTGAATGTTATTTTTGTGCATTTAGTGAAAGATATTTTGGTGCATTCAATAAAAGTTATTTTGGTGCATTCATCGAAAATTATTTTGGTGCATTCAGTGAAAATTATTTTGATGCATTCAGAGAAAAATATTTTGGTGCATTCTGTCACGTATGAAAATCGTTCGCTCTCGACAGGTCACTTTAATCCCGCAGCCGCCTCTCACTATTTGTGGTCAAGAGAAACAACAACGTGGATTTCATTCCTTTGCTAATTAGGCATTCAGAATTAAACACGTGGAAGCAAGGTTTCTCTATTGCCCATCTGTCTAATTATAGTTTAGCTACGCCTCCTGCCTTTGTTTCAAGCTGTCTAAGCAGTAGAATGATGCATAACTGTCTTTTCTTTAAAAGAGGGCGGGATAACGGGAGTGTAGTTTCTTAAGAGAGAACGAGCAGTAATGACAGTATCAAGAGGCATTAACCACTTGTAGCGACTGCATTTCCTTTGATCGTACTCTCAGGGGACGCAATTTGCTCACGGAGAGAAAGATCTAACGAGTGAAACGGTCCACGGGCGGTCATGGTGTGGTTTTGGACTTTTATACAAAAATCGACCAGCAAAATTGCCCAAACTGGACGATAGGGGAAAAATCTCATTATATATATATATATATATATATATATATATATATATATATATATATATATATATATATATATATATATATATATATATATATATATATATATATATATATATATATATATATATATATATATTAGAATTTTGAGTGATTTAATTGTTAAAGTGTTTCGATTATATTTCACTGGGACTTTTGTGTTATCTAAGTAACGTATTAAATAAACATAGAGCGCAGTTCTCCCGTTGTAAACGTAAAATTGATTACCCGAAATTTCCCCAGTGAGAGATGCTTTAAATAATTAATAAGGCGCGAAGCGATATTGATGTAATACCATTTAATTCTATTCATATGTGTGTACTTTTCTAAACGACTAGTGTTCATATCTTGTGTTTAACCTTTAAGATAAACTAGACTCTCGCGGTTTTTAAATATATATAATTAAATACCGGAGTGGTTAAAATAGTCGTACCTAAATAAAACGCGTGTCGGGATATGTTTTATAATATGACTTCATGTATAACTATTCTCTACAATACGCTGGTCATACCTGCGTTCTAGCGTTTTGTTATGGTCTTACTGACTTTGGCTCTTACACAATCCAGCCATTATTGCTGTTAACTAAATCTTCGGGTTGAGACCCCTTGGCGGTCCATCTCTCCATCCATGAGAGCGATAAAACCAAGTACTTAACATTGAGCAAAATTTTTAAGCATAACTGGAGAAGAACAATTGACAGAAGCCATTTTTTTCACATAAATATTACTGACCTGCGGTGGCAGAAGTTATAACACTAAATTTTACATATGACAGTACAGGTTTCCTACTGGATTTACCCACTAAGAAAACACTAGTAAAAAATCGGCCATCACTTCATTGAAACAGCCGAGGAATATCATTTCCTAAAGTTCTGTTCATCACGTCATAGAGTGTCTTAGCCACCTGCGGCGAGATCACCCCTGGAACAATAATATATTTATATTTAATTCTGGGAACAGTGCCACCCCATAGAACCCTTATCATAAAAACAAAACTAACTGCAGTGAAAAGAGGAATATCCTGGAACAAAGAACGCACTCGATTTTCAGCGACTACGCAAAAATTAGCTGTCTGCAAAATTCCGTTAGTCTGGAGTTAAAAATTGTCAATCACAGGACTGATTACGTTTTGTACCTGCTAGAGTTTCTTATTCCATGGAATGCCTGATTCAACGAGTGGTAAGTGCAGATGAAAAAGTGGCCACTGTATGCGTGCATTTGAATGAACGAAATTAGATAACCTTAATATCTTTTTCTTGTTTACATCAGTATACTTAATTTCTCTCTGTGTGTTTTTTTTTTTCCCTCACTGATCTGCTTAGTCACGGGAGAGAATAAACATTAATAACCTGTTATATTCCCCCCTTACTGATTTTTGCATATTCCATTTGTTAAACATTGATCTCTCTTTGGGTTAATAACCTCAGATAGGATTCTCTTTGGTTTGGTTCCTTTACAAGAGGGGAGAGCCTATTGAGATACTATTTTTTCCCTACCGTGTCTGTAAATATGTTTTATAAATGTAACATGATTTATGTTGTGCTTTTCTTTGTTTAGTGATAATAAATAATATAATAAACCTTTAATTACCGTGTTGGTCAAACCCTTTTCCCACTATATGTTATACGTAGTTTGTATTCACGTTTGTGCATATGTGTCACCGAATTGGTGTGTGTACCGGAGTGTAGGGTAATTGGTAACAATTGTTTAGCCAGGATAGTAAGGTCATCTAAAGTTAAACTTAAGTCGTAAGATAGGATGGATTAGAGCATTTCCTCTATCTAGAGACTGTCCTTCCTCTTGCTCTATAACCCTAGTGAACCAGCAATCTATTTCTTACCCCTTTTTCTCACCTAGATATCACTATCACCTCTGCTCAGACGTGACCATAGATTTCTTAGACCTATCTCTTCAAAAAATTTACGACACATTCAGTGAAAATTGTTTTGGTGCATTCAGTGAAAATTATTTTGGTGCATTCAGTAAAAGTTGTTTTGGTGCATTCAGTGAAAATTATTTTGGGTACTAATTAGAATCATCCAAGTAGTGGCCAACACTCTAAGTGTCATTTGAATTTCACAAATCTCTTTGTGCCTAACATTTTAAGAAATTGCCGAGAACTGTAATATTAATTTTATAATATCAGAGCCACATAATAAATGACCTTTATTTGTGTTTGAACGTTCTGTTAAAACTAAGGACAGGATAAACATTAACATGAAATAAAAAGTCAAGAACATGTTCGTACAATAGCCGATGTAAGAAATGACGGGAAAGCACGATGGTGTGCGATTTCTTCTTGATGTCTATTTCTCTGTGTTCAGTTTGTTTTGACGCTAGACTCGATGTTTACTGAAGACAACAATGATACTATTGGTTTCTCAGTTCAGGTTCAGAATCCGGCTTGTCCATCTACAATACCTCAGTGCCAACTGAAGCTCAAAATTAATAAATTAATTATGCTGCTCACAAACCTGGATACGAATAAATGTCTATTAAACGTCACCAAATTAGTTGTAAAGGACTGAGATAACTGGATACTTGTGTAGAGTAGTAGGATTGAAATGGTACGTCAAGGTCACCAATATGGAACTGATGACAAGAACCAGACAAGTGCCAGTGGAACACGTGATGGGAAGAGACGTTGACGAGAGATTAGACACACATTAATTAAAGCTGGCTGTTAACCTTATTCCCCCCCCCCCCCCCCCCAGTCCTTGTTCTAGAATCCCCAGGCTAAGAGAAGTAGAGGTAGACAGAAGAACACGAGGAGAAGACAACTGGTGACAAAATAACAACGATGAGGCAGATTTGTACGTCATGTCACGTGACAGGAGGACGTGGTGAGTGTTTGTTGACGGGTTATGGTCCTTTGAGCGCTATAGAGTATAGATAGAACTGACGTTATATCAACAACATTACGTTTGGATCTTCCAAGACAGCACTATAACCAGCGTCCTTTTCAGGACGTCCACAGCGCTCACACATTGTTCGATAGAAATATACTAAAATGGTTCGTACAAAGCCAAATGCGAAAAAGAGGAAAATCTATAGAAGCCCTCAAACGCTTGTCAGCAGCAGCAAGCAAGAACCAGCAAAGAACCACGAGAGTCGGCCAGAGAGCACGATTAATCCAACTTCTAGCATCAGGGCCGGTCCCTCTCAGAAGCCGAACAAAGCAACCATCAACACGACCGATGAACAACCCAAAACGTCGAAGACAGGAGTCAACCAGGCTCCGAAGACTGACAAAGTAACATCACCGATAAAGCACGATGTCGAGGCGGCGGCTCCAGTGTACAGTGACCAGACAACAGCTGCAAAACACGGCCACAAAACTTCGAAGACAGAAGATAGCAATGTTTTGAAGCCCGTCAAAGTTAAAGCACCACCAAACCAAGATATCACAGTCGAACCTCCATCACACAGCGACCAGAAAAATTCGGTAAAACGAGATCAGAGGCAGACAACCAGCCAGAATGTGACTCAGTCCCGCAGACCGCACGCACAAACTGAGACAGATGTCGGAATGAGCCAACTTCAAAAGCAAAAGAATGCCGTTTCCCACGTGGCACTGCAGGAAAGGATAATTAAGATCACCCAGACGTCAGGAAGTGAGGCCTCGCTCAGGGCATTACCCGACGACAAAGTGATCGGTATCCTTGAGGCAATAACGGGCAGGAGAAGTATCTCTAAAGTTTCACGACACTACAATGGAGTTATAATAGCTCTAAACAACACTGAGCAGACAAACCAACTGATGGTCGAACTCGAATCCGGACACAAAGAAGTCCAGCTGCCCCACCAGATTAAAGCTACTGTGGAGATCTTCAAGAAGACCAAAAAGATAGTTGTGAGAGGGATCGACAACAGCCGGTCTACACAAGAGGTCCACAGCCGCCTACAAGAAGAAAATAAGAACATCAACATAACACAGGTTGAAAGACTGAAGACATGGGACAAGAAGGACACAAACCTAGTTATCCTAACTATCGAGGGGACTTCAAGACCAAGGCAACTCAACCTAGACGATAGATGTCGAAAAACAGAAGAGTACATTCCTCCTGTTATGCAGTGCTCAAACTGCCAACAATTCTCGCACACTAAGAAAACATGCAGGAGAGAGGCAGTTTGTCGATACTGTGCGGGAAGTCACACTTACAATGAATGTCCTCATGCGAAAAATGATGATAACTATAAAGTGCGCAACTCCAACAGAACCTGCGCAAACTGTCTTGGGAACCACGGAGCAAGATACCGTGGCTGTCCGACCTTATATGAAACAAAGGCCATACTGAAGGAATCTGTAACCAAAAACATCTCCTTCAGAGAAGCAAGAAACCGAGTGGCTTCAGGCGGCACTGGTAAACAAGAACAGCACACAAGAGCCCAGCTGATAAGACTAGCCACAGATATGCGAGACATAAAACAACAACTCAAAGTCGAGACGAACAAGCAACACAACGAAGACTCAGATGCCATAAGAGACGAAACAATAGGAGCCGTACAGAGCGCCCAGGCAATATTACAGGAAATGAAAACTATCAAACACGAGATAGAAGTCGACATCGTCAAACTCACAGAGCTAAAGGAAGAGAACGAAGAAATCCTCAAAAGAATTGAAACAGAGAGAAAGATAGCTGAGGATACCATTACAAAAAGTAGAGAACAAAACAAAGAAACTAAAGACAAAATAAAAACCGAAATCGTGCAGGAAATACAAAGCAAACTAGAAAGAAGAGAAGCAGCGGAAATAAACGTAATCTTAAAAAGCATAATGGAGATGCTACCAAAAATAATAGCGACAGCCTTTGAACAACACAAAACGGTAACAGACAACAAGTAGCTACAGAACAGGCAGCTAGTGATCCTTTTCAGGAAAAATCAGCTCAAGGACTCGGAAAGCGATACCAACGAAGGCTAACGCTAACACCCTATATACCGCAATACAACCGTTTGTAACCCATAAGGCAGGAAAGGAACTCCATGAGAACACCATGACACCATAAAAATACAAGCAACGACGAAGGATCCAGACAGTCAGCTAGTAGTCCTTATCAGGGCTAATCATTTCCAGGACTAGGAAAATGATACCAGCGAAGATGCTAACACACTATATACCCCAATATAACCGTTTGCAACCCTTCAATGGGTTTTGGTTGAACAGGGTATCACAGCAAAATATTAGACCCAAAGAAAGAAAGAAACAACATTACAACAGCAATATCAATTGACCTAGATAACGGTTAGCGGGATTCAGCGTTTGGATTTATGGTTAGGCTATAACGTGATTATTTTTTGACAAGATGGCAACGTACGGTTAATCGTGATACAGCCACTGCTTCTTTTACGTTTTCGTTGTTCTCTGTGTTTCAGACCCATCCTGTGAGACTCAATATGTGAGTTGATGGTTGTTATTTTTGTGTTCGACTACATGATACGATACTCTACACAGAGCGATGGGGAGCCGCGCTGGTGTAATGGTTAAGACGTTGCGCTAGCGACCAGGTTTTCAAGGTTCAAGCCGGGCGCCGGCATTTGTAGGAGTGCCATCGACCGGGAATTTGACTGAATAAACTGAACGGCTCCTTGCAGATAAACCCTGTTTGGGTGGGAAGGAGCGAAGCTCCCGACCAGGTTGGAAGGAAAGTCCACTGTCTCCCAAGCCTCGCAATGACATGTCACTGGGCCAAAAGGGCTGGAAAGCTAGAGTACCGCTGGTTAGAGAGAAAAAAAATACAGAGCGATACAACAGGAGGCTATCTGATCATCCTTTATTCTCCTTTACACTCTAAGGAGGGCGAGCCCACCTGGATCATGACTCCCAAGTGTCTCCACCTCTTGGTGTTTATGAAAAAATTTCCATAGAGGTCACAATGTATTCACAGCTACTTTTGTCCTCTTCATGTAATAATGGTTGGCGTAGGGGGTTGCGGGGACTATAATCATTGTCGGGCTCAGAAAGGGATGTTAGTTTAGGCAGCACTACGTGCCGGGCAAAAATACGGTTAATTAATGTTGAAATTTTGTCTACTCATGATGAGGGCCTGGCCTTATAAATATTTAATGGACTTAATGTAAGCCTACGATTAATGTTTTAGTTATTTTTATATAAAATGTAAATTTAAACTCTTATGCTTATATTATATCACAAACAGTTTCATAAGTTGTGCAAACAATTTATGCGTTTTTCTTTGCTAAGAAAGATGCTTGAAAAATATTTAAAGGTTTATAATTTAATGCATTAAATGTAATAATAATAGTTACAAATAAATTGTATCCCTTGGTAAAAAAATAATATACAAGTTACGTCCCATAGGTATCTAATACCTAAACATTAACACTTGAGTATGAGGGAACAAGGTGATCCTGATAGAAAATCAACAAGAGCTCTCAATGTCAAGGTCTGGCTGTGTAGCGATCACAGAAAAGTGAGTTACATCATTGAGTTCACATTAGTGAGTTACATCAGTGAGTTCACATCAGGACGGAACTACCGTTCCCACCATGTGGAGATACAGTTTACCGCGTCACCTTACATTATGCAAAAAGAGGCTATTACAACAAGCAGAAATGGGTGTTAGACGTCACATGGGTCATTCACATATGAAACCACGCACGTAAAAGAGGAGTTGATCCTATTTTTATCAGCAATAGTTAACTTTCATTTTCACTATTTAACTTTAATCCGCAATAGTTATCAACTCCTGCTTAGGCGACTAATATTAATAATATGATCGCAGCTGAAATATCGGATAATTATATGATCGCAGCTGAAATATCGGATAATTATATGATAGCAGCTGAAATGTCGGATAATTATATATATATATATATATATATATATATATATATATATATATATATATATATATATATATATATATATATATATATATAGAGAGAGAGAGAGAGAGAGAGAGAGAGAGAGAGAGAGAGAGAGAGATGATTTTTGTGACGTCACGTAAGCAGTAGTCTGAATTTTTGTGACAATTTTGACAAGGGGGAGTGTGGGGGGTTACACATGCCAAAAATTGCGTGATGTCATTTGTGGACGAACCCTAATTGTTATACTCTTTAACTCGTTTAAAAGTTTTTTTTTCATTATATTTAAAAAAAAATTATATAACATACACCTTTTCAAAAAACGATGTTATCTGGAAGCAAGTGTAATTCTAGTTAGTTCAATTGAGAATTATCTTCCACTTCTGTTTGATAATAATAACCGAGAGAAATCATTCACTGATAACAACTTTAGTTTTTAACCTTTGAACTTTTGTGGATTTTCTCTCAAGTTTAACATCATTTTATGAAAATTTAAAACAAGTAAGACTTGCACTTATTGATATGTTTACCTTTCATTTAATATTTATTTTATCGCTTAAAATTAATGTAAGCGAAAATGAGCGATACTTTTGTCACAAGATTGTCTCCTCTCCTCTACAGTGATAGTCCATCAATTGCCAAAATGTATAGTATGCAATGAGGGTCTTTAAAGGTATCTACCTTCGCTCAAGATTACTCTTCGCAGAGTTGTTAACAGAAAGATGGTGCTTCTATTTTAGGAAGTCTTCGTAGGACGTTCTCCAAGAGGTCATGAACGTTATATCTCCCCCCTCCCCCCACCCCCCAATTAAGATAAAGATATATTATCTCGTTTCCGATCCTCCCACCGCCCCCACTGAATTATTTAGTAAAATATTACTTCAGTAGCTCTACTGTATTTATATTTAAGATAACTGATTCATACGTGTTCACATCTCTCTGAAATAATTATATCAACTATTAATTTGTAAATACATATAACACATTTAATAATCAATAATTGTTTATCACGAGTAAATAAATAAAGTGAAGTTGATGAATTGAAAAATGTTGAGTTTTTCTTCACTGTAAAATAGTCAAAGTTGTTTGATGCGGTGGTGAGAATTATTTATGCTATGTCCTGGTTAAAATAACTTAAATGGCCAGATGTTGAAACTGGTATGCTGACTGCTCCGTCAATTATCGACTTTTGTGATGAGGGTACGTCCTAAGCGTAATTGCACGGGTAACCGCTCCGAACGTCAAGGCAAGGATCTTTACAACCAGTCAAAGGCAGGCATCTGGCGCAGACTACACGCCCTTGATCCACAGATTCGTATCAAGCAGGTACCACACTGAAATCTCCAAACTGAACCACAGACTTTCAAAACAACCAAATGTCTCTGCTAAGTTTAAGTTTCCTGACTCTAGTTAGGCGCCTTTCTGCTGTCAGTTATACCAAACTTTTCATTTTTTTCTCAGTAGTTTTACCTTTGTGGTAAAGTGGGATGTTATAAATATTTATAGGGGACTTAGTGTACTGACTGAGATCAGCTGTGAAGGTATCTGTATCTAATAAGTGTGGTGTATTACAGATGACCTTACTTGCTACCACATTTATACCTCAGTCAGAATTATTCTGGAATATTGTGATGACTACGTTAAATGTCTAGGGTTATGAAAATGATGAAGTGTAAGTCACAACAACAACAGACAGATAAACAATTTAATTTATTCCACAACACTTTACAACACTGTGACACTCACACACATATAACACTCTATAAGACTATCTTAAATGAGTCAAGTGTTTAAGTTTAAAAATATATGTATTAATTCTTTCAATAATGGGTATCCTGATTCAACTACACAGTGAACCAGGAATCACAATCAAATGTAATTACAAGTAGTATATACACAGTTTATATATATGAACTTTGTATTGACATATTTTATTATTATTATTCAATGTGTGTAATTTGTGAAGTAGTAATATGAGGTAATACTGGTTTTGTTCAAGCTTGGTTGTTGTTTTTCATCATGATTTCAAGTGTTTGATTATCGTGGAAATAGTATTGGGAAAAGTTCACAGTTCCTATCAATTGAACCAAATTATTGTCCCTCTGTGTTTAATAGAATGTCAATTTTTGAGGGGGGGAGGGGGGCACATAATGTTGAGCTACTCTGGCCACAGAAGCTTATCTTTCGTGATGGCGGCAGGAAAAGACTCCTCTGCTCGATTGCTTCACTGTGTTCTGGAGACACCTCACTGGTCGCTATCTGGACCAAGGAGTATGCTGTCAGCCTCTGGATTCAGCAAAACTCAGACCAGGTGCTGCTTCAAAAACTTAGGACCACGGTCCCTGAAACAAGAAGGTTGTACCTCCTACTTCAGATCTAATTTATAATCTATTTCCACACTGAACACAATACATAACAAACACTGAGTTCAGAGCGGTAGGCCAACTGCTAGCTTCATCTGAAACAATTTACACCAGTATACTCCTCCCTAATGGTTACTACGCCTCTGCAATTCCAGCATTATTTCCTTCTAGTCAATAAGATCAACGGGCTGATCACCCGTTTGCCAGTCACTTCGATTACGGAAACAACAGCAGATGGGTTGATTTGCCATTGCCCTAAAGACGCCACTAGGCGTGATGGGAAACAATGGCAAAGAAAACCTATCAGCTGTTGCCCTAAGACGCCACTAGGCGTTATGGCCACTGACTGCTTTGACGGTCGGTGGCTAAGGACGGAAGAAGAAGAAGAAGAAGAAGTCAATAAGATAGGTGTCAGTGTATTATTTGGCAATTCCATGCAGTTTTCTTTTCTCCGACACGTTCTGTTCAGGTTGGAGCACTATCTAGGCCTTGCCTCATGTTTGCTACTGAACCGCGAACATATACAGACATAAATTATCAATTTACATTCAATTTTCATTAAAAAGATATCGAATATGTCAAGCTTACCACAATTCATGGAAATAATACACAGATACGTTGACTGGCGATGATTATGGCACAAATTCCGATCTGCCTCTGTCCCAGACTTTTATTTAGAAAAAATATGATCTGGATCCCAACGCACTGTTTCTTAGTAAGTTTATTTTAAAATGTGGCTGTAAAGTGCAATCTTTACTATCTTGCAATATAATACATTTATATACTTATTATGTTCGCAAATATTTTGTAAACAAAGTATTTCCTTTTTTAAGTGCTTAAGGAGAAGTCATTTTTGAGTTACTTCCCTTGAAAGCAGTTCCGTCATCTTCGATCGGACTCCGCGGACGACTCTAGGCCTACTGCGATTTATTCTTTGGCTGGGTAGGAATAGATTGTTCTTGCTTCAGTATATCTATGGCCTGAATTTATACGTAGTGTTTGTATGAGTAAGACGAGTCTGTCTTATATATGGATATCTTTACATTTCTAAGTCGAACTATGTTGGTTGTCGCTAGAAAAGGTCAAAGGCTATGCAGCGGAAGTATCGCTAGCAAGGGGGTGTGATTCATGGCTGTCATCCTGTCGGGTTGTCGAATTTTGTTGTAGCCGGCTTATCGCCGAAAAGTGATCTATAAGTAAATGGGGAAAAGTGATAGTCATTTAGACATGTTGTATGTACTTTACCCCAGTGTTTATTCTCTTTTGCCAAGGAATGGCAAAGTTATATTTCGTATAGAAAGGTAAAACCACAATTTATTATGAACTTGGGCTTCGCCATCGTTGTCGATAAGCAGATGCACAGTGGTACTTTTGAAAAGAATATTTATTCAAAGGAAGATGACATTCCTATGTATCCGCACTAGATTGTATGATATTATTCAATTACCTCTATGAGAGAAGCTATGAAGACATGAGGACATTTAACGAATGACCAATTTTGGTCTGTATCCAATAGTGAGTGGAGCTCACGAGAGAAGCACAGCCATGTTGAAATTCATATACTTTGTATTTATCGAGTGAGAAAAAGGGATGCCTGTACTATCGCTCGATGAACCAAGAGATCACTGCTACATGTGAGAACCCATGTCTGGGATTCCTATATCTTTATGGAAAATATATATATTGAACTTTACGTGAAGGGATATTCGCTAGACGAGGTTAAGTCTAGGAGCCTTCCTATATATTGGTTATGGTCTGACGTGCCCAGTCAGTAAAGCCAGATGATTTACATGATGGAACTCTGAATGCGTATTTACGAATGCTCCATTATGATATTTGCCAAGCATGAATGCTAACTTAAGATGATATTCCTGTGATCAACATTATGCTGTCTATGTCGACATTTGTTCCTGTAACCATACACGTACTGTCCAAGTGTGCGTCCCATTAAATGTTATAAAAAGACCACCGTAGTGCCAGTACTTCTTGAATTCGAACAGTGTGAGTATGAGTGATGTACTACCAACCTGTCAACTCTATCGAATCATTCTACCATTCGCGTTCTGACATTCATATACACACTCATTGTCTACCCTCACATTCTTGTCGGAGCCTCATCACGTTCCAGGACAAGATGACCTGTATGACCAAAACTGTGCTGGGTTTAATGAGTTGACAATCGTTACACTTTACTACACCAGTCCCAACATCTACATTTATCAACTGGTGGACATTCACGTCATTTAACAAATAAAGCGTGATTCAACAACTAGTAGCCAGTATGAGTTAACAACTACACAGAGTTTAACAACTGGTGTGCCAGCTTCCTGGGTCAACCTACACAGTGACCATATTTAGAAGTAAACTACTGAGACCAGACGTTCCTTGGGGTCTGTTACGACACACAAATACATCAACAGTACAACTCTACAGTGATGTCAGCGTGACCTGTCCTGTCGAGAGTATGCAGTAACTAGGTCAGCGTTTGTTGACATTTGGTTCGTTGGACATTTGCCATACAACTGACAGTGTTACACAGCAAGCTTGGTTGAAACATAGAACATTACACATCAGGACTGGAGAATATTTGACAGTGTTTGCGAAAGGAAATGTTATTGAACTGAGAAGTCCTACATCGATTGTTATCATTCACATCAACGATGGAGCTTCTATTTCTGTGTTGAATTTAAAATAATTAGACCAGAAGTATTTGTTTAATAAAGTACCACAGTACTGTACTATTAGGCAGTGTAACTGAGCCTTCATTCCAACACATTCTTTCTGCAACACTCTATTTACATCATAATGCCATACTATTTATGCATTTATGTATTTATGTTTAAATATTTATATGTGATATTTGTTTGTATCCAGCGGGTTGTTGTTTTGGTTGGGCGGTGTCACACAACAGAGTATCCCACGTAATAGAGGGTCTGTTGTGTGCGTTTCTATAGGTGCAATTTTCTTGATTGAAAATTTGCTGCGACAGCTGTTGCTATTAGTGTTAGCTGTGAAGACTGTACTCATTGTTGTTTTTGTAATATTCCTCTGTTCTTTAGTTTGTTTTGATTTGTTTGTAATTTGTTGGTCTACCCTATTCTATCTTTCAGTTCTATTCTCAATTTATATTTATATACTGTGGCGTTATTTGTATTTGTTATCCTCTTGCGGTTTATCTTTTATTGTTTTTCCCATTTGATTTATGTCATTTCCGCAAATGTTTTCATGTTCTTCTGTATAACTGTTTTGTTTTGTGCCTGATCGACATACACTATTTTAAATATAGTTGATCATATAAATTGATGTACAAGAATCAACTGATAGTTAATTGCTATTACTAAAGGTACACAGTTGATGATATAAAACACTATTTCTGGTGCACTGCACTTATATTATAGAGTGAACCAGCAACTTATAGCTGTTATTATATAAGGATTTATACAAGACCTTTGTAAGGCTTGTTTCCCACAGTGATTGGGATAGTTAAGTACTATTTTCCACAGGTTACAAAGTTATCATACAAGGTCTTTGATTAAGACTAAGAAAGTGAATTTATTTACTTTTGCAAATTACTGATCTTATTAGACAAGATGTCTACATTAGATTATTTTATCACACAAGGCAGGGCTCTTGATAAGACTGGTCAGCAATTAGAAGAATGGGCAGTTGCTCAATATGACAAAGCATTAGCTGCAGAAGAGAGAAAACTTGCTGCTGCTGCTGAAGAAAGAAAAGCATTGATTGAGGAGAAAAAATTAGCAGCTGAGGAAAAAAAAATTACAAAGAGAGGATGAACAAAAGAAATTGCAGATACAGACTGATGAAAAAAGATTCCAGATGGAAATGGAAAAAGAGAAAAGAAAGGATGAAGCTGCTGCAGAAGAGAGAAAATTACAAGCTGAAGCTCAAGAGAAAAAAGCAATAAGAGAACATGAACACCAAAAAGAACTTTTAGCACTTGAGTTAGAAAAGTTAAAGTTAACAAACATAAGTGATGGTAATCAAGCATCTGGTGGTAATGGTAAACCCTTTACTTACAAGGTCAAGGTACCAGCGTTCAACCCTTCCAGTGATGACATAACATTCTGGCTAAATAGATTTGAACGCTCGTGTCGAGCCCATAATGTGGACAAATCACAATATGCTAACCAGTTATCAGAAAATCTGAAAGGTGATTCTCTGACTAGTTTAAGTTTGGTTGAAGAGGCTGACAAAGATAACTATGATGTTATTAGGGCAGCCTTATTAAAGAAGTATCAGTTGTCTGAAGAGGGTTATCGGAAGTTGTTTAAGACAATGGTGCCTGAGGCAGGTGTAGAATTCTCAGAATTCATTGCAAGGACACGTCATACATTTGATCGTTGGATTGAGCTATCCAAAACAGAAAAGACTTATGAAGCCCTTATGGACTTGATACTCAGAGACAAGATTATGTCAAGTATAAATAAACCTTTCCTCGAATTCTTACATGAGCGTAAACCTAAGTCTCTAAAAGAAATGGAACAGTATTGTACCCAATACGTCACTGCACATCCGGACGTAGCTATTAGCAACAGTAAGGTTAGAGAAGGTATGCCAGTTGCTTCTGCAACACCATACAACCCTAATCACTCTCACAAAATTCAAGGACCTCAAAATAGGTTTAATAAAAAAGGTAACTATAACAGTTATCAGAACCAAGGTAACCAATCATTTCAGGGTTCTTCTTCGAATACCTGGAGAAGAGCTGACAGCCCTCGATTCAGGGGTGGTCATAATTACAGGAACTTTCGCAAAGGAAGTCATTCTAGAAACTATCCAAGTTTTCCTTCATGGAGACAACAGGATCATAATTACCGAGATACTCATTATAATGAATATGATGATAGTAACCAAAGGAGCTATGATTCAAACCCGAGTAGGGGTTATAATGATGGAAACAATGATAAGTACAGAGGCAATAATAACAGAGGTAGAGCACAATTCAAAAAACATAAAGCTCATTACCAGGCGAACTCTGCACAGCAAGAGTCCCACGAAGCCTATAAACAAAATAAAGATAATGATGACTCTAATAATATGGCATGTGCCGCTTTTGATTTTGGGAGAGCATCTCAGTGCCCCCAATGCAAAACATTATTTGAGCCAACCACAGTGTCTACTTTAAGCTGTGGGCATCCTCTTCCCGCTCTTCCTGCGTCAATCGCGCATGATGGGAGAGGTTCTCTTGTCTTACACAAAGGTTTAGTAAATGACAATCCAGTCTCAGTACTTTTTGATTCTGGATGCACAACTATTGGGGTTAGGCAGTCACTCATAAATCCTTCTCATTTTACAGGCAAAGTAGTCAAATGCGTAACATTTGGCGGCACCATAGAGAAATACTCTACCGCTATCATTAGGATTGCTACTCCTTTCTTCACAGGAGATGTACACGCATGTCTTTTGCCGGATCCGATCGCTGATCTTATCATCGGTCGCATTCACGGAGTCAAAGAATGCACTCCGGAGCAAATTTCCGTTTGGGAAAATCAAAATATGCAATCTGCTAATGCAGTAGTCACTAGAGCTCAAGCTCTCAATATGCCTGAAACTTCATCTGTTGAAGATAATGAAGTGCATAACCAAGATGATCCCTTGGTAATTTCTCGTGACTCGTTTATAAAACAACAAGAAGAAGATCCGACTCTTAAGAAATTCTTCACTCTTGTAACGAAAGGTGATCCGAATAAAGATTCAAATTGTAAATCTTGGATTACAATGAAGAATGGCGTACTTGTACGTATGGTGCAAGACTCCACTAAGTCAAGTCATTCTCAGATTCTTGTACCCAAGAATTTGAGAGTTAAGATCTTACAACATGCACACGACTCTCAGTGTGCTGGTCACATGGGTTTTTCCCGTACAAAGTCAAGAGTTCTTGTGGCTTTCTTTTGGCCTTTTGTGAACAAGGACATACGGATCTATTGTCGATCCTGTAAAGTATGTCAAGAAGTCAAATCCAAAGGTCCTCGTCATGCTGCGCCTATTCAGGCTGCAGATATTCCTATTCGTCCATTCCAGAAAATGGCGATAGACATCATTGGTCCATTCAAGATCAAATCTGCTAGAGGACATCAGTTTATCTTAACGTGTGTAGACATGTGCACACGTTGGCCAGAGGCTATCCCTCTAAAGAGCATT
Organism: Oreohelix idahoensis; assembly: GCA_024509875.1. Classification (NCBI taxonomy): domain Eukaryota; kingdom Metazoa; phylum Mollusca; class Gastropoda; order Stylommatophora; family Oreohelicidae; genus Oreohelix; species Oreohelix idahoensis. The sequence goes on from JAMPIV010020373.1 coordinate 236,661, forward strand.
ACTACCGCTGACATTGCAGATGCTCTTTGGCTTATATTTTCTCGGCTGGGATTCCCCGGAGAAATATTATCAGATCATGGCACCCAACTGATATCGGATACCATGTCTCAAGTAATGTCTACTCTACAGATAGAGAGATCTTTGAGCAGCATCTATCATCCTATGTCCAATGGGATGGTCGAGCGACTAAATAGAACACTTAAGAACTTATTAGGGAAGATAACTGAGGATCATCCTCAAGATTGGGATAGGGTTTTACCCGCGGCCCTCTTCGCGTACAGAGAGGTCCCCAATGAACATACAGGGTTTTCTCCCTTTGAACTTGTCTTTGGCGCGCGACCGCGCGGCCCAATGTCTTTGCTGCATGATCTTATAACAGCTGACAATATTGACGATGACACAAAATCTTCTTACGAGTATGTCATCGCGCTGAGACAGAAGATTATAGAAGCATGCAAATTGGCAACGTCCTCTTCTGAATTTGCTAAGCAGAAGGCAAGACAATTTGCTAATAAGAAGAGAACTTTACGACAACTTTGTCCTGGTGACAAAGCATTTGTTTTGCTACCTTGTCGTGAAAATAGACTCCTTATTAGTTGGAAAGGTCCGTACGATATAATATCGAAAATTTCAGATGTTGACTACATCGTCGATATCAACGGGAAGCATAAAACCTTCCACATCAATATGCTTACGGAGTTCCATGAACGTCCTGACTATCTACAGCCTATTTTCCAGGCAACGGACGATTCTCATGTCAAACATGGTCATTACTCATCACTGTCTGTAATACAGGATGAGGAAACAAGTTTTTCGGATGTTAATCTCCCGCTTCCAATGATCCCACTTCATTCTAGTGAATCATGGAAAGACGTTACTGTTTCTCCTGATTTGTCTCTAGGAGAACGGCGACAAGTTTCGTCTATGTTACAAACATTTCAGGATGTCCTCACTGACATCCCTGGACAAACTCATGTCATTGAGCATGACATTGTTCTAACTGAACATACTCCAATTAGGGTTAGATCTTATCCTATCCCTATACATTTCCAAACACAGGTTGAAAAGGAGTTGGATGAAATGATAGATTTACAAATAATCGAACCATCCACTTCTGCATATTCTTCGCCGATGGTTATTGTTCGAAAAAAAGACAATAACATACGTCTTTGCGTTGACTATCGCAAATTGAATCAAGTTACGAAGTTCGATGCTGAACCTATGCCTTTACTAGAAGAGCTACTTACTCGTCTTTCTAAATCACATTTTTTCAGTAAACTTGATTTGTCTAAAGGATATTGGCAAGTTCCATTATCCGAACGCGCCAAACCTCTTACCGCTTTCTCTACTCCCAGAGGCCTTTTCCAATGGAATTTTATGCCTTTCGGCCTTATGAACGCACCAGCTACATTTGTACGCATGATGCGTCGAATCCTATCGTATCGGTCAGATGTCATTGCTTATCTAGACGACATCTGTCTTTTCAGCGATACTTGGGAAGATCACTATTCAGGGTTAGTTGAATTATTATCAACTCTGCGTGAGTATAACCTGACAGCAAAACCATCTAAAGCTTGTATTGGCTTTAGCGAAATTGCTTTCTTAGGCCATCGAGTAGGTCACGGTTTCTTGAAGACAGAAGACCATAATATCACTAAGATACTTAACATCTCTATCCCTAGGACTAAAAAGCAAGTGCGAAGTCTTTTAGGTCTCATACAATTTTATGGACGTTTCATTCCGAATCTGTCCTCTATCATGGCACCTCTCTCTACACTATTAAAGAAAGGGTCGCCTAACATGGTTCACTGGTCTCATGAATGCCAATCTTCACTAGAGAAGATCAAAACTATGTTTTCATCACCACCTATTTTAGTCTTACCTACAACAGATAAGACATTTGTTCTTCGTTATGACGCTTCATCCACTGGGATTGGAGCGGCACTAATGCAAGAGTACTCTGGAACTCTGCATCCTGTAATGTATATATCCAGAAAACTTAATGCTGCAGAAAGGAATTACTCGGTTTTAGACCGTGAATTATTGGCAATGGTTTGGTCAATTCTCAAACTCCAAAGATTCCTTCTGGGCGCGCATTTCGTAGTGGAAACTGACCAAAAAGCTCTTACGGCTATCCAAAGTAAGAACTTGAAGAGCTCGAGATCAACTCGATACGCAATCGCTCTTCAACCTTTTCATTTTTCGGTACGAGCTATCCGTGGTTCAGAAAATGTGATGGCGGACATTCTGTCCAGATGCCCACATGATGCCACTTAACTGTTAAATATTGGATCTTTTTAATATGTATAACTTTACAACAGTTATTTTTTGTTTCTTTACTAAGATACACATTTGTAATTTAATAATAGAATGATGGTATCGCTACTTAGCGGTTTATTGATGTTTATTCACCGCTGTTCTTGATGATTGTTTCTTCATAAATCATAAATTTAAGATTATAGTGTGAATTTTTGGTATGCATTGTATAATTACCAGAATTGTATTATACGTACATCACACCTTCCTGGAAACATTTATTCGTAGAGAAACAATTTCTCTCAGATTTTGAGATACATTCTCACCGGTCATATTAGGAATTATAGTTATTCCTGATATTTTCATCTGCGCATTATTCTTGCGTTGTGAGCCTATTCTACGTTGCTCCTAGATGTATTTAAAAAAAAATATATATTTTTTTTTTCCCGGGAGGTGTGGTAAGACTGTAAAGTGCAATCTTTACTATCTTGCAATATAATACATTTATATACTTATTATGTTCGCAAATATTTTGTAAACAAAGTATTTCCTTTTTTAAGTGCTTAAGGAGAAGTCATTTTTGAGTTACTTCCCTTGAAAGCAGTTCCGTCATCTTCGATCGGACTCCGCGGACGACTCTAGGCCTACTGCGATTTATTCTTTGGCTGGGTAGGAATAGATTGTTCTTGCTTCAGTATATCTATGGCCTGAATTTATACGTAGTGTTTGTATGAGTAAGACGAGTCTGTCTTATATATGGATATCTTTACATTTCTAAGTCGAACTATGTTGGTTGTCGCTAGAAAAGGTCAAAGGCTATGCAGCGGAAGTATCGCTAGCAAGGGGGTGTGATTCATGGCTGTCATCCTGTCGGGTTGTCGAATTTTGTTGTAGCCGGCTTATCGCCGAAAAGTGATCTATAAGTAAATGGGGAAAAGTGATAGTCATTTAGACATGTTGTATGTACTTTACCCCAGTGTTTATTCTCTTTTGCCAAGGAATGGCAAAGTTATATTTCGCATAGAAAGGTAAAACCACAATTTATTATGAACTTGGGCTTCGCCATCGTTGTCGATAAGCAGATGCACAGTGGTACTTTTGAAAAGAATATTTATTCAAAGGAAGATGACATTCCTATGTATCCGCACTAGATTGTATGATATTATTCAATTACCTCTATGAGAGAAGCTATGAAGACATGAGGACATTTAACGAATGACCAATTTTGGTCTGTATCCAATAGTGAGTGGAGCTCACGAGAGAAGCACAGCAATGTTGAAATTCATATACTTTGTATTTATCGAGTGAGAAAAAGGGATGCCTGTACTATCGCTCGATGAACCAAGAGATCACTGCTACATGTGAGAACCCATGTCTGGGATTCCTATATCTTTATGGAAAATATATATATTGAACTTTACGTGAAGGGATATTCGCTAGACGAGGTTAAGTCTAGGAGCCTTCCTATATATATTGGTTATGGTCTGACGTGCCCAGTCAGTAAAGCCAGATGATTTACATGATGGAACTCTGAATGCGTATTTACGAATGCTCCATTATGATATTTGCCAAGCATGAATGCTAACTTAAGATGATATTCCTGTGATCAACATTATGCTGTCTATGTCGACATTTGTTCCTGTAACCATACACGTACTGTCCAAGTGTGCGTCCCATTAAATGTTATAAAAAGACCACCGTAGTTCCAGTACTTCTTGAATTCGAACAGTGTGAGTATGAGTGATGTACTACCAACCTGTCAACTCTATCGAATCATTCTACCATTCGCGTTCTGACATTCATATACACACTCATTGTCTACACTCACATTCTTGTCGGAGCCTCATCACGTTCCAGGACAAGATGACCTGTATGACCAAAACTGTGCTGGGTTTAATGAGTTGACAATCGTTACACTTTACTACACCAGTCCCAACATCTACATTTATCAACTGGTGGACATTCACGTCATTTAACAAATAAAGCGTGATTCAACAACTAGTAGCCAGTATGAGTTAACAACTACACAGAGTTTAACAGTGGCACTGAACTGACGCTCTTAATTGACTATATTGGCGGGTCTAACCAATCGGGCCATGTTTACACAGCTTTTCAAAAAAAGTACCCTTACTACCGTTTCCCCTAACAACAAAGAATTAGTATTTGTAGTCCGACTAATCGTGTTTAGCCTTACATTTACTTCTATCCAACCAAATAGGATTTTACATGGTGGCCCATTTCCCGTAAAATAGTCGTTTCAAAACATGCCACTGTGCGATTGTTTTTTGGTGTTGTCTGACACCCTCACTATTTTCTTTTGGCTATAATTTGTTAATTCCTAGACTATTTGCGTAACACTTAACATATCCTTTGTCAGCAAGTCCTAAGGAACCCAAATACATAAATTTAATGGGGCTAAGGGGCTGCGTTCAAAATATGCATTTTCTTCTACCTCCCGTTCACTTCGATACGATGTGGTTTCTGGGTACTGTCAGGCTTTCAGACATAAAACAGTATAATGTCATGTTTCCTAGTAAGCGTTTTTCAGGTTTTTAAACCTAACTCTCGTATGGGTAGTGTTTTTTATCACGGTCTATTTGAAAAAAAGTTAGTGCTTCTGGCCTTTCGCGCGGGGAGGGTGGCATTAATTGTATATCGCGAGACGCGTGTTAGTGTTGCGTGCGTTCCTGCTTTCATCCCTCCCTCTCTCTAAGTTCATCTGTCTTTCCGTTTATGTTAACGTAGTGTAATTAATGCTAGTATTAATTTAGGTCATTAATCAGCTTGCGTATCTCAAGGTTTTCTTAGAAATGCAGTACACGTTTTATTGTAGAAAGCGTGTAGTGATGCAGTAGGCTTTACTATCAACGTGAAACGTTACAATTTGCAGACGAAGTAGAAAACAAGGGGGATTTTTGTACGCCATTGTGACAGCACTGTACTTTTACCATTTCTCTTTCCTTTTATTGAATTTATGTGTTAGGCTTTACATTTACCTTTTAATTTTTATATGTGGATTTAGAATGTTTCACGACAAATTCTCCCCTCTTAAAACAGACGTTATATGTCAGTCTATAATTCTATATACACATAGAGAAATTTATTATTAGTTCTGGGGCTTACGGTGATTATCATCACACGGATGGCGGCTTAAAAAATCCGCTCCCAGATTTGTTTTTCCAGATATATACTCTATGCTAAACTCAAATGGCTGCATAAGTAAGGACCACCTGAGTAATCTAGAATTTTCATGCCTAGCCTGCGCTAGAAACGACAAGGGTTTGTTATCCGTTTGCAACTTAAATGCCTTCCCATACAGATAAATATTGAATTTCTTTATCGCCCATATTACTGCAAGACATTCTTTTTCGCTAGTTGAGTAATTGGTTTCAGCTTTATTCAACTTTCTGCTAGCATATGCCACTGGGCTTAATTCCCCATCCAATGCATCTGATTTCTGTAGCAGTGTCGCACCTAACCCAATATTACTGGCATCCGTCCTTACAATGAATTCTTGACTTAAGTCAGGTAGTTTCAAAATAGGTTTGCTTGTAAGCTTTTCCTTCAATTCCTGGTAAGCTAATTCACATTGTGGTGTCCATGTAATTCGATCTGGATTTCCTTTACGTGTCAAATCAGTTAACGGTGCACATATGGAATTAAAGTTTTTGATATACTTTTGGTAGAAACCACATAATGAGACAAAGGATCTCACGTCTTTCTTGGTTTGTGGTCTCGGGGCTTTCTTTAGTTTCTCTAAATTCTTGGGATCAGGGGTCATGTTTCCCTGATGGACTGTGTGTCCCAAGAATTCTAATTCTTTACATCCAATGCAACATTTGGTTGGTCGGGCTGTTGAATTCGCTTCTCTAAGTCGATTAAACAGCATATTCAGAGAGTCAATGTGTTCCTCAAATGTTTCTGTTGCTATAAGGATATCATCCATGAAATTTGTAATGCATGGATTATTCAGAGGGTCCAATAATTTTCTCATCATTCTAGAGAAGACACTAGGTGCATTCTTCAATCCAAATGGCAATCTGTTAAACTCATAGTGTCCCTCTGAGGTACTAAAAGCTAGGTATGGTCTAACCTCAGGCTTTACTGGAATCTGATAGTATCCTTTACTCAGATCCACTTTTGAGAAATATTTAGCTTTATTTAGCCTGGCAAACAACTGATTTGTATCCGGCAATGGATCCACCTGTCCTTCTGTAATAGCATTCAGTCTCCTGTAATCTATACAGAGTCTATGTTATCCAGAGGGTTTCCTTAAGAGTACAACACTGGAACTATACGAAGATTCACTGTGTGAAATAATTCCTTCCTTCAACAAATAGTCTATCTCTTCCTTCAAAGCTTTCTCCTTAGCAAAAGGAATCGAATAGGGTTTCATACAGACAGGTGTGGGGTCTATCAGTTTCATATCATATTCCAATAAGTTTGTATGCCCCGGTCGGTCCGTTAACACCTCTGTATGATTATCTAGAACCTGTTGCACTCTCTCTTTCTGATTTTTCGTTAAATGTGTACTGATTTTCACCTGTGCCGCTGTCTCACAGGGATGTAATGGATATTAAAATGATGAAAGTGGTTCCTTTTTCATCTGCATTGCAATGGACAAGGTCAACAAGTGTGTCTCTTCCTGATGTTCTCTTTCCAAATAATTCTTCAGGAGATTCACATGATAGATTTTTTCTTTCCCCTTCTTATCTATCTTATAATTTGTTATAGACACCTTCTCTGGAACTGTATATGGACCTTGCCATCCAATTTGTAACTTATTCTGACTACCGGGTAGAAGAAGCAGTACCTTTTCTCCCACAGCCAAATCTCTGTCCTTAGCCTTCCTGTTGAAATAGGCAGCATGTTTCTTCCTGGCTTGTCTCAAATTTTCATTGGCAAGTTTCCAGCCAGTTTTTAAACGAGTGGTCAGCTCATTCACATATTGGTATGAGGATGTAATATTTTCCTCTGCCTTTTCATCAGTCCACGTTCTTAACAGCGCTTCAAGTGGACCTTTTATTGGCCTTCCAAATAATAATGTTGCCGGGGCCCTTCCGGTTGAACTATGGGGTACCTCCCGATAAGCAAAGAGGGCGGCGTGAAGGTACTGGTCCCATGTATCTGGTTTTTCGTGTGCCAACTTTCTCAGGATCGACATCAACGTGCCATTAAATCTTTCCACTTGGCCGTTCCCTTGGGGATGGTACACACTACAATGAAAGTGTTTGGCCTGGAAGATCCTGAAAACTTCTTCTGTTAGTTTCCCCTTGAACTGAGAGCCACTATCAGTCAAGATTTGATTGGGAAAGCCTAACCTTGTGAAAATTGTGAGTAATGCCTCTGCCACATGCTTAGAATCAATCGATGACAGGGCTACCGCCTCTCCACACATAGAACAAGTGTCCACCAGAGTCAGAATGTAGCTGTTCCTTCTCTTAGTTCGAGTGAGAGGTCCCACCAGATCCATGGCAACTCTCTCAAAGGGTGTTCCCACTATGGGCATTTCCCCCAGAGTTGCTGGTGCAGTCCAATGCTTAGGTGCTACTCGTTGGCACTCTGGACAGGATTTTATATCTTCAGTTATTCCTGGCCAGAAATAGGGACAAGCTATTCGCTGTCCTGTTGCGCTGATCCCCATATGACCACTGAAGGGAATCGCATGCCCTAGTTCCAACACTTTAGTCCTATATGAAGTGGGAAGGACCAGCTGTCAATGACCATTGGATTCAGATCCAGCCTTCCTATAAATCAGCTTGTTCTTCATATAAAATTCTCCCTTGCCTGGAGGTGTATGAGATTTGGGCAACTTCTTGAAACACGGCTTGAGTGTTTTGTCCTCCGCCTGTGCCTTCCTCATCTCATCTGGATGAGTATTTATTGGATTATCCTCCTCCTTTTTAGACTGTGATCTGGTCTGCACTGTTGCCAATATTACAGGTCTCTTGGGATTCCCCAAGAAGACATATCTACATCCCAATATCAGAGGGTAGATTGGCTCATTTATCACTGCTGCTTTTATGATTCCTTCCACATATCGCGTTTTCACCTTTATCCGGGCGACGGGAAGTGTCATGGTAGCTACATCCTTGGTTGCAGTTTGAATCTCCACTGTTTCTGTGGTGTATTGATCAGCCTGCACCAGGTGAGAACTCACAACTGAATCATAATCTAAACCTGTATCATATAAACACCTTATGGTGACACCATTACAGATGACATCTTCACACACTGGGGGATGGTATGGTTCCTGTAGTTCCGCAGGTTTGACCTTTTTTCCCTTTTTTCCAGATGTCATAGCAGCACAATGAGGAGGTTTCCTTCTACAATGGTCAGTGTCATGATTGTTCATTTTACAATTTTTACACCACCTCTTTCCTTGGTTGAAAGATTTTCTTTCATTATATTTCCTTTCATCGAATTGTGGGGTTTTATTTTTATTGTCATAACGTGGCCTATCAAACTGGTGCTTACCTTTGTTATGATCTCTAGGATCAAATTTATTAAAGTTCTGTGGTGCCTTAAAATTATCTACCTGTTTCTTTTTATTACCTGATACCTCTGCCTGAGCCGCTTGATACCTTTCTGCAACATTTAGTAACTCACCCAGTCTCTCTGCACCTTGTTCCATGAGAAACTTTCTCAGGTCTGGAGCCATGGACTCTCTTAATTGTTCTATAAGGACCATTTCCTTAAGATCTTGGGTTTTCCCCAGAGAAGTCCATTTCTCCAAGTATGTCTCTAACCGGGCAGAGAACTGGTGATAGGTTTCACCTGACAGTAGTTTAGCATTCCTAAAATTTTCTATAAAATTCTGCGTTCTTTTCATATCTTAACAAAAGAGCCTGCTTTAGCATGTCATAATTTTCTTGATCACCTCTGCTCATTTTGGCAAAAACTTCATAAGCTGCCCCACGAAGCCCTTGAGATAACTTTAAGCTCCACCTTTCTCTCTCTAACCCATACGTGGTAGCTAATAGTTCATATCTATTTAGATAGCTCTCAATATCATCGTCTTTCTCAACAAAATGATCTAAATGAAAATTCATAGCTGAGGTTGAGGCTCCCTGACTAGCAATAGCATCGGAGGTAAAGGGACTGGCACCATTTTCAGGAGCATGGCCTTGAAACTCAAACTCCCTTAGTCGTAACTCATGTTCCCTTTGTAATCTTTTATCTTCTGCTTCCCTTTCTGCAGCTAATCGCTTGTCTTCCCTTTCTGCAGCCAATCTTTTTTCCTCTCTTTCTGCCTCCAATGCTTTAGCCTCTTTGTCAGCCTCAATCTGCAACCTCTTAGCCTCAGCCTCAATCTGCAGCCTCTTAATTTCTTTTTCAGCCTCTAACCTTCTTTCAGCCTCAAATCTTCTTTCTTCGCGTTCAATATATTTGTCACATTTAGCAGTGACATAGGCAATCATAACTTGCCCGTCCATTCCTAACTCTTTAGCAGTCTGCACAGCAGCCGATTGAAATTTGGCCAGGTCCGCCATTTTCTAACAGGTAAATTTATATAATGTCTAACTAAACAATACAATCTGTAATTAATTATCCAAGGACAACCACAGGCACTGAGAGCTCAATCTTATTTAATTCCACCCAAGGATACCTTTTAAATTTTTATTATTCCCTGAAGTGAATTACCCCCAATATTTATAATAGGGAAAGATTCAAAATCCCGGACAGGACCCCAATATATGTGGTAAAGTGGGATGTTATAAATATTTATAGGGGACTTAGTGTACTGACTGAGATCAGCTGTGAAGGTATCTGTATCTAATAAGTGTGGTGTATTACAGATGACCTTACTTGCTACCACATTTATACCTCAGTCAGAATTATTCTGGAATATTGTGATGACTACGTTAAATGTCTAGGGTTATGAAAATGAGGAAGTGTAAGTCACAACAACAACAGACAGATAAACAATTTAATTTATTCCACAACACTTTACACCACTGTGACACTCACACACATATAACACTCTATAAGACTATCTTAAATGAGTCAAGTGTTTAAGTTTAAAAATATATGTATTAATTCTTTCAATAATGGGTATCCTGATTCAACTACACAGTGAACCAGGAATCACAATCAAATGTAATTACAAGTAGTATATACACAGTTTATATATATGAACTTTGTATTGACATATTTTATTATTATTATTCTATGTGTGTAATTTGTGAAGTAGTAATATGAGGTAATACTGGTTTTGTTCAAGCTTGGTTGTTGTTTTTCATCATGACTTCAAGTGTTTGATTATCGTGGAAATAGTATTGGGAAAAGTTCACAGTTCCTGTCATTTGAACCAAATTATTGTCCCTCTGTGTTTAATAGAATGTCAATTTTTGAGGGGGGGAGGGCACATAATGTTGAGCTACTCTGGCCACAGAAGCTTATCTTTCGTAATGGCGGCAGGAAAAGACTCCTCTGCTCGATTGCTTCACTGTGTTATGGAGACACCTCACTGGTCGCTATCTGGACCAAGGAGTATGCTGTCAGCCTCTGGATTCAGCAAAACTCAGACCAGGTGCTGCTTCAATAACTTAGGACCACGGTCCCTGAAACAAGAAGGTTGTACCTCCTACTTCAGATCTAATTTATAATCTATTTCCACACTGAACACAATACATAACAAACACTGAGTTCAGAGCGGTAGGCCAACTGCTAGCTTCATCTGAAACAATTTACACCAGTATACTCCTCCCTAATGGTTACTACGCCTCTGCAATTCCAGCATTATTTCCTTCTAGTCAATAAGATAGGTGTCAGTGTACTATTTGGCAATTCCATGCAGTTTTCTTTTCTCCGACACGTTCTGTTCAGGTTGGAGCACTATCTAGGCCTTGCCTCGTGTTTGCTACTGAACCGCGCACATATACAGACATAAATTATCAATTTACATTCAATTTTTATTAAAAAGATATCGAATATGTCAAGCTTACCACAATTCATGGAAATAATACACAGATACGTTGACTGGCGATGAATATGGCACAAATTCCGATCTGCCTCTGTCCCAGACTTTTATTTAGAAAAATATGATCTGGATCTCAACGCACTGTTTCTTAGTAAGTTTATTTTAAAATGTGGCACTGAACTGACGCTCTTAATTGACTATATTGGCGGGTCTAACCAATCGGGCCATGTTTACACAGCTTTTCAAAAAAGTACCCTTACTACCGTTTCCCCTAACAACAAAGAATTAGTATTTGTAGTCCGACTAATCGTGTTTAGCCTTACATTTACTTCTATCCAATCAAATAGGATTTTACATGGTGGCCCATTTCCCGTAAAATAGTGGTTTCAAAACATGCCACTGTGCGATTATTTTTTGGTGTTGTCTGACACCCTCACTATTTTCTTTTGGCTATAATTTGTTAATTTTTAGACTATTTGCGTAACACTTAACATATCCTTTGTCAGCAAGTCCTAAGGAACCCAAATATATAAGTTTAATGGGGCTAAGGGGCTGCGTTCAAAATATGCATTTTCTTCTACCTCCCGTTCACTTCGATACGATGTGGTGTCTGGGTACTGTCAGGCTTTCAGACATAAAACAGTATAATGTCATGTTTCCTAATAAGCGTTTTTCAGGTTTTTAAACCTAACTCTCGTATGGGTAGTGTTTTTATCACGGTCTATTTGAATAAAAGTTAGTGCTTCTGGCCTTTCGCGCGGGGAGGGTGGCATTAATTGTATATCGCGAGACGCGTGTTAGTGTTGCATGCGTTCCTGCTTTCAGCCCTCCCTCTCTCTATCCTAAGTTCATCTGTCTTTCCGTTTATGTTAACGTAGTGTAATTAATGCTAGTATTAATTTAGGTCATTAATCAGCTTGCGTATCTCAAGGTTTTCTTAGAAATGCAGTACACGTTTTATTGTAGAAAGCGTGTAGTGATGCAGTTGGCTTTACTATCAACGTGAAACGTTACAATTTGCAGACGAAGTAGAAAACAAGGGGATTTTTGTACGCCATTGTGACAGCACTGTACTTTTACCGTTTCTCTTTCCTTTTATTGAATTTATGTGTTAGGCTTTACATTTACCTTTTAATTTATATATGTGGATTTAGAATGTTTCACGACAACCTTCACAGAACATCAATCATAAATCCAGTGAATTGAATGAAATATCATCAGTACTCTCAGTTAATATGATGAACAAAAGTGATTGGACGGTTAAAAAATACTTTTACCGGATTTACACAAGTTTAAATATACATATAAACTCATTAACATTTAAATATAATAAATATGTATACCATGTTGTCATCTTCTCCACTCCCTGCCCTACAGTGAGCATGGGGCTACTTATGCTTTTAATTTTCCTGTGAGAGAACCTGCTTGATTAAGCAATCACCAGATCTTGCTGTGAAGTTTCATGAATCTATCATTTTCATATGCTGAGATTTCCAGCTTCGTATGAACATGTACAACCATCAGCAAGTCAAATGCAAAATATAAAATAGGAAAATGTACCACTTACCCGGAGTATTTTTTCGGGAATAAAATTTTACAGACGTCTGGTATAGCAAAACTTGTGAATAACGTCTGGCCCACTAGTTATGAGGCTGTCTTACAGGTAGTTAGGGTATTAATACTATTTATAATCCCATTGTCATCCGTTTATATAGGTTCCGAGGACTTTGTGGTTTCCAGTATTATAAAATTGATTCTTTCTCGTTAATTTCAGAAGATCCTCAATACTTAGTCCGGTCTCCTTTATTTGAATCCTACTTTTCTTCGGTCTTGGCTTGACTGAAAGTGTCGTCTTGACACTACCAACATCTGGTTCTAACTTACTTACTTAGTCGTTCCCCTTCTACTGTGAGGTGTAGAGGTTTGAAAGTGAGAGCGCCAGACTATCCTATCGGCTGTCTTCCTCCTGGCCTGGTTCCATTCTAGTCCTCGGTCCTTCAAAGATTGTCTAATGTTGTCCTCCCAGAAGACTCTGGGTCGTCCTGGGGGTCTGGATCCTTGGCTCTTTGTTTCACATGCTTGTCGTGGTAGCCGATCTTCTCCCATTCTGCAGACATGGCCAAACCATCTTAGTTGGGACTGTTCTACTTGGGTCTGCAGGGGGTGGGATTTAAGGCCTTGACGTATCGTCTGGTTGCGTACCATGTCTCTTCTTGTTACTTCAACCACCTTCCTCAAATACCTCATTTCTGAGGTTTGGATCTGGCTTTTGTGGGTTGTAGTCATTGCCCATGATTCGCATCCATATGTCAAGACTGGGACATAGGTGGAGCGGTATACAGCCATCTTCGTTTTCTTACCAACCTCTCTCTTGCTGAGGAATCCTCGATTTATGGCCTGAAAAAGTCTTCCAGCTGCTGCGTTTCGAGTGGCCAACTCTTCTTTGATGCCTCCCTTTCGGTCAATAATAGCTCCGAGGTATTTAAAGTGGTCTACCTGCTCCAGGACCTGTTCTCCCAGCTTAATCTGATGTCTTCTTTCTTCTCGTGATATCAGAATAGATTTTGTTTTAGAGCTGCTTATGACCATCCCTCTCTTCTCCAGCTCTTCCTTCCAGACTTGCAGGTTGAAATGGAGATGTGCCTCTGATTTAGCAATCAGGGCAACATCATCAGCAAATGCCAGCTCCGAAATACAGACCTGTCTCATCTTCCAGTACCGCACTGAATACTTTCTTGTTCTCTCCTTACATGCCTTAATGACATCGTCCATGAGGAGTATGAAAATGTAAGGTGACAGGATATCACCTTGTCTTACACCAGTGGTGGTCTTGAACTCTTCTGACTTATGGTTTGCTGTCCTCACATAATTTCTGCAAGATTTGTAGAAGCTCTGTATAGCATGAATCAGAGGTGCTGGAATGTTCTTCCTTGCCAAACAATCCCAAAGTTTGCTCCAGGTTACCCTGTCAAACGCCTTTTCCACATCTATGAAAAAAGATGGATCTCACTCTTATACTCAAGGACCTTTTCACTCAGCTGTCTGAGTGTGAAGATTAGGTCTTGTGTACTTCGGTTCGCTCGGAATCCGCACTGGACCTCATCCAGTTGATGCTAAGCTAGGCGTCGGAGTCTCTGCTCTAGGATTCTAGAGTAGATTTTACCAGGGACACTGAGAAGGGATATGCCTCTATGGTTTCCACACTGTCGATTGTCACCCTTTTTGAAAATTGGTGTTATGATTGCAATCTCCCAATCCTTTGGTATGGTCTTGTTGTACCACGCTGCCTGTTGAACCCTTAAGAGTAATAGGTCGCCTGATGCTCCCACGTACTTAACCACTTCTGGTGTTATACCATCAATCGCTGCTGCTTTGCCCATCTTGATTTTCTCCAGTGCTGCCTTCAGTTCCTACATCTTTATGTCATCTTCACCATCATTGATTTTCTCTTCTGTGCTAGTGGTTATCATTTCTGATGCTTCACCATGCTCACCATCCAGGAGTTCTGAGAAATATTCTTTCCATCTTTCCATTACTTCCTTCGAAGCAGTAAGCAATTTGCCTTGCTTGTCCTTTATAAATTTGAGAGGGCATTGTTTTTCCTTTCTCATGTTCTTTAGGGTCTTATATAACAATTTCTGGTTTTCTTGTGCATCTTTTTCTAGCTTTTCTCCAATTTTTTCCCAGGACTTCCTTATTTTCTCTTTGACTTCCTCTGTACACCAAGGTGTCCTCTTTCTCTTGTTCCCAAGTCGGACTTCACCGCATGCTTCTGCTGCAGCTGTCTTTATGATATCCTTGAATTTATTCCAGAGGGTTTCCAAGTCATCAGGTCGTTCTTCTGTGTTGCTCACCGCTGCAGCAATAAACCCATGATATCTGGTCTTAATTTCTGGCTCTTTAAGCTTGTAGGTCCTAATGCTCATTTCTCCCGTTCGTTTACTTGGTTTCTTGCGTGATGTTAGGCAGTTCCTAGGCTGAGCAACTCTTTCAGTTGTTCTTTTGATTGTTAGCAAGTAGTGATCACTTCCAATCTCTGGCACCCTCCAGACTCTAGCATCCCGGACATATTTTGTGTCCATGTTATTTGTTGCACTACCAACATCTGGTTCTAACAATAGTTTATAATTACATTCCTCATGTGTCCCATGTTATGTGTTACACTACCAACAGTTGGTTCCAACAATAGTTTATAATTACATTCCTCATGTGTCCCATGTTATTTGTTACACTACCAACATCTGGTACTAACAATAGTTTATAATCCCAATTCCCAATGTGTCCCATGTTATTTGTTACACTACCAACATCTGGTTCCAACAATAGTTTATAATTCCATTCCTCATGTGTCCCATGCTATTTGTTACACTACCAACATCTGGTTCCAACAATAGTTTATAATTCCATTCCTCATGTGTCCCATGTTATTTGTTACACTACCAACATCTGGTTCCAACAATAGTTTATAATCCCATTCCTCATGTGTCCCATGCTATTTGTTACACTACCAACATCTGGTTCCAACAATAGTTTATAATCCCATTCCTAATGTGTCCCATGTTATTTGTTACACTACCAACATCTGGTTCCAACAATAGTTTATAATCCCATTCCTCATGTGTCCCATGTTATTTGCTACACTACCAACATCTGTGTTGCGTGAGAAATTCTCGCAACATCGTTTTATTACAATATCTATTTTATAACGCAAGGGCAACAACTGCTTGAAATTTATAGTCACTTTTCTCGGTAAGCATTTGTCTTCTCGCGTTGGTATTGAATGCAGTTAAGTTTTGAGCTGTGGTCTTTTTGCGCTGGACTGCGCATGACTGGTCTTGTTTTTTGGTCGATCGGTTTCCGCCCACCACTAGTGGAGTGAGCGATTTGAATGGCGAAAGAGATGCCTCGTTGAAGAGGGGATCTCCGCTATTTTTTGTTCTGTCAGGGATGTGTAGTCCTCTTAATGGATATTTCGTTTATTCGAGATAATACCTCTAGTGTTTCCCACATGTCGGGAGGCGTGATATTTCTGTGTATTTCCTGAAGGCATTACTTGCTACTTTGTTAAATGAACTAGGTTTAGAAAACCTTTATTATCTAGAGGATATTTTTGAGGACATTATTTATACTTCGGCAGACGTGTCTGTCTTGCTGAAGTCAGACTAAGGAGAGTGAACTGATCTCATACATCTGGTTATCTCCTGGCTGTTATAGAAAAGGATGGAGTTTTTCACCTGACTACATTTACAGCACTATGAAATATAACATGCATTTGACTCATCATTGTAATGCTGTCTACCGTCTATTGCTGTATTGAATGTTGCTGTGATAATGACTGTTTGATGTGCCTACATATTCGCGTAACCATTTTGTCACTGTGGCGTCCACAATAAATAATGAAGAAAAACGTCAACGGCTGTTACAAGAATCATTGACTTTATACGTCGTGAGTTTACTGACGTCCTATGTGGATTGCCCTGTTATTTTTGTATGAACATTGTTTGACTGAACACATCTGCACACTACACAAAACCAGACATGCGGATACCATCCATCATCATATGGCATCACGCATCAATCTGGTTCCAACAATAGTTTATAATCCCATTCCTCATGTGTCCCATGCTATTTGTTACACTACCAACATCTGGTTCCAACAATAGTTTATAACCCCATTCCTCATGTGTCCCATGTTATTTGCTACACTACCAACATCTGGTTCCAACAATAGTTTATAATCACATTCTTCATGTGCTCATGTTATTTGCTACACTACTGTCTAACACCACATCACTTTTTTCCCCATTTATCCTCTCCTCCTGGTAATTTATTTATTGTCGATGATTGTCTTCAACGTAACATGAATTCTGCAAAAATAATCGGTAAACCCGCTACTCTGACGGCCCTCTCCCCCACCTTACTATAGCATTGTAAGTGAAGATAAAATGTCATATATACTGAAGCACATTAAAAACGCACCACCCGTATAATCCAGGAACAGAGTGTGAAATGTAAATATAAGTGTTTACAAGTTTACATATTTGGAATCTTTATTCATTTTCCTATGAATCCATGCTGGTCATTAATTTGTACATTTGATTGTTATGAAATTCATTGCATTCTGTGCATGCAAGGGAGAAAACCAAAAATGCAACCAATAAATAAATTCATTCACACTATCCTCAGTATCTGGTATGTCCACCGTGTGCTTGCCAACAAGCTTGGCAGCGGCTCCGCATGGAACGCACAAGTCTCTGAAGGAAATTCCGGGGAATCAAGTCCCATTCACGTGTAAGAGCAGCTTCGAGCTGATACAGATTAGCTGGAGAACCTTGCCTGTAGACTCTGCGTCCAAGCTCGTCCCACAGATGTTCTATAGGGAACATGTCTGGTGATAGGGCAGGCCAATCAATCGTCACAATGTTCTGCTGCTGTAGATATTGCTGCGTAATGCATGCGGTGTGCGCACGTGCGTTATCCTGCTGGAGAAGCTGCAAGTCTGGATAATGTGTGACCGCAGGAGCAACCAATGCATCCAGAACCTCATCTCGATATGTCACAGCATTAACATTTCCACGGAAGACGTGAAGAGGCAAGCGATGGTGAAAACTGAATCCTCCCCAAATGTGAATACTGCCACCTCCAAATCGGTTGTGCTGACGAACACAGCAATCTGCAAAGCGCTCTCCACACCGTCGCCAAATCCGCATACGTCCATCAGCAAAGGATATGTTGAATCTGCTCTCGTCTGTGAATAGGACAGCATTCCACTGCAGTCTAGTCCATCTGACATGTTGCTCTGCCCATTGCAGGCGCTGCTGACGATTCTGTGAGTCAAGTTTGGCCCAACATAAGGTCGTCTTGCAGTAAGGCCTGTATCTCTGAGTCGTCGTATGACTGTCATTCGAGAGACTTGCCGACGTCTACCCACTATTGCTCTTGCTGTTTGACTTGCCGGGAGAGAACGATTCCTTAGGTGACTCAGCACAATATGACGATCTTGCGCAGGGGTAGTAACTCGTGGTTGGCCACTCCGAAGTCTATCCCGGGCACTGCCAGTGGTTCCGTAACGTTCATTGAGACGTACAATAGTGTTGTGGTGGCAATTCATCCTTCTGGCAATGGCCCGCGAGCTCTTTCCGGTCTCCAACATACCAATGGCTCGTTGGCGGTCGTTTACAGATAGTCGTGGCATTTCAAGCACATGTACTGGGTGTTTTGTCTCAACGGCCTTTTCATACCGAGTATACTGCCACAACGCGTACACATTTTCAGGGTCATAGCTGTTGGGAATCGTGTTGCACGTGTAACTTTCATTGTTTTCATGTAGTCTGTACACAAACCCGTGGGTTGAATCATGCACTTTCCATTCCAGCAGCCATTCGCTCTCTATCGCATGACAAACACGGGGAGAATCCATTCCCACACTTTTTTTCCCCCAGCTTCTCGGCATCAGTATATATAATAGTGGTGCGTTTTTAATGTGCTTCAGTATATATTGCCATCTCTAGAAGACAAGACTAATGAGGTGATCCAACGTTTTTCTGTCTCTCTGTCATGTGTCATTCCCATATGTTACGGAACAAGCCTCCATAAATTGTTAGATTAACCTGCCAATCTCGAAGTGCTACATTTCATGTGTTTAGCTGCAGTAGTTTATGTAGCATATTATGAGATTGTTCACACGTTCTACAACCTGACTTTAGACGTCAGTTAACATGTACTTAGCTGCAGTAGTTTATGTACCATATTATGAGATTGTTCACACGTTCTACAACCTGACTTTAGTCGTCAGTTAACATGTATTTAGCCGCAGTAGTTTATGTACCATATTATGAGATTGTTCACACGTTCTTCAACCTGACTTTAGTCGCTAGTTAAGACCTGCATGTAGAGCAATGGTCTTTTTCTAGTATCTTCACAGACATAAGTCTACACGGTCAACAACAAATGTAGATTACTCACTATTGAGCCTATAGATGTTGTTTTAAGTACAGCACTGCCTCTATGTACTTTAGATTATTGACATGTTGTACAGATTCAATACTAAGTATATTATAGAAATATCTTTTCCCATAATTGTGTTCGTCTGATCATCTTTGACACTCTGGGGGCGGAGCCACTAGGGTCTGTGTCTTCGGTGTTATCCTGTTGTTGGTACGTTTGTCAACTTCTGGAATTGAACCTGATTTGTTATGATTGCATTTCTAACATGGCCTCCCTTTTACTGTAATACCAACTTGAGGTGTCATCCTGTTGTTGGTACGTTCGTCTACTTCTGGAATTGAACCTGATTTGTTATGATTGCATTTCTAACATGGCCTCCCTTTTACTGTAATACCAACTTGAGGTGTTATCCTGTTGTTGGTACGTTCGTCTACTTCTGGAATTGAACCTGATTTGTCATGATTGCATTTCTAACATGGCCTCCCTTTTACTGTAATACCAACTTGAGGTGTTATCCTGTTGTTGGTACGTTCGTCTACTTCTGGAATTGAACCTGATTTGTTATGATTGCATTTCTAACATGACCTCCTTTTTACTGTAATACCAACTTCAGGTGTTTGTAAAAAAAGCGATTGTGTAGATACATTTATTTTTCTCATTTACAAAGGTCATTGTGTCTAACAATAAGCGTGATGTCGCCATTTCCTGTTTTCCATTTGTTTCCTTAGTCCATTTATTGTGCCTTCACTTCACATTGTTTTTTTTTTTTGTCTGTCTCCATCTAATTTCTTATCTGGATATTACAGAATACTGACTGTGTTTTTGTTGTCTGTCTCTATCTAACTTCTTATCTGGATATTACATAAAAGTACTGTGTTTTTGTTGTCTGTCTCCATCTTACTTCTTATCTGGTTATTGCTGAATACTGACTGTGTTGTTGTTATCTATCTTCATCTAATCTGTTATCTGGATATTAAAGAATACTTTGGTGTTGTAATATTATCAGCTGGTTTTGTTTTACATACCGGACCACAAAGACATTTATGCTCGGCTTTATGTGCATTGATATTCTGATCATTTTATTGCCATACATTATTTCGGAGCTGAATAATTTAAGTTTAAGTATACAATTTTATTAAATTTTTAAACACTTTTTAAATCAAGTCTACACTTAGCAAGACAAAACACACACCTATTCATATCAATTAATTATATGAAGCAGTTCATAAGATTCTGCAGTCAATTTCACACATACTGATGTATTTGTCAACTGTCTGTTTTTAAAACTTCACGTCTGAAAAAATTGCATCCATTTTGGAGCCTTGGTAAAACCCAAAAACAGCCTGGGAGAGAATGAGTTAATACAACCGGCGAACCTTGTGTCTGGGTTGAACTGGATACGCCTCACCAAAACGAGACTAAACTCTTAATAATAAAAAGAAAAATATTAAACGCCCAAGTCTTCTCCTGATGTCGTGTTTCATTGGTGTTTGTTTACTTACCTTCATAAGTTCTCCATTTCTGATATTGTCATATCATGTCAATCGTTCAGAGCCATGGTGATATCACGAGAGGAAAAGAGGCATCAGATTAGGGTGGGAGAAAAATCCTGGAGCAGGTCAACCACTTTAAATACCTTAGCGTTGCCATAGACAGGAAGGGAGGCATCAATGAAGTGTTGGCTACCGCAGAGAGCCAAGTGGAAGACTATTTCAGGACAATATCTCCAAGATTCCCAGCGAAAGAGATATTGGCAAGTAGACGAAGATAGCTGTATACCGTTCTATCTATGTTCCACGCTTTACATATGGATGTGAGTCATGGGCAATGACTACAATTAACAAAAGCCAGATCCAAACATTAGAAATCTGGTATCTGCGAAAGGTTGTTAAAATAACAAAAAGAGATATGGTCCACAATCAGACGTCTCAATGAGAGTTTTATGATCAATAAATTTTCTATATTCTCTTCATTTTCTACCCGTGTCCTCTATTTTATTATCGCTCTTTTATACTTTTCATGTATTTTTCGCTTTCGTTCGTTTGCGAAAAATATTTTCTTTCCCATTCTCACTTTACCGTTTTTCTTTCTCATACTGATAAGCGCTCTATTACGTAGATGTCAGTCAGACGAGAAACTGTGAATATTCATCTATCTCAGACATAGAAGCAGACTTTTGGCTAGCATTTTCACCTGACACTAACGTTTCTCCGGCGTGAGGTGTGATAACCGACATCTGCACGGCGCAGAATAAGACATTTGTCTGGTAATTTTCTCTGTCACGGCACTCTCGGCCAGTTTCGTTAACAGTGAGGTGTCAAGACGCGAAGTGGCAGTTTATGGCAGGTCTTCTGGTTATGGAAAGTGTTAATGAGAAGGGGAGAGATCGGCGCTGTTTCGTCTTTTCGAAATAACGTGGGACCTCTTTGTCTGTTTGATAGATATAATCAGAGTTTTAAACTTGATTTTACTCATTCTCCATTTGCAGTAGACGTGGTCACTTCGTTCTAAATACTTAAACTTATAAGTGAAACTCTTAGTTTCGTTATGTTACCGTAGTTCTGTTTTGAGGTAAATATTATATTTAGTATCTAATATTGTGTGAGTGATTAAGAGTTAAATCGCCTATTTTTCACTAGTTCTTTTGTGCAGAGAGAATTAAAATATAGTCTGTATTATTTTCTAGTGACATGTTTCAGTGGAAAGCAGAATAAATTATATTCCCAGATTAAAATCACGCAGCTATAAATGAATTTGATTTTACTGCTAAATAATCAGAGAATATATTTAAAAAAAATTAACTTATAACTGAAATGCTACATCAGTGAGTATTGACGGGATACGTATGTATTCCTAATTCATGATGATTGATTTTATGAATATAACTTATTTCACGGGAAGTTTTAAATGATAAGTCAAGCTGTACGCTTGCAGTTTAAAATGTAAGTTATAACGAGTACATAGTATGTATAATTATTTTATATGTGCTTTTTCCTCTATTTAGTGAAGAAAACTAGGGTTAACCCAAACTTTGCCAGCGTTAAGTACTGATGAGTAATATCTGTGAAGAACTAAAACCTTTTCCTTAAAACATCCTTGGTGTATAATCTTTACAAGAACTTTAAAGGTGAAATGACATAACGGTCCTGTTGCGCCAGATTTTATTCTTCCTGAGAAAACTTAAGTACAGTTCAGCCCTTGTGGCAAGTAAACTATTACAAACAGTAACGTTCCGCAAATTTTGTCAACTTGTGGTGTGACCAAGAAGGTTACCTTTGATCGAAAGTTAGAAACCTGACATTTTTCCCTAAGTAGTGGAAACCTTGTGATTCTGACACTGTGAACCCGCTTACACTAATTCTTACCTGAGCTGATAAAGTGACACTAACTTAAAATCTGAACAAAATTATCGCCTGAAGAGGACGCTCCCCGGACAAATTGGATGAAACCAAGAACTGCAGAGCTGGGTATCCGCTTCATCAAACGATAAACAGATTGTATCATAACGTGTGCCAGACGGCGAACAACAGCAAGTTATAGGGTAAGAAAGTGAGAAATGCACGAAAGGGCCCTGATGAATGAACCGAGAGAAAGCAGGAACGAGTGACTTTGTTTTTTTAGGGTATACCAAATTTCACCCACTTTGTAATTTCTTTATGCAAGTTTTCTGTTGCAAACAAGATACGTTTCCTTAGGATAGATCATACTAATATCTAGGTCTGTTCATACCTTCAAAAGGGGAAAATCAGTAGATTACCGCTAATGTAGCCTTGATTCTATGGGGCTATCAATTTCTTCTAACAGGACTGTGGGCATACCTTGAGGGATTAGATTGTCACAAAATTAACCGTAATGCAACGTTAAAATATCTCCAATGATACAACGTAAGGATAAAAACTAATGCGTAAGCTGCTAGAATACATGATCGCCCACGCCGCGGGTCATCACCCGCCATGGAAATTAAATTGTTAGACTTGAAGGCCAAAGGGAACGGGATGAGAACGGAGATCAATAGGAAAAATCTGACTGAACGCGTGCTTGAAACTAGCGAGGCTAAAAGGACGCAAATTGGTGGGGAAAGGAGGAAAAAGTCACGTTCCCCAAGTTGACATAAAGTAAAGAAATCGACAAAAGGGACCTTGGATATTATACGCCACAGTCATTTTTGGACGCTTTTGCGATAACTTAGTCCGTTTATTTGAATGCAGTGATGAACGCATTCCAGAAGATTCTAGAAAATATTTGAAAAGTAACTTTTCTTAATAATAAAGTTAGGAATATAAAACCTAGCTGGCCGGATGGCCCATCTTTAGCAGTGAAATAATATGCTTTCATTTATACAGACGGATAGATAATAAGAAAGATATTGACAAAAGACTGTGTTGTTCATATCAACGATCGTCTGCATTGAAATAAAACATGTCACTAATTTTCAAAAAATTGTGGCCTTGAAGACGCAAGTGCTAAAATCTAGTTGAAATGAAGAGACGGGGTGGGATGGTGAATTGTGGCTAAAAATAACTTTAAAGGGGCAAAATTGTGTAGGGGAAGGCAGAGTTGGTTCAAAAAACAAGTGTGTTTTTTGTGTGAAACGCAAGTAGAGACGGACGGACCAACAGACAATAAGGCATACTTGACTGAGGTATGACTGAAATGACTTTTTGGTAGGATATTTGAATTTGAAAAAAGAAAGGCAGTGATTGGCCATAGATGAATATATTATCGGCGCTCAGACGCGCATTTTGTGCCAGTCATTATAAGTTGTCCTAGTAGACACAGTGAATTATTAAGTGGTGTAATTCCCAGAAGCTATTGAAATATTTAGAGGGACGCCATCCTAAAGCCAGCAGCTCAGCTGAGTTGTGCTAGCATTTAACTGTGTTCTATATTCATAATTCTGGTAAGACTGAAGTTATTTCTTTGTACATTTTAATATTTGTTTAAGGTTTCGAGTGATTTGATAATGCAATAGCATAATCTGTCCCTTACAACAAGTAAGTATTCGCTCTAGACCCCCCGCCCTAGTTCAGGGTCTAGAGACAAATAAAATACATAAACTCCAGCAAGGATTATGAAGGATAGATCAAGTGTTGAGATCAGTGAAACATATCACCTATCCTATTCTATGGCAGGAAGCTAATGAACATATTTCAGAATACGTAGTATGGGAGAACTTATCCTATGTGAAACCAACTTGGTAAGATGTGTTGTTTGGTCAGAAAGATCTGACCCGTCTATGTGGTATTGTTGTGTAGGTTGTGTCCAGAAATGGTTAGAGGATGGAATTCTGACACATGACTAATACTTTGATTGCAGAACTGTGAGTTTCAGTTGGCACCAATGCAGTGTCAAATGAGTTGTTGAAAATTACAAGAGTGGACCCATGCAGTAACATTTTGTCAGAGCAGCCTATTATAGCCCCCAAGCACGGAAAGGTAGGGCCACCAGACCTCTGATATTGCCCCCAAGCACGGAGAGGTGGGGCCACCAGACTTCTAATATTGCCCCCAAGCACGGAGAGGTGGGGCCACCAGACTTCTGATATTGCCCCCAAGCACGGAGAGGTGGGGCCACCAGATCTCAGCACCAGAGCTACACATTCAAGCTACGTGAGCGCCTGGTCTGCTGAGAATTCACCAACTCAACTTATTTGCTAACACACCCATAAAAATTCCATCCAATAACTGGACAATGTGTAGTCACCATAGACAGGGAGTGATGAGGCCACCCCAACAGCACATCCATTAAGTGTTCTCCCAAAATAGATTACAACTATAAACAGTAGTAATATTAACTAGTCTAGTAACATACATATGTACACACCTTGCATTTATTATGTAATATTCATGCATTTCTTTCATAATTGTAAAACCTTTCATATGTTCTGGCCAAAATAAAACCTTGGTTCAGAACAAATAAATTTAAAGAAAATCACTATCAAAATTTTACACACTTGAGTTAGTTCAGTGTATTATAACATTTATTAATATTATTAGACTTAGTAAATATCTGTGTGTGTGTATGTAAACTACCACAACACATTACATATCATTACCCTAGACATTTAACGTAGCAACATTCATTAGTAAAAAAAGATAGGTGTGAGGTCGTAGTGGTAGCAAGAAGGGCCTTCTGACAATTCACAGCTACATTTTATCTCAGGAGCCTTCACAGCTGACCTCATGCATCACACTTAGTAATATCACCATCAATCCACTACATATATTGGGGGCCAAGCCGGGATAATTAGCCTATCAAATATATTAGGATCTCCTGGGGGAGAATTAGATTAAGGGAACACAATATTAAAATTAAAAGTGTCCCTTAAAATTAAAAGTGTCCCTGAAAATAAAAGTTGGTGAATCTTCACAGCCAGTGGTAGTTAATTAATTAATTAGAATTATTTTAGACTAGAGTAATTAGAAGTACTTTAGTGGTTGGAAATTGTATCTTGCACATTGCTAGATTTGTTTAAAAAGTATGGCGGAGCTGGCCAAATTAAGATCAGCTGCTGTGCTGACGGCAAAGGAGATGGGAATGGATGGTCAGATTTTAATTCAATATGTAACGGCTGAATGTGATAAGTATATTGAACTGGAAGAAAGAAGATTAGAAAAAGAGGCTGAAAGAAAATTAGAGTCTGAAAGGTTGGCTGAAGAGAAGAGGTTAGAGGCTGAGACTAAGAGGCTGCAGATTGAGGCAGAAGAAAAACGACAGCAAAGGGAGGCAGAAGATAAAAAGGCCGAAAGGGAGGCAGAAGATAGAAGGTTGCAGAGGGAGCACGAATTACGACTCAGGGAGCTGGAGCTACAAGGCCAGGCTCCTGAAAATGGTGCCAGCCCTTTTGCCTCAGATGCTACGACCAGTCTGGGAGCCTCAAACTCAGCTATGGGGTTTCATTTAGACCATTTTGTTGAAAAAGACGATGACATAGAGGGGTACCTAGGACGTTTTGAGTTATTAGCTACTACATATGGGTTAGAGAGAGAGAGAGGTGGAGTTTAAAGCTATCACATGGACTGAGAGGTACTTCTTACGAAGTCTTCGCAAAAATGAACAGAGAAGACCAGGAGAATTATGACATGTTAAAGCAGGCTTTGTTATTGAGGTACGAAAAAAATGGGGAATTTTATCGTAAGAAATTTAGAAATGCCAAACTGTTGTCTGGGGAGACATACCACCAATTCTCTGCCAGACTGGAAACCTATTTGGAGAAATGGACTGCTCTGGGGAAGACCCAAGATCTTAAAGAAATGATCATGATTGAGCAATTGAGAGAGTCCATGGCTCCAGACATGAGAAAATTTCTCATGGAACAAGGTGCAGAGAAATTGGGAGAGGTTTTAGATGTCGCTGAAAGGTATCAGGCAGCCCAGGCAGAGGTAAGTGGTGCTAAAAAGAAGCACATAGACAATTTTAAAGCTCCACAGCAATTTAATAAATTTGATAATAGAGAGCAGGGAAATAAAGGTAGGACAAACTTTGAACGGCCAAGAAATGACTACCGAGACAGAAACTCACAGTTCAATGACCAAAAATCCAATGAAAGAAAACCGTTTAACCAAGGAAAAAGATGGTGTAAATGGTGCAAGAGAGATAACCATAACACCGAATTTTGTAGAAGGAAACCTTCAAACATTGCTGCAATGAAGTCGGGGACGCAAAGATTAAAGGTTAATCCTACGGGACAGCAGGAACCTTATCACCCCCAGTTTGTGAGGATGTTATTTGTAATGGGGTCACCATAAGGTGCCTTTATGATACAGGTTTGGATTATGATTCAGTTGTGAAGTCTAGCCTAGTGGACCCAAGTCAGTATACCACAGAAACAGTGGAAATACAAGGGACAACTAAGGACATACCACTCATGACACATCCCATCGCAAGGATAACGGTGAAAACTCGCTATGTGGAAGGAGAAATCAGAGCAGCAGTGATAGATGAACCAATCTACCCTCTGATATTGGGGTGTAGATACGTCTTCTTGGGGAATCACGAAAGACCTGTGATCATGGCGACAGTGCAGACCAGGTCACAGAAGAAGGAGGAAGAAGGTGAACCTATAAATGCTCATCCAGAGGAGATGAGGAAGGCGCAGGCTGAGGATAGGACACTCAAGCCATGTTTTAAAAAATTGCCCAAATGCCACACACCTCCGAGCAAGGGGGAATATTTTATGAAGAACAGATTGCTATATAGGAAGACAGGAACTAGATCCACTGGTCACGGACAGTTGGTTCTTCCCAAGATATATAGGGCAAATTTAATAAGGAGCTTACATGTTGGAAAAGATGGGGACCATGAAAAAGTCGGTACCATCTGCCAAAAAGTTGCTCGCAAATACTATTGGCCCGACGTAAATGTCGATATTGAAAACTTTGTAGAAGCATGTGGCATATTTCATGAGGGAACACCCACAAAGGGAAAATATGTGCAGGACCTAGAAACGCCACGGAGCAAAATTAGGCCTGGAAGGAAAACTAATGATACTCAAGGAGACAAAGTGCAATGGGAGCCCCCTTTTCACACCCAGTCTTCACTTGAATGGATTAACATGGCCACTATGCAAAGAGTACAAAGAAGAAATTTTACCCAGGATAAGATGACAATCCCTCGGTCAGACTTATATAAACTGGAAGAACAGAAAAGAGAGCGAAGATCTCTCATAAGCAATCTAAAGTGGGGAGATAAACCCAAGAAAAAAATTGGTAGTGGTCGATTTGTGAGTGATGATTCTAGGAAGAAAAGTCCTCACTATAGTGCTTCTAATGGACGGGACCAGACGGGTTCCATGAAAAATACGTATGATAAATTAAAGGTCCAGATGTAGCGCTATTAAGGACCTGGACAGATGAGAAGGCGGAAGAGACTGTTACCTCATCTTATCAATACGTGAACGAACTGACCACTCGTTTGAAAGCTGGATGGAAACTGGCAAATGATAATTTGAAACAAGCCAGGAAGAAACATGCAGCATATTTTAATAGGAAGGCAAAGGACAGAGAACTGGCAGTGGGAGAGAAGGTGCTGCTTCTACTACCCGGTAGCGAGAATAAATTACAAATTGGATGGCAAGGTCCATATACGGTTCTAGAGAAGGTGTCTAGAACAAACTATAAAATTGACAAAAAGGGGAAGGAGAAAGTTTATCATGTAAACCTGTTAAAGAAGTATCTGGACAGACCACTCCAGGAAAGCACCCCCTTACTGACCTTAGCTATCGCAACTCAAATGCAAAAGGAACCACTCACCTCACATGAATACCCATTACATCCTTGTGAAACAGCAGCACAGGTAAAAGTCAGTAAGCACCTGACTAAAAACCAGAGGGAGAGAGTTCAACAGGTTCTGGAGGAACATACAGATGTATTAACAGATAAACCAGGCCATACAAATTTGCAACAGTATGACATGAAACTGGTAGACTCAACCCCAATCTGTATGAGAGCCTATTCTATTCCGTTGGCGAAGGAGAAGGCATTGAAGGAAGAAATAGATTATTTGTTGAAGGAGGGGATTATTTCACACAGTGAATCATCTTTTAGTTCTAGTGTCGTATTGTTGAGAAAACCGTCTGGGGAACACAGACTGTGCATAGATTACAGGAAACTGAATGCTGTCACAGAAGGACAAGTGGATCCATTTCCAGACACAAAACAGTTATTTGCCAGACTGAACAAGGCAAAATACTTTTCAAAAGGTGGATCTTAGTAAAGGCTATTACCAGATCCCAGTGAAGCCTGAAGTGAGACCTTATTTGGCTTTTAGCATTTCGGATGGACATTATGAATTCAACATGCTACCATTCGGACTGAAAAATGCTCCGAGTGTATTTTCAAGGATGATGCGCAAATTGTTGGATCCCCTGAATAACCCATGTATCACGAATTTCATGGATGATATTCTCGTCGCCACAGAGACATTGAGAAGAACACATTGAAGCTCTAGAAATGTTATTTAATAGGCTTAGGGAGGCGAACTTAACTGCTAGGCCAACAAAATGTTGCTTTGGATGCAAAGAGTTGGAATTCTTGGGACACACTGTATATCAGGGTAGTATGACCCCTGATCCCAAGAACTTGGAAAAACTGCAGAGAGCACCTAGACCACAAACAAAAAAGGACGTGCGATCATTCGTGTCGTTATGCGGATTTTATCAAAAATATATCAAAGATTTTAACTCTATTTGTGCTCCTCTGACTGATCTGACTCGCAAGGGACTTCCAGATAAAATTAATTGGACTGCGCAAAGTGAATTAGCGTTCCAGGACTTAAAGGAAAAACTCACTAGCAAGCCTATTCTCAAACTGCCTGATTTGACACAGGACTTTGTCTTAAGAACCGATGCAAGTAATGTAGGACTCGGAGCGGCTTTGTTGCAAAGATCATCTTCACCTGATGGGGAACTGAAACCAGTCGCTTATGCAAGCCGCAAATTGAATAAGGCGGAACAAGGATACTCCACAAGCGAAAAAGAATGTTTAGCGTTAATCTGGGCAATAAAGAAGTTTCAAATCTATCAGTATGGTAGGACTTTTGGAGTCGAGACGGACCATCAGCCTCTCGTATTCTTATCTCAGGCTAAGCATGAAAACGCAAGATTGCTGAGGTGGTCTTTATTGCTTCAACCTTATCAGTTTAGTATCCAATATATCCCAGGCAAATTGAATGTCGGTGCAGATTTCCTCAGTCGGCACCCCTGTGATCAAAATTAGAGTAATGGCAGGCGTAAGGAGAGATTTTATCTATGTGTATCACTGGTTTTAGAACTTGCCGTAGGCATGTTTTCAAGTGGGGAGATGTGTCACAAAATTAACCGTGATGCAACGTTAAAATATCTCCAATGATACAACGTAAGGATAAAAACTAATGCGTAAGCTGCTAGAATACATGATCGCCCACGCCGCGGGTCATCACCCGCCATGGAAATTAAATTGTTAGACTTGAAGGCCAAACGGAACGGGATGAGAACGGAGATCAAAAGGAAAAATCTGACTGAACGCGTGCTTGAAACTAGCGAGGCTAAAAGGACGCAAATTGGTGGGGAAAGGAGGAAAAAGTCACGTTCCCTAAGTTGACATAAAGTAAAGAAATCGACAAAAGGGACCTTGGATATTATACGCCACAGTCATTTTTGGACGCTTTTGCGATAACTTAGTCCGTTTATTTGAATGCAGTGATGAACGCATTCCAGAAGATTCTAGAAAATATTTGAAAAGTAACTTTTCTTAATAATAATGTTAGGAATATAAAACCTAGCTGGCCGGATGGCCCATCTTGAGCAGTGAAAAAATATGCTTTCATTTATACAAACGGATAGATAATAAGAAAGATATTGACAAAAGACTGTGTTGTTCATATCAACGATCGTCTGCATTGAAATAAAACATGTCACTAATTTTCAAAAAATTGTGGCCTTGAAGACGCAAGTGCTAAAATCTAGTTGGAATGAAGAGACGGGGTGGGATGGTGAATTGTGGCTAAAAATAACTTTAAAGGGGCAAAATTGTGTAGGGGAAGGCAGAGTTGGTTCAAAAAACAAGTGTGTTTTTTTTGTGAAACGCAAGTAGAGACGGACGGACCAACAGACAATAAGGCATACTTGACTGAGGTATGACTGAAATGACTTTTTGGTAGGATATTTGAATTTGAAAAAAGAAAGGCAGTGATTGGCCATAGATGAATATATTATCGGCGCTCAGACGCGCATTTTGTGCCAGTCATTATAAGTTGTCCTAGTAGACACAGTGAATTATTAAGTGGTGTAATTCCCAGAAGCTATTGAAATATTTAGATGGACGCCATCCTAAAGCCAGCACCTCAGCTGAGTTTTGCTAGCATTTAACTGTGTTCTATATTCATAATTCTGGTAAGACTGAAATTATTTCTTTGTACATTTTAATATTTGTTTAAGGTTTCGAGTGATTTGATACTGCAATAGCATAATCTGTCCCTTACAACAAGTAAGGATTCGCTCTAGACCCCCCGCCCTAGTTCAGGGTCTAGAGACAAATAAAATACATAAACTCCAGCAAGGATTATGAAGGATAGATCAAGTGTTGAGATCACTGAAACATATCACTTATCCTATTCTATGGCAGGAAGCTAATGAACATATTTCAGAATAAGTAGTCTGGGAGAACTTATCCTATGTGAAACCAACTTGGTAAGATGTGTTGTTTGGTCAGAAAGATCTGACCCGTCTATGTGGTGTTGTTGTTGTGTAGGTTGTGTCCAGAAATGGTTAGAGGATGGAATTCTGACACATGACTAATACTTTGATTGCAGAACTGTGAGTTTCAGTTGGCACCAATGCGGTGTCAAATGAGTTGTTGAAAATTACAAGAGTGGACCCGTGCAGTAACATTTTGTCAGAGCAGCCTATTATAGCCCCCAAGCACGGAGAGGTGGGGCCACCAGACCTCTGATATTGCCCCCAAGCACGGAGAGGTGGGGCCACCAGACTTCTAATATTGCCCCCAAGCACGGAGAGGTGGGGCCACCAGACTTCTGATATTGCCCCCAAGCACGGAGAGGTGGGGCCACCAGATCTCAGCACCAGAGCTACACATTCAAGCTACGTGAGCGCCTGGTCTGCTGAGAATTCACCAACTCAACTTATTTGCTAACACACCCATAAAAATTCCATCCAATAACTGGACAATGTGTAGTCACCATAGACAGGGAGTGATGAGGCCACCCCAACAGCACATCCATTAAGTGTTCTCCCAAAATAGATTACAACTATAAACAGTAGTAATATTAACTAGTCTAATAACATACATATGTACACACCTTGCATTTATTATGTAATATTCATGCATTTCTTTCATAATTGCAAAACCTTTCATATGTTCTGGCCAAAATAAAACCTTGGTTCAGAACAAATAAATTTAAAGAAAATCACTATCAAAATTTTACACACTTGAGTTAGTTCAGTGTATTATAACATTTATTAATATTATTAGACTTAGTAAATATCTGTGTGTGTGTATGTAAACTACCACAACACATTACATATCATTACCCTAGACATTTAACGTAGCCACATTCATTAGTAAAAAAGATAGGTGTGAGGTCGTAGTGGTAGCAAGAAGGGCCTTCTGACAATTCACAGCTACATTTTATCTCAGGAGCCTTCACAGCTGACCTCATGCATCACACTTAGTAATATCACCATCATACAATACCATCAATCCACTACATAGATCATACTGTGGGTCTATCATTCTGGTAGAAATTCATTGATTTTTTGACTATGTGTATATGTTTCTTGATGTAATTTTAAGTGTTGTGATGAAATTTTAGATGATAATTAAAATTTCGCTTGAACTTAATCAGCGCGTTGGTCATCTCGTTCGAAATTATCTGTATAATCACTGTTATAGTTTTTCCCACGTCTGTGCGTCTAACTGTCGTTACTTGTGTGCGTGCACGTGAGTGGTACGTTCATATATATTAATATATGTTGTCACTAGACTGTCTGACTCCTCTAAATCTGTTGTAGAAGATAGGCTGAGAAAGAGAGAAGATTATCGAGTTCTCAGGGACAGCCTCTATTGATTTTACCATCTCACTCGTGGAAATCTATTTCTGTTATTATCTCTCACTGTGGCTATCACGTATTCTAATCTAATCAGAAGGGACCAACCCAAGTCTTAATCCCCCTATCAAAAATCTACGACAAATGGGGTCTCGTCTATCTGGATTTTGAACTTAATTTTCTTTATTCTGAAATAGAGTAAGAGTGTGATGTCTTGTGAGTTTTTATATCTTTTAAAATAATTTATCTCCTAGACTAATCGATCTGTTTACGTTCGTGCTGACCACACAAACTGATAAATGTTTTTCCACAGCATTTTGAGTAATACACATTTGATTTACAGGTTGATTTTGTCGGAATATATGATAATTACTTATTTTGTAATACTAAACGCTGGTAAAGTTTGTGAGTGTATAACATTCACAGGGTTCTGAAGAAGTAGGTGTTTGAGCTAATATAAGGAGTGCGCTCAGACAATTACGTCCTGTAAATTGCCTCCCTTACCCTAACTGACTTCATGGGTGTACCTTTAGTGGACTTTAAAAAATTAACGGATTTTTTTTCTCTTTAAATTTGAGCAAATTATTTTGTTTCCAGTGTAGCAACTTATTTTTCAGTGAGTTATCTTTACTACCATTTATTTGGCGTAGTCTTCTGCATTAGGTGCTTTATTGCCGATAAATAGCAGCGATAGTTAGATACCATATATTTTTGGAGGAAGTATCGCAGATTAAAGTATATCATCTTTTGTTTTGGTAATTTCTCGAAAGTGGTATGGAACCAGTGTATCTTTTGTTTTCTATTTCTTTCTCAACTAAGTCTCAGTCACTGACTTATTATGGCAGAAAGGGCGAAGCTTAGGCAGATCCTCAAGGACGAGGCAAGAGAAGAAGGTTTGGATGAAGAAGATGCAAAAGCATTTGTCAGGGATGAACTGGAAAGATATGATGCGGAGCAGAAGGAAAAAGTAGCAGAAGCTAGAGAGCAGAAGAAGATGGATGAGGAAATGGAAATCCGCAGGGAGAGAGAAAGAGAGAAGGAGAGACAGCATGAGAAGGAGAGGGAGGAGAGACAGCATGAGAAGGAGAGGGAGGAGAGACAGCATGAGGAAAGAGAAAATGAGCAACGACGACAGCATGAGCTGGCGCTTAAAGCTCTAGAGGTCCAAAGTCGTGGCGCTGCCTCTACCTCCAGCAATGGAGAGTCTTTTTCTCATCCTTCCATAACTGATCCTTCTAGCACTCAATCTACTCATCTCACTGCTATGTCTTTTGCGCTAGAATCTTTCCCTTGTCCCAATGAGAAGATTGACACGTATCCAGAAAAATGTAAGAAAATTGCAACTCTGTACGGTTTAGAGAGGTCGCGTTGGAATATGAAGCTTTCTCGGGCGTTGAAAAGCAGTGCGTATGATGTTTACGCCAAACTGGAAAGCAGCCAACAAGACAACTATGATGTGTTGAAGAAAGTGTTACTGGAGCGCTTTGAAATGAATGCTCGCAAATTTTTGCAACTGTTTCGCAACAGCAGGAAGGAGAGCTCTGCAACTTTCCAGCAGTTCTCGTCTCGTTTGAAGGGATACTTGACAAAGTGCCTTGAGCTTTCACAGCTCCCATCTACCTAAGAAGGTCTTGAGGAATTTGTTATAACAGAACAAATAAAGAACACTTTGTCTGCTGATACCCGGAGATTTCTAGCTGAGCAGAGTGCAGAAAAGCTTGAAGACATCTTAGAAAAGTCTGAGCGATATCACAATGCGCTGGCTGAACTACCGGCCACAAAACGGAAACCGACAGAAGAGCATTTTTGACAGAATAATCTAGACCAATCTTCTCATGCCTCTAATCAGAATAACCACCGAGAAACTGGACCTCAAAACCCCCCTCCTGAAAAATCCAAGTTCTACAAAAACAAGTACCCCAACCATAGTAAACAGTCTGATCAACCCGACCGCCCTACATGGCAGCGCAGCCAGAAAGGACAAGGTGGCAAAGGGAGAACCCCTGAGCACGGGACTAATGATCAGAGCGAGCACACCGAGCCGAAACGCAAAGGATGCTTGCTAACAGTCTCGCAAGGCGGAATTATTGACTGTGATTCCCAACCTGCAGAGAAAGACCGACCCTCTACGCGAGATACTGTTATATTGAACGGTTCTCAAAGTCTTTGTTTATTTGACACGAGGCTTTCTTATGATTGCATTGTTGCCAGACACCAAGTTAAACCCGGTCAAGAGACAGGAGACCGTCGAACTTTGTGGAGTCTCTAAGAGTGATGCACCTACAGCTCTTCCCATCGCACTGGTGGAGATCCACTCTGAGTTTGTCAGAGGCGTGATCAAAGCGGCTGTTATAGATGACCCTATCTACCCAGTCATACTTGGCGGTAGATACGTGTCTATTGGGAAACCGGAAGAGCCGATTGTGGCAGCAGTAACTACAAGAGGGCAAACCAAGAAGGAACGGGAGCCTGCGCTTAATTTGTTACCTATGGAACTTAAAGAAGCGCAATACAAGGACCCTACTTTGGCACCCTGCTTTAGGAAACTGCCCATGGCTAAGGAACCCTGACAGCACGGGAACATTTTTTCAAAGGATGGCGTACTTTATCCCAGATCGGGCAAGCTTGACCAAGGTTACAACCAGCTCCTAGTACCGAAACAGTACAGAAGACAAATCCTAGAAATGAGGCACTCTCTTCCCTTCAGCGGAAATATGGGACAGAACGCCACAAACCAACGGATAACCACTCATTATTGGTGGCCAGGAGTAAATACTGATATTATCAGGTATGTCAAATCATGTGCCCAGTGCCAACGTGTATCACACAAGCAACGGACACCCCCAGTCTCTTTGGGTGAAATGCCAGTAGTGGGAACACCATTTGAACGGGTTGTGATCGACATTTTAGGACCCTTAGAAAGAACTAAAAGAAGGAACAGGTTCATCCTGACCTTAGTCCACACATGCACATTATGGGCAGAAGCTATCCTGCTAACATGCGCAGATGCCAAGCATGTCGCAGAAGCCCTCGTGCAGATTTTCACTCGGTTGGGATTCCCTCAGCAAGTGTTGACGGATAACGGATCTCAAAACAAAACCTGTTGATGGATGAGACCGTTAAGATCTTGAGGGACCAGCCCATCTACACAAAGCCATATACTCCGGCCTGAAATGGGCTCGTGGAACGTGTTAACGGAAACCTCAACATGATGTTAAGTAAACTGGCACAAGTGAAACCTGAAGATTGGGATCTTTGTATTCCTGCAGTTTTATTTGGCTACAGAGAATCTCCTCATACTTCCAGAGGATTTCCGCCAGTGACGCTTTTATTCGGCAGACCTATCAAGGGGCCGCTTGAAGCCTTACTTTGGTCGCAGACAGACCAGAAGGCTGATGAGACAGTT
This sequence comes from Oreohelix idahoensis, assembly GCA_024509875.1. NCBI lineage: Eukaryota > Metazoa > Mollusca > Gastropoda > Stylommatophora > Oreohelicidae > Oreohelix > Oreohelix idahoensis. Next base: position 272,736 of record JAMPIV010020373.1, read on the forward strand.
GTCTCAGCCAGTAAATATGTGTCGGATTTAAAGAAAAGGTTGAAACTAGGATGGAATCTAGCAACGACTAACTTTAAGCGAGCACGCACAAAGCACGCTAACCGATACAGGAAAGACGCGAAAGAGAGAGAATTGGAAGCAGGAGAGAAAGTTTTGGTGTTACTCCCTACCGGGAACAACAAACTGAGGATTGGATGGCAAGGGCCGTTTACCGTCCTGAAAAAGATTTCTAAGGCTAACTACCAGATCTCTATTAAAGGAAAGGAGAAAGTTTTCCATTTAAATCTGTTAAAGAGATACTTGGAAAGATCGGTGCCGACCTCCGAACATCTCCTGACGATCGCCAAAATTGACGAAGATGACGTTAGTGGCAGAAAAATTCCACTGCAAGCACACGTAATCTTTCAAAAATGTCAAAAGCGGCGACGCTCTTTTAAGCGTTCATGGGAGACATTCCAGAGAAAGGAAACTTTGGGAGTAGATTTGAGTAGGAATTGGAGAGAGATGGAGGGGGAAGATGAGAGGGAAGAGGACAGACACCCTGAAGCTACGGATACAGGAAATTTATTTCCATAACGTAGGCATGGAGTGCTTCCATATCTTAAAGGAAGGACGTTCTGTCACAGAGAGTTTTATGATCAATAAATTTTCTATATTCTCTTCTTTTTCTACCCGTGTCCTCTATTTTATTATCGCTCTTTTATCCTTTTCCTGTATTTTTCGCATTCGTTCGTTTGCGAAAAATATTTTCTGTCCCATTCTCACTTTACCGTTTTTCTTTCTCATACTGATACGCATTCTATTACGTAGATGTCAGTCAGACGAGAAACTGTGAGTATTCATCTATCTCAGACATAGGAGAAGACTTTAGGATAGCATTTTCACCTGACACTAACGTTTCTCCGGCGTGAGGTGTGATAACCGACATCTGCACGGCGCAGAATAAGACATTTGTCTGGTAATTTCCTCTGTCACGGCACTCTCGGCCAGTTTCGTTAACAGTGAGGTGTCAAGACGCGAAGTGGCAGTTTACGGCAGGTCTTCTGGTTATGGAAAGTGTTAATGAGAAGGGGAGAGATCGGCTCTGTTTCGTGTTTTTAAATAACGTGGGACCTCTTTGTCTGTTTGATAGATATAATCAGAGTTTTAAACTTGATTTCACTCATTCTCCATTTGCAGTAGACGTGGTCACTTCGTTCTAGATACTTAAACTTATAAGTGAAACTCTTAGTTTCGTTGTGATACCGTAGTTCTGTGTTGAGGTAAATATTATATTTAGTATCTAATATTGTGTGAGTGATTAAGTGTTAAATCGCCTATTTTTCACTAGTTCTTTTGTGCAGAGGGAATTAAAATATAGTCTGTATTATTTTCTAGTGACGTGTTTCAGTGGAAAGCAGAATAAATTATATTCCCAGATTAAAATCACGCAGCTATAAATGAATTTGATTTTACTGCTAAATAATCAGAGAATATATTTAAAAAAAATTAACTTATTACTGAAATGCTACATCAGTGAGTATTGACGGGATACGTATGTATTCCTAATTCATGATGATTGATTTTATGAATATAACTTATTTCACGGGAAGTTTTAAATGATAAGTCAAGCTGTACGCTTGCAGTTTAAAATGTAAGTTATAACGAGTACATAGTATGTATAATTATTTTATATGTGTTTTTTCCTCTATTAGGTGAAGAAAACTGGGGTTAACCCAAACTTTGCCAGCGATAAGTACTGATGAGTAATATCTGTGAAGAACTAAAACCTTTTCCTTAAAAAATCCTTGGTGTATAATCTTTACAAGAACTTTAAAGGTGAAATGACATAACGGGCCTGTTGCGCCAGATTTTATTCTTCCTGAGAAAACTTAAGTACAGTTCAGCCCTTGTGGCAAGTAAACTATTACAAACAGTAACGTTCCGCAAATTTTGTCAACTTGTGGTGTGACCAAGAAGGTTACCTTTGATCGAAAGTTAGAAACCTGACATTTTTCCCTAAGTAGTGGAAACCTCGTGATTCTGACACCATGAACCCGCTTACACTAATTCTTACCTAAGCTGATAAAGCGACACTAACTTAAAATCTGAACAAAATTATCGCCTGAAGAGGACGCTCCCCGGACAAATTGGATGAAACCAAGAACTGCAGAGCTGGGTATCCGCTTCATCAAACGATAAACAGATTGTGTCATAACGTGCACCAGACGGCGAACAACAGCAAGTTATAGGGTAAGAAAGTGAGAAATGCACGACAGGGCCCTGATGAATGAACCGAGAGAAAGCAGGAACGAGTGACTTTGTTTTTTTAGGGTATACCAAATTTCACCCACTTTGTAATTTCTTTATGCAAGTTTTCTGTTGCAAACAAGATACTTTTCCTTAGGATAGATCATACTAATATCTAAGTCTGTTCATACCTTCAAAAGGGGAAAATCAGTAGATTACCGCTAATGTATCCTTGATTCCTTGGGGCTATCAATTTCTTCTAACAGGACTGTAGGCATACCTTGAGGGGTTAGATCATACTGTGGGTCTATCATTCTGGTAGAAATTCATTGATTTTTTGACTATGTGTATATGTTTCTTGATGTAATTTTAAGTGTTGTGATGAAATTTTAGATGATAATTAAAATTTCGCTTGAACTTAATCAGCGCGTTGGTCAGCTCGTTCCAAATTATCTGTATAATCACTGTTATAGTTTTTCCCACGTCTGTGCGTCTAACTGTCGTCACTTTTGTGCTTGCACGTGAGTGGTACGTTCATATATATTAATATATGTTGTCACTAGACTGTCTGACTCCTCTAAATCTGTTGTAGAAGATAGGCTGAGAAAGAGAGAAGATTATCGAGTTCTCAGGGACAGCCTCTATTGATTCTACCATCTCACTCGTGGAAATCTATTTCTGTTATTATCTCTCACTGTGGCTATCACGTATTCTAATCTAATCAGAAGGGACCAACCCAAGTCTTAATCCCCCTATCAAAAATCTACGTCAAGACGATACGTCATAGAATCCAAACTCAGCCCCTGCAAACCCAAGTGGAACAGTCTCAATTACGAAAGTTGGGCCATGTCTGCAGATCGGCTACCACAACAAATATGGGAAACCAAAAGCCAGGGTTCCAGGCCTCCCAGAGTTTGCTAGGAGGGTAACACAATATTAGGCAATCCTTGAAGGTCCCACGAGCAGACTACACTGTAGAATCAGGCCAGGAGGAAGACAGAAGATAGGATAGTTTGGCGGTCTCTCTGGCAAACATCTATATCCCTGGGTAGAAGAGGAACGACTGAGTAAGTAAGTGAGTGAGTGATATGATCCTTTTCGCACACCTCATACGGTTTTGTATTTGAAAACTAGGTAGTGCACACAAAAGCGTAAATGCGACGTTTTCTGAATGTGATTGCAAGAATAACTTGGATTTGTTTGTAGTAGCAACTAATTCATTCTATAGACTGTGCACGTCAGGATCGCTAGTGTATTGAAGAAGTGTCTGATGTTACGAATAAAGAATCCCGAAGTGTTATAGCTTGAAAGGAAAATGTCGAATAGATGTTTGTGGATAGAAAGACATATGTATAGGAACTGGATGTATCTAGCTCATTATAATTGATTCAAATAATGTCCGCCAGTGGACTTGTCGGAGAAGACGTAAATAAAATATACTTATATTCATAGAATCATCGGCATATTCAGTATGTTTATGAATCACAAATATTATGAATAAGCAATGACAAATGTAACTGAGGAAATTATATGTGAAGAATTCAAAATGGATGTCGTTAAATATGTTAAGTGTGATGATGGAGTGGAATTGAATTATTGATCATATTGTACTTGGCGTATTTTCGTGAAGTGTTATAACACTGTTGATCGACTGCCCATCACACGGTAACAGTAAGTCAATCATTCTATTCTGTGCTAACCCCTTTTTTATAAAAGTCTTTATCTGGTTAGTTTGTCTGTTACCACATTAGATAAGCCCCGCCTACTCTGTATGTTATCATAAATGACAATAAAGGACAAGAGGATGAAATATTTGGTATAACCAGTTGGACTTTTGTTCACGTGACCTGGCTATTGTGTAAACAATGGCGGTGCTCGCTGACATCAACTCAAATGTGGATTCTAGGAACACAAAAGTGGAAAATCATGGAAGGGCAAAATAATACATGACAAATGACTGACACATGCAAATAAACAATAACAAGGATTAGAAAGCCGTCGATATCTATACTCCATACCTTACGAAGGCGAGTACTCGATTCCAGTTTTATATCGGGGAAAATAAAGAACTTGAGAAATAGAGACGACTGTGAGTAAATATACTAGACAATCTCACATAACACATGTGGGTAGATCGACGATATACTACTTCATTAAGTACTTTAATCATAATAAAGGCTGACCCTGTAGCCAAAATTCTTAAAGAAATACTCTGCAATATAGATCAATATTGGTGACAAAGCACGATCGTCTCCGCCGTGTGGAATGTGAGTTCATGAAGGTGACACATAGTTCCAAAGTAGTATTGAAAACAAAATACGAAACTGTAAACGCAGCATAAAACTGAAACACAAAAACAGCACATCATGTAAATTATTGTGGCGTTACAATGTAATCTGAAATTGTCAAACACGTTTCTCAATTCCTATTCTATGGTGTTTAAGTTTTTTTTTTGGGTGGCATCAAATAGTGAAACATTTCCATGACGATCTGGTTATCCTCTTATTTGTTTCACTGTTTACTTACAATGCCACTGTCTGTATTCTTAGATTGTCTGCAGCTGGGAAAGATTTCGTAAAAACTGTGTCTGTATTTTGTACTCATTTTTAAGTACAAGAAAATATTAACACTGGAGTTAATAGTCTCAAACAACAGCGCGAATGACCATAAAACATGATACAAATTATGATATATGCCACCAACAGTAAACTCGGGTACAAATAACGTGGTTACAGCTAATAACACAGATGGGGTGTAGCATATCATTAAAATACTAGCGATCAGGACAACCATTCTCATTGTCTTTCTGTCTTTGTGGGACAGTGATTCCGATTGTCCCTGGCTCACACTTGCTGTTTGACGCCATACATTTCTCTGTCTCAGGTTCCTCATTAAGTTCAATGCTAACATCACAACCAATAGGAAAGACAACATCCCAGCAACAGCGTGAATAAAGTATACATCATCTTCAACTGTATGGTGGTTGCTTGTAACTTTCATACCAAGAAGAGTTTTGTTCCATTCTGGGTAGAACTTCCAATCTACAGTATATACGTTGTTGCGTACAGTGGAACAGCATACAACAATATCAAACTGTAAATAAGAACTATAACTGTCATTGTTCTCGGTGGAGTATTCATCTGTTTGACTTGTAAAGGAAAAGCGTTACACAGACATCTCTCCGCCGTAAAATAAACGGTAATTAAGCAGGTGATTGTAGCAAATATTTCTCGTGGAACTCCACTTTTATATAGATCTATACAATGTGTTTGGTGTTTATCAGCAACTAGGCGCACTGCACGTTTTTGAAGTGAATGGAGCCTATTTCTGTTGGATATGGAACAACCATCCCAGATTGTGGAACAGTAGTTTAGGTATGTTTGTACGAGGGGCGTTCAGAAAGTAATGCACCACATCGTTTTTCTCAGGAGCTGTTTATTCAAAAAGCATGAAATTTATACACAATATACATGGATATGTCATGTAAACATCGGTATTATTCAACATAATCCCCATCAAATTGTACGGCTTTATGCCAGCGCGAAACAAGTGCATGTATTCCTAGCCTGTACCAGATTTTGTCTTGATTATGTAGCCATTTCTTCGCTGCATGAATCACTCCTTCATCATCTTCAAACCTTGTCCCACGGAGTGCATCTTTAAGTGGACCAAATAGATGAAAATCAGAGGGTGCCAAATCGGGACTATAGGGTGGATGTACAGTCCAACCCAATTTGGTGATTGCTTCCCGTGTTGCCAGATTTGTGTGAGGTCGCGCATTGTCGTGAAGGAGAAGCATGTCTGAAAGATTCTTGTGCGGCCGAACGCTGCGAAAACGTTGATTGAGTTTGTTCAATGTCTTAATGTAAGCGTGCGAATTGATTGTCTCTCCTCTTGGCATAACGTCCACAAGAATCACACCTTCACTGTCACAAAGGACAGTGATCATGACCTTTCCAGCTGAAGGAATTGTCTTGAATTTCTTTCTTCGTGGTGACTGCGGATGATGCCACTCCATTGACTGTCTTTTTGTCTCAGGTTCAAACTGATGTGCCCAGGTTTCGTCACCTGTAACGATCTTAGCCATAAAGTTCTCTCCATCAGCATTGAAACGCTCCAACAATTCAGAAAAAATTGCTTTCCTTTGCAATCGGTGGTCATTTGTGAGACTTCGAGGAACCCATCTTGCGCAAACCTTAGAAAATCCAAGAGTTTTTATAACTGCATTTGCACTACCAATGCTGACTGACAGCTGTAAGGCCAATTGTTGAGTAGTGATTCGCCTATCAGTAACAATAATGCCCTCAGCGCATTTCAACATTTCTGCGTTGGTGGCTGTGGCAGGACGTCCACAGCGCGGCCGATCAAGCAGCTCCATATCTTCACTTCCTGATTCTTTGATTCTCTGAACCCAGCGACTGACTGTACACCTGTCGACTGCAAAACATCCATACAAATCACATAGATGCTTTTGAATGTTCACAACAGTTTCCTTCTCTGCAACGAGAAATTCTATCACAATTCGCTGCTTATAACGCAAGTTGCTAACACGCTCCAATTTAACGGTTTAGGGCAGCCGTATTATTTGGCCCGTTGCAGTGCGATTTGGTGCACACAATAGGCACATGCCATATTTGAAGTGTGCAAAATTTCATGCTTCTATCTTCATTATTAGCTGAGAAAACCGATGTGGTGCATTACTTTATGAACGCTCCATGAGATGTGGAGAACATTTTCCTTGACCGCTTCCAGGAAGTGTTTGATTTTGGCTAATTGGTAAACTTTTTGTGCCGTTAAGATAGATAGATAGATAGATAGATAGATAGATAGATAGATAGATAGATAGATAGATAGATAGATAGATAGATAGATAGATAGATAGATAGATAGATAGATAGATAGATAGATAGATAGATAGATAGATAGATAGATAGATAGATAGATAGATAGATAGATAGATAGATAGATAGATAGATAGATAGATAGATAGATAGATAGATAGATAGATAGATAGATAGATAGATAGATAGATAGATAGATAGATAGATAGATAGATAGAAAGGTAGGTAGGTAGGTAGGTAGGTAGATAGATAGATAGATAGATAGATAGATAGATAGATAGATAGATAGATAGATAGATAGATAGATAGATAGATAGATAGATAGATAGATAGATAGATAGATAGATAGATAGATAGATAGATAGATAGATAGATAGATAGATAGATAGATAGATAGATAGATAGATAGATAGATAGATAGATAGATAGATAGATAGATAGATAGATAGATAGATAGATACGTTGTTAATACAGGTGTTCCTCAGGGCTCTATTCTCGGTCCTCTTCTCTTTACCGTATACATTAATGATCTTCCTCTATACTTCAAACACTCATCATGTGACCTGTTTGCCGATGACTGTACTGTCTATACTAGTGATAAAAGTTGCACCATACTAGAACAATCTTTACAAAACGATACACATAATCTTATTAAGTGGAGCAACGAGAATCGCATGCAAATAAATATTAGTAAAACAAAATGTATGTTAATATCAACCAGACAAAAACTACAACACTTGCAGAAAACAACACTTCAGCTCTTCATTGGAACATCACTAACTGAAAACGTAAATGAACACAGAACTCTAGGTATCACTGTTGACCAACACCTAAGTTGGAACTCACATGTACATGCACTCACAAAGCAAACAGCACAAAAAGTTTACCAATTAGCCAAAATTAAACATTTCCTGGATGAAGAGGGAAGGAACATTTTCTACATATCTCATATACAAACGCATCTAGACTATTGTTCCACAATCTGGGATGGTTGTTCTGTCTCCAACACAAAAAGGCTCCACTCGCTTCAGAAACGTGCAATGTGCCTTGTTGCTGATAAACACAAATCACATTGTATAGATTTATATAATTATCTTCAAATATTACCCCTCAGGATGCGCTTCCTATTTAACAAAGGGAAATTTATTCACAAAATCCTGTCACAGAATGCCCCAAAGTATCTTTGGCCGCTTAAAAAAATATAATGAAAGACGTAGTCAGCGCTTAAACAAATTACAGCTACCCAAGCCCTAGCCCAGGCTAGACCTATTTAAGACTAGTTTGGCTTACTCAGCTGCTCCTCTTTGGAACAATCTTCCCAATGACCTGAAAAACACGCACAGTCCTTACTCATACAATCGTATACTGTTCAAATACTTTATGAGTGCTGATATATGCCACCCTAACTGATTGTGTTGTACTTTTATCTAATACACTGTATGGAGGCGCTGATGATCTAGTTTTCATTACAATATACTTATTCTTAATATTATATTCTTAATAACTTATATTCTTAAATTTATGATCAGGTACTGTTAATGTATGCTGTTATACTTCCTTGTAATGTTGCACTGCCCTTACATTAATACTTTCAGTACGCTGGAGAATGTTTGAGTAACAGTAATAAAAGATGAGCAAGAGGAAGGAAGAATGCAAGAGGGGACTGTGTCCGATTTTCAACCCTTGGCAAATTAATTGCTTTCATATATGTCTATCTAACTATCGACCTTGACTGATTCTGGTCTTGAGTTTGGGACGCAAAGACAGCGAGGAAAGTATCTGTTTACCCACCTCATCTTGATGAACCTAAAAAAAAAAAAGTCACTGAGTCATTCAGTTGAACACCGTATGAACATTTCACAAGTTCTTATAACAAATTTCTGAATATGTCTCAAATCACTAATTTACAGTACGAAGAATTCGATTCTTATGTCTTGTTGTTATTGTTTTTTTTGTTTTTTTTCAAATTCATTATTATTATTAATTTTTTTTTGTTTTTTTTTATTATTTTTATTTTATTTTAAAAACACTTTAATTATGATGATTATTGCAAATGTAATATTACTTTTATAATGATAAATGCCTTAATAATGCGAGGATGAAAGGATATTAGTATACATGATGAGAGAGAGAGGAAGGGCAGAATGTCAGACGGGCCTGCGTGCCCAATTCTTAACCCTTTGAAAATAAAGTTCGTTCGTTCGTTCGTTCGTAAACTTTTACGATTAACTTGGCTCATTTTTAATCCTTGCATTTTGGTATTAATGTCCAGTTTCCACAAAATAGAAACATGTTGAACATTTTAACAAATTCAAACCAGAATTTGATAAATTATTACAAGTGATACTTAAGAAACTGGCATTTGAAGATGTCACGGGATTTACTTCCCTTGTTATGCAGTGATGGTCCAACAGTTATCTATTGAGGATCTATAAAGTTGTCTACCTTTCGCTCAAGATTACTCTTGGCAGAGATATGAACTGAAGAATGGTGCTTTAATTCTAGGGAGCCTCACAGGAATTTAAAGAAATCATGTACTACGGCTGATAGGATCCAGGCTGTGTAATTTGTTTATCTTTCCTGACCTTCTTTGAGTTAGGTATTTTCTCCTTCTGATGAGTTCCCACTGATAATCTCAACAATATATTACTTAGATAGCACTGTATAAGTGTTTAAAATGGCTGAGAATTACGGGTGCAGTTCATTCAAAAAAATTAAATCAACTCTAAATTTGTATATTTACAGACAACAAAATGAAATAGTAAATTATCGTTAACAATTGTAAACAAAATAGGGTGGAGTAAATTTAAAGTCTTTAAAATTTCCTCCTAGGTGATGGTCTGATTTTAAAAGGTCTTTCTGATTTAAAAGTAGAGACTTCACATGGCATCTTTGAAAGGATATTTAGCGGCTACCAAATTGTTGGTTGGTGTCTGCTGCATCCGATGCTTGTTCTTTGCAGGTTATGGACTGGTTCATTCTCGCCACTAGTCGTCTGATGGCCGAAACATTTTCCTCATAGTATCGTGGACTAATTGCAAAGATGGTGCAGCGTCTTTTAAAACCCTTCTGCTGTAGGTGTCTACCTTTGACTTCGGGCCACGTATACCCCTCGCTTGTTCCATAGATAGCACAGCCAATTGGTACCACTGACTAGTATCATGAAATAAGAGAGAAACACATAGCTCCCGAGTATTTGGTTTCCTGACACAAAATCATTTGTCCCCCCACATTTTTTTCATTCCACCATCCCATCTGTCTCAGAAACATACATTCCATTTATATTGAACATGTTTACATTTACATTTCCACATGTTGAAAAGCTTAATATATCATTCTATTTGCTGAGGTTGCCAGCCACGTATGACTTGGACATTCACTATCACATTTCACATGTTAATAATGCAGATTACAGAATTCTAAAATATACAACTTAACATAAATTTCGTTGGGAATACACATTGACTTCTGGATTAGAAAATAGTTAAGGGAACATAAATGACTATAACTTAGTGTTCAGTTTCCCATCATTCTGGGCTTTCCGTACTAATGAAGGTAGAGTTGTTTTTTAGAATAAATCCACAAGATGCTCAAACACGTAGTCCGGTCTTTTAAAGATGAATCCTGATCCTTTTCCTTACTCTAGTTTATCTGGCTGTCTTATTGGCGAGTTGAATTTCACAGTGCGGTAAACTGACGAGGCGCTAAATTATAAGGCAACATTCGGCACACATATAGATTGCTACTATATGACAAGGCTCCAGTCAGAAATATGTTTACTTCTTACATGACAAGCCAGTTGCACTCAAGATACGCATATTTCCACTCATCTCACGAAATATGTTCTGCGTAATAAACGCACAAATAAATGTGTTGTTTACAGTCACCATATATGGTATGCCAGCTTCCGTCTATTATTGATCATCTTTATACTCACGACTTCGTACTTTATCTCTGTCTAGCTGGATTATAATTCTTCCGACAGTCTGTCTGGACAGGATTATCTAAATAACCCGGTTTAGCCAACAATTACCAAACTAGTCAGACATAATTATTTTTAATTGATAATATAATCGACTGTGGTCATACTAGAATGGAACCAGGCCAGGAAGAAGACAGCTGATAGAATGGTCTGGCGCTCTCTCTTCCAAACCTCTACACTTCACGGTAGAAGGGGAACGACTAAGTAAGTAAGACTGTGGTCATCCCAAGTTTGTTTACTTATTAATCAGCCGCACTCATGCACGGTCTAGCAGGAAAATGTGTTACACATTAGTAAACCACATATCTCTCTAGCGATCCCTAGTGTCAATATGGGTTCAAACGAAAGGGATTGATTACCTTAATCAGCAAAAGGTGGTCGCTGAAGTCCCGACATAACAAGAATTGAGGGAAGTGGGTGTAAACAATGATTCGAAAATATCAAATACTGTCAGAGGTGGGGAAAAAAACTAAAGTGAAGAGCACAGAATACATTATATGATGGAACAGCTAAATGTCACGTTCGAGGTATGTTGTCACCGAATATCTTTGATATATCGGTTCGTCTACATACATCAAAAAATACGGGGTTGCATCTAAATGTCTTAAAAGTATATATGTTGTTTCATTTAAATATTTAAATTGTCAAAATATACATGTTGTTTTCATGTAAATGCCTCAAAATATACATGTTGTTGCATTTAAATTTTCAAAATATACATGTTGTTGCATCTAAATGTTTCAAAATATGCATTTTGTTACATCTAAATGCCTCAAAATATACATGTTGCATTGACAATTTCAAAATATACACGTTGTTACATGTAAATGTCTCAAAATATACATGTTGTTGCATCTAAATCTCTCAAAATATACATGTTGTTGCAACTAAATGTGTAAATTATATATGTAAGCGTTTCTGATTATTTTAAATACGAGTAATTCACCCGTCAATAGATGGCGGGAAAGAACTATGTTCTGTGACGACACTAAGTCTCCTGGGGTGGCTTATGTGGTTTTAAAGCTAACACGCCAGCAACGACATGGCCAGGAATAAATATAAAGCCAATGGAATTGAAATTCGTCTAATTAATTAACCACTGTTTTATCATAACATATTCTGTAAATTTACAGATAACATTTAAAATCTTGCCCTGGAACCTATTGAAAACAAAATCAAAATAAACCTTTTAATTACGTCGTCTCTAAATAATTATTTAAGGGCATATCGACATAAATTAGTCAGGTTACTTCAAATGTAACGATCCCCATTCATTATCTTATACTGTAAAATATAAATGAAAGACGGGGTAAATTATTCATGCGCCCCCGACATTCAAATTGAGGAAATTCCAGTAATTGTGACCACAAAAATGTGCAATGAAAACATTGAACGTTTCGCGTGCAAAGATGGGACCCGACGTTACCAATTAGATAATTCTTAAAAATGGGGACAACTGTTGTTGTAACTATAAATATCTGATCTGTTTTTGTAATTTGTGTCTGTAATCTGTGTCAGTAATCTGTGTCTGTAATCTGTGTCTGTAATCTGATTCTGTAATCTGTGTCTGTAATCTGTGTCTGTAATCTGTGTCTGTAATATGTGTCTGTATTATGTGTCTGTAATCTGTGACTGTAATCTGTGTCTGTAATCTGTATTTGTAATCAGTGTCTATAATCTGAACTCCGCCAATGCCGGTCCCAAGCCCGGATGAAAAAGGAGGAGGGCGGCCTGCATGGAGGCCGTAAGGAGGCAGCCCCTCCACCATGCAAAGGCACAACAGGCCAATCAACCTGTTTGCTTTAAATCATGATTACGCGAACTACAAGAGAGAAAACCGGACTGATTCTAAAGGCGACGAACTGGAACGGACTACGGACTACGACTTATGGAACTTGGAACACAAGAAGTATAAATGGGAAGGAAGAGGAGCTGGTGGAAGAGATGAGGAAAGCAAAACTAGAAATCCTGGCTATAACGGAAACGAAGAAAAAAGGACAAGGAGTCATGGATCTCGATGGCAACACGTTGCTCTACAGTGGTGTACCCATATCTGAAAGAGCTAAAGGGGGCGTGGGTTGCATTGTGGCCCAAAATCAAAAAGATAGTATCAAGGGATGGAACTTTGTCTCGGAGCGCATTATGGTTGTAAAACTAAAAGAAGGAGAAACCATAGTCAACCTGGTCATAGTGTATGGGCCAAATGAGGATGAGAGAGCAGAGGTCAAGGAGGAATTCTTCGAGCTGCTTCAAAGGACAGTGGATGACTGCCTAGATGAAGTTATTATGCTCGGAGATTTTAATGCCAGAGTTGGAAATGACCATGCTAGATGGGGTGGAGTTATCGGAAGATATGGAGAAGATACTCTCAATGACAATGGAAAGCGACTCCTTAGATTCTGCAGTGAGCAGAATCTGATCATTACAAACACAAAGTTCCCCCATAAGCGCATACATGCATACACTAGATGTGAACCAAACAAGAATGAGAAGTCAGTGATCGACTATGCCATTGTTCGGAGAAGCTCATTCAGATATGTCCGAGATGCAAGAGTCTGAAGGGGGCCAGAGATTGGAAGTGATCACTACCTGCTAACAATCAAACGAACAACTGAAAGAGTTGCTCAGCCTAGGAACTGCCCAACATCACGCAAGAAACCAAGTAAACGAGCAGGAGAAATGAGCATTAGGACCTACAAGCTGAGAGAGCCAGAAATTAAGACCAGATATCAGGGGCTTATTGCTACAGCAGTGAGCAACACAGAAGAACGACCTGATGACTTGGAAACCCTCTGGAATAAATTCAAGGATATCATAAAGACAGCTGCTGCAGAAGCATGCGGTGAAGTCCGACTTGGGAACCAGAGAAAGAGGACACCTTGGTGGACAGAGGAAGTCAAAGAGAAAATAAGAGAGAGGAAAATGGCATGGAAACAATACTTAGGAGCTAAAAACACAACAGGACAAATGGAAAATATAGAGAATATGTGACACTCAGAACAGAAGCAAAGAACAAAGTGCTAGCAGCAAAACAGAAGTCCTGGGAAGAATTTGGAGAAAAGCTAGAAAAAGATGCACAGGAAAACCAGAAATTGTTCTATAAGACCCTAAAGAACATGAGGAAAGAAAAACAATGCCCTCTCAAATTTATAAAGGACAAGCAAGGCAAATTGCTTACTGCCCCGAAGGAAGTAATGGAAAGATGGAAAGAATATTTCTCAGAACTCCTGGATGGTGAGCATGATGAAGCATCAGAAATGATAACCACTGACATAGAAGAGGAAACCAATGATGGTGAAGATGACATAAAGATGGAAGAACTGAGGGCAGCACTAGAGAAAATCAAGATGGGCAAAGCAGCAGGGCATGATGGTATAACACCAGAAATGGTTAGGTACATGAAAGCATCAGGCGACCTATTACTCTTAAAGGTCCTACAGGCAGCATGGTGCAACAAGACCATACCAAAGGATTGGGAGATTGCCATCATAACACCAATTTTCAAAAAGGGTGACAATTGACAATGTGGAAACCATAGAGGCATATCCCTTCTCAGTGTCCCTGGTAAAATCTACTCTAGAATCCTAGAGCAGAGACTCCGACGCCTAGCTGAGCCACAATTGGATGAGGTCCAGTGCGGATTCCGAGCAAACCGAAGTACTCAAGACCTAATCTTCACACTCAGACAGCTGAGTGAAAAGGCCCTTGAGTATAAGAGTGAGATCCATCTTTGTTTCATAGATCTGGAAAAGGCGTTTGACAGGGTCCCCTGGAGCAAACTTTGGGACTGTTTGGCAAGGAAGAATATTCCAGCACCTCTGATTCATGCTATACAGAGCTTCTACAAGTCTTGCAGAAATTATGTGAGGACAGCAAACCATAAGTCAGAAGAGTTCAGGACCACCACTGGTGTAAGACAAGGTGATATCCTATCACCTTACCTCTTCATACTCCTTATGGACGATGTCATCAAGGCATGTAAGGAGAGAACAAGAAAGTATTCAGTGGGGTACTGGAAGATGAGACAGGTCTATATTTCGGAGCTGGCATTTGCTGATGATGTTGCCCTGATTGCTAAATCAGAGGCACATCTCCAATCCAACCTGCAAGTCTGGAAGGAAGAGCTGGAGAAGAGAGGGATGGTCATAAGCAGCTCTAAAACAAAATCCATGGTGATATCACGAGAAGGAAGAAAACATCAGATTAAGTTGGGAGAACAGGTCCTGGAGCAGGTCGACCACTTTAAATATCTCGGAGCTATTATAGACCGAAAGGGAGGCATCAAAGAAGAGTTGGCCACTCGAAAAGCAGCGGCTGGGAGACTTTTTTAGGCCATAAATCGTGGATTCCTCAGCAAGAAAGAGGTTGGTAAGAAAACGAAGATGGCTGTATACCGCTCCACCTATGTCCCAGTCTTGACATATGGATGCGAGTCGTGGGCAATGATTACAACCCACAAAAGCCAGATCCAAACCTCAGAAATGAGGTATCTGAGGAAAGTGGTTGAAGTAACAAGAAGAGACATGGTCCGCAACCAGACGATCCGTCAAGGCCTAAAATCCCATCCGCTGCAGACCCAAATAGAACAGTCCCAACTAAGATGGTTTGGCCATGTCTGCAGAATGGGAGAAGATCGGCTACCACGACAAGCATGGGAAACAAAGAGCCAGGGATCCAGATCTCCAGGACGACCCAGAGTCCGCTGGGAGGACAACATTAGCTAATCTTTGAAGGACCGAGGACTAGAATGGAACCAGGCCAGGAAGAAGACAGCTGATAGAATGGTCTGGCGCTCTCTCTTCCAAACCTCTACACCTCACGGTAGAAGGGGAACGACTAAGTAAGTAAGTAAGTCTATAATCTGTTTCTGTAATCTGTGTCAGTAATATGTGCCTGTAATCTGTGTCTGTAATCTGTGTCTGTAATCTGTTTTTGTAATCTGTTTTTGTAAGCTGTGTCTGTAGTCTGTGTTTGTAATCTGTTTTTGTAATCTGTATCTGTAATATGTGTCTGTAATCTTTTTTCTGTAATCTGTGTCTGTAATATGTGCCTGTAACCTGTTTTTGTAATCTGTCTGTAATCTTTTTTGTAATCGTGTCTGTAATCTGTTTTTGTAATCTGTGTCTGTAATTTGTGTCTGTAATCAGTTTTTATAATCTATGTCTGTAATCTGTGTCTGTAATCTGTGTGTGTAATCATTGTCAGTAATCTGTTTTTGCAATATGTGTCTGTAATATGTTTCTGTAATCTGTGTCTGTAATCGGTTTTTGTAATCTGTGTCTGTAATTTGTGTCTGTAAACTGTTTTTGTAATCTGTCTCTGTAATCTATGTCTGTAATCTGTGTTTGTAGCTTGTGTCTGTAATCTGTTTTGTGTCCTCTGTGTCTGTAATATGTGTCTGTAATCTTTTTTTGTAATCTGTGTCTGTAAGCTGTGTCTGTAGTCTGTGTCCTTAATCTGTGTCTGTAATCTGTGTCTGTAATCTGTGTCTGTAATCTGTGACTGTAATCTGTGAACAAGACGACTATTGTGAGCTTGTGTGTAGAGCTGACAACCACATTGTGTAAAACAACAAGCTACCATAGAAAAACAGCGCTGCTAGAGCATGTGAATACTTGGTACAGGCTCAGCTAGGGGAGACCAGATACAATGGTGGCTTCTTGCTCCGTATGGAGGGTCAATGAACATGTTGATAATATCTGTAATCGTTCCTAAAGATCTCAGATATAACTGTTGTTGTACATAAATATCTCACACATTTTTTTGTTTATAAATATCTCACACATATTCTTGTATATAAATATCTCAAATATAACTGTTTTTGTATATAAATATCTCACACATGTTTTTGTATATAAATATATCACACATGTTCTTGTATATGAATATCTCACACATGTTTTTGTATATAAATATCTCACACATGTTCTTGTGTATAAATATCTCACACATGTTCTTGTATATAAATATCTCACACATGTTCTTGTATATAAATATCTCGCACATGTTCTTGTATATAAATATCTCAGAAATAACTGTTTTTGTGTATAAATATCTCACACATGTTCTTGTATATAAATATCTCACACATATTCTTGTATATAAATATCTCAAATATAACTGTTTTTGTATATAAATATCTCACACATGTTCTTGCACATAAATATCACAAATATAACTGTTTGTGTATATAAATATCTCACACATGTTCTTGTATATAAATATACTACTCGTCAAAAGCCAAGGGCCACTTAGAAAAACCTTGGTTGAAACCATAAAACAAATCTGATATAAACGTAATTGGTATTAGTCAAAACGGCATTTATTGAATACCAAATTGACATGTCACGTAAAGAAATGGAAACACACATTCAAACGCAATGAAGCTGTGAAGTGTGTCACCCACCTTTTCAAAAGTCACACAATAGATATTGGACAAATAGACATTTCAAAATCGGGTATGACCACCGTTTGCAGCAAGCCATTCAAGACAGCGTAGACGCATCGAGTCCACAAGGGTCCGAAGAGTATCCTGAGGAACAGCTTGCCATTCCTGAAGCAGAAATGCAGTCAGCTGTGCAACATCCATTGGCAGGGGGTGATTTGTTGACAATCTTCGACCAAGGACATCCCAGTGGTACTCAATCGGAGAAAGGTCAGGTGAATGAGCTGGCCACGCCATCCTGATGATCCCATGCTGCTGAATAAACTCATTCACCACACGAGCTCGATGGGGTCGAGCGTTATCATCTTGGAGGATGGCATTACCACCTATGGCCTCCAGAGCAGGCTGAACAATTGGTCTCAAGATTTCGTTCTGGTATCTTGGGCCGGTTAAGTTGCGTTGGATGATGCAGAGTGGGGTCCTGCCGTATCTGTAGAAGCCTCCCCAGGCCATGACAGAACCCCTACCATAACGATCCACCTCTCGAATTGTGTCATCAGTAAATCGCTCTCCTGGTCGTCTCCAAACTCGAATCCTGCCATCATTGAATGATACAGTGAAGCGAGATTCATCAGTGAAGAGAACTTGACTCTATTGTTGCCTTGTCCATCGGATGTGCTCGCGACACAAAGCAACACGTGCACTGCGATGAGCAGGATTAAGAGGGAGTCTGACTGCAGGACGTCGAGCAGCCAGTCCAAATTCATGTAAACGTCTGCGAATGGTGCTTTGACTGACATTAACGTTTACAGTTTGTCTCAGCTGACATCTTAGAGTGGAACAAGTCACTGTTCGATGGCGCAGGGCTGACAACAAGACGTACCGGTCATCATGTCTATTGGTGCATCTAGGGCGACCTGGCCGGTGGCGATCCTCCACACTTCCTGTGGCCTGAAATCTCTCCAAAATTCTTTGGATAGTAGAGTGTGACACTGCAAGCCGTCTAGCAACCTCACGGACAGATAAACCACTTTCAACCCACGCTATAGCCCTCATTCTTTGTAAGGGTCAAGACTTCTTCTCGGTGGCATGGTTTTTGCAAGTGATGAAACTACCCTAAGTCTGCTGATTGTAAAACAAATTAAGAGTGAACTCTGTTCTCGAAAAGTCGCCATTGCACGTGGAATGTCAATCAGCACGATTACTTCACCTGTTTGGTTGTACGGAAGTTTGAAAAAACAGATTTAAAATGTGAATTTATGGTCAGCAAACCAAATTGCACGTGATCACCACGGTTGTCGGTGAGTTGTTTTTATGCTTAACGTGCATAGAGGACTGTCAGAGGAAGATATTGCACCCATTTTTACTAAAAACTTTATTTATTTAATCATTCTATGCGCTTATATAAAAGTGTATTGAAAATAATAGGGTGGTCCTTGACTTTTGACGAGTAGTGTATGTCAAATATAACTGTTTTTGTATATAAATATCTCAAATATAAATGTTTGTGTTTATAAATATCTCAAATACAACTGTTTTTGTATATAAGAATCAGAAATGTAAATAACAACATAAACTGCAAAAAAACGTTCAAAGTACAAAGGTGGTAGGACGTTACTTTAACCATTCCATACTTGTATTCAGTTGTATCTAACTTTTTGTATTCCCTATGCAGCTAGATTTTGACCTTGTGAATTCTTAACAATTGTCCACCACCATTGTATCTTTTATCCCATACTGTTACGTTAAGAAACAATTACTTGTGCACTCTAAGGGACGTAATTTTTATTTTCAAGGGATGCAATGTGTGTAAGAAGGTCAATTATTACTTTTACAACATTAAGTTGTTACTTCACCCGTGTGTTACCGGGGCCCGAAAGGGGAGCAAAGAATAGTAACACTGTCCCCTGCCAAGCATGTCGTAGAAGGCGACTAAGGAGGGTTGGGCATGGGGCCGGTTACCCCATCCTGTAAAAAAAATTTAAACCACAAAAAACTTCAACAAATATGGACAAGTCAAATAAAGAAAATAAAACACAGCCATCCAAGACAGGGGAAGGTCCTCTCGCGGGGAGGCGTATGATGCAACACAGAGAAAGCCGAAAGGAATCTGTGTTGCTGACTAACCTTCTTTCTTCTAGGAGAACTTCCAGATTTGGCACCTGGAATGTTCGGACATTGAACGAACAAGGGAAAGTGGCACAAGTAGCAGCAGAAATGAGGGAATACAAAATCGAGGTTCTGGGAATGTGTGAAACAAAGTGGAAGGGGGTAGACAGGAAGAAACTCATCACAGGTGAATTGGGGCTGTCCTCAGGACACGAAGACGAAAGTTCACACCACAGTGAAGGGGTAGCTCTTATGTTATCTAAAGAAGCACAGAAAGCACTCATTGAATTGGAAGCTGTGGGACCGAGAATAATAACAGCTATTTTCAAAACAGCTAAAAAGAAAATTCATGTCAATGTCATCCAATGTTATGCACCAACTAATGACAAAGAAGAGTCTGTGAAAGAAGCATTTTATACTAAACTACAGGAAATTATGGATAAAGTAAAAAGAAGAGACATCATAATTTTGATGGGTGACATGAATGCAAAGATAGGTACAGTCAATACCGGATTTGAAGAAGTCATGGGAAAACATGGGCTAGGAGTAATGAATGAAAATGGAGAACTATTCGCAAACTTCTGTGCTTCAAATCAACTGGCTATAGGAGGAAGCATGTTTCCACATAAGAGAATACACAAGGCAACATGGATATCACCAGACCATAGAACAGAAAATCAGATCGATCATATATGCATAAAGAAGAAGTTTAGATCATCATTGCAGGATGTAAAGGTATATAGAGGAGCAGATGTGGCATCAGATCACCATCTTCTGATAGCCAAAGTAAAAATGAAACTCAAGAGATATGCAACAATGCAAAATTATAGACAACAGTTTAATGTAGGACAGCTAAGAAATCAAGAAACAAGAGACAAATTTGCGGTCACAGTATCCAACAAATTCCAAGTGCTCCAACAGTTGGAAGATGTAGAGAATACAGAAGACTATTGGCAGCAGGTCAAAACGGTATGGAAGGAGACATGTGAAGAAATACTGGGGAAAAGGGAAAGACAACAAAAAGCATGGATAACAACAGAAACCATCAATAAGATAAAAGATAGAAAAAACAAGAAAGCAGAGTTAAACACAAGCAAAACCAGAAGTTCCAAAGCCAAGGCTCAAGAAGTGTACACAGAAGCAAACAAAGAAGTAAAAAGAAGTATCAAAAGAGACAAGAGAAAGTATATTGAGGAGTTGGCAAGAGAGGCAGAAGATGCTGCAGCCAAAGGAAATATGAGAGAACTGTATAGCAGCACAAAGAAGCTAACAGGGAAATACAAGCAAACAAGTTGCCTCATAAAAGATAAGAATGGGAAACTGCTCAGCAATATACAAGAGCAAATGAAGAGGTGGACGGAATATTTTGGGGACCTTCTCAATAGACCAGCTCCACAAAACCCGCCGGACATCCAGCCAGCAGAAGAAGAGCTACAAATTAACGGTGAAAGACCAACGAAGGAAGAAATAAAGAAAGCCATAAAGCTTCTAAGAGATGGAAAAGCGTCTGGACCTGATGGCATTCCAGCAGAGGCCATCAAAGCAGATATCGACACGGCTACAGAGATGTTATATAAATTACTTGGTAAAGTCTGGGGAAAAAGAAGAGATACCAGCAGAATGGAAGGAAGGATATCTGGTTAAGTTGCCTAAGAAGGGAAATCTACAAGAGTGCACAAATTATAGAGGAATAATGTTACTATCAGTGCCAGGAAAGGTATTGAACAGGATTATCCTTGAGAGATTAAAGGAGTCCATAGACAAGAAATTGAGAGATGAACAAGCAGGTTTTCGACAAAACAGATCATGTACAGACCAGATAGCCACTTTGAGAATAATAGTTGAACAAAGTCTGGAATGGAATTCACCACTATACATCGGATTTGTGGACTACGAAAAAGCATTTGACAGTGTGGACAGAGAATCACTTTGGAAATTGATGAGGCATTATGGAGTTCCCCTGAAGATCATTAATTTAATAAAGAAAACCTATGAAGACATGATGTGCAGAGTTCTTCATGAAGGACAGCTTACAGAACCATTTGGGATAAGAACAGGAGTGCGACAGGGATGCCTCTTGTCTCCATTTCTTTTCTTGCTGGCAATAGATTGGGTTATGAGATCATCGACAACACACAACAGAAATGGAATCCAGTGGACTCTGACTAAGCAGTTGGATGATCTGGATTTTGCTGATGACTTGGCTCTCCTGTCCCATAACCGTAATCAGATGCAGGACAAATTGAAAACACTCGATGAGAGGTCACAGCAATTGGGTCTGAAAATACACAGGGAAAAGACAAAAATAATGCGAATAAATGCAGGTAATGAAAACAGGGTTGAACTTGAAGAAACACCAATACAAGATGTAGAATCATACACATATCTTGGCAGTAATATAGACAAAGTTGGAGGGACAGACAGCGATATCAAAATAAGAATACAAAAGGCAAGAGGAGCTTTCATTGCATTGGGAAATATATGGAGATCAAGAGAAATAGGATCCAACACGAAAATAAGAATCTTCAACTCAAATGTGAAGTCAGTCCTATTGTATGGCTCGGAGACATGGAGAACAACAAAGACAACAACCAAAAAGCTACAGACTTTCATAAATGGGTGCTTGCGTAGAATAGAGGGATTAAAATGGTATGACAAGGTTACCAATGTGGAACTGATGACAAGAACTGGACAAGTGCCAGTGGAACAAGAGATGAGAAGAAGACGATGGCGATGGATAGGACACACACTGAGGAAACCTGTTGATAGCATTACAAGGCAGTCCTTGTTCTGGAACCCCCAGGGCAAGAGAGGCAGAGGAAGACCAAGAAGTACGTGGAGAAGAGAGTTGGAAACAGAGGTGAAAATGATGAGGAGAACATGGAAAGAACTTGAGATGATGGCACGTGACAGGAGGACTTGGCATGTGTTTGTTGAAGGCCTATGCTCCTTTGGGAGTGGAGGGTTATGAATGAAGTTGTTACTTATTAAACATTTTTCCAAAATCGTTTGTAACAAAAATAGCAATTATATAGGATTTTAAATTCCCCCCAAAAAATTTCTTTAAATTGTAATTGTTATAGAAACTTGCATTTATACTTTACAAGGGATAAATAACTGCAAGTTAGACTCAAATCCACGTCTGTAAATAATGTTTAACATAAGTTTCTTTCAATGCACAATAAATACAAATATTCAATCTGTATTTTTGACCGGCACATAGTGCTGCCTAAACTAATGTTGTGATAGATGTGTACGATAAGTCCCCTTGTGAGTTCGATCATAAGTCCCTACCAACCGCCTCCACCAGACATTACTACATGATGTAACAAGAGGAGCTTTCATATTCCATAGTGGTATGTATGGATATTACAATACATCGAGTCTAACACAAATGTAACGGTCTCTCAACTCACACATTTAGTCTCATTGTATGGCTCTGAAACATAGAGACCAAAGAAGACGTTATAATCCATAGTGATAAGTCATCCAATTCACTTTTACTGTGTCACGTTATAGCCAGACCATAAATTCTTACGCCGAGTCGGTAATAGTTATGACGGTACATTTTTGTTTAATATTTAAATAATATCAGTTCTGATAATACTCTTCAGCTTTACAAGGACAGCGAGTGACTTGAGTCCAGGAAACAAATTAATATTATTACAAGGCAACTTTGTTTTTTAAAATGATCTTGCGTATGGGAAATAGTGGCAGATCCCCCTCGACCTATCCTATTGCTTTTTGGTTTACTGTTTTTTTAAATTATTTTAAAGGGAGGTAAGCGCTTCAAAATTAAAGGTTGTGGTGGGAAACGCTTTTTATTATGTGTGCGAATAGCAGTGTGCTTTTTTTTAGCACGATCTGGATCCTGTTGAACATTGATGACCTTTTTGTTCTCCGTTAGTCTTCCTCATCATCATCATGTTCAGCTCTTAGAGTTGTATAAACCTTCAACAAATTCTTGTCACAACATTCCTGGTCTTTCCATGTCTTCTTTCTTCTTTTTCTCCCTCTCTCTCTCTCTCTCTCTCTCTCTCTCTCTCTCTCTCTCTCTCTCTCTCTCTCTCTCTCTCTCTCTCTCTCTCTCTCTCTCTCTCTCTCTCTCTCTCTCTCTCGCTCACAGAAAACATGTAGTTTCTTACAATAACTCTTGCTCAAACCCAACCGTAAAAAATACCGGCGTTCCTCAGGGCTCTATTCTTGGGCCTCTACTTTTTGCCATATACATTAATGACCTTCCACTACACGTCGAGCAAGCATCCTGAGACCTATTTGCTGATGACTGTACTGTCTACACAAGTGATACAAGTTGCAACACACTCGAACTATCGTTACAAAAAGATAGAGACAATCTGATGAAGTGGAGCAACGGAAATCGCATGCTAATTAATATAATTAAAACAAAGTGCATGTTAATATCAACTAGACAAAAATTACAAAATTCAGAGAAAACAACACTTCAGATCTATATTGGTACCTTACCAATTGAAAACGTTAATGAACATAAAACTCTAGGAATAGTCGTTGACCAGCATCTAAATTGGAACTCACATGTTCATGCACTGACCAAGCAAACGGCACAGAAAGTTTACCAGTTAGCTAAAATCAAACATTTCCTAGATGAAGATACACGTAAATTGTTCTATATATCTCACATACAAACAAACCTTAACTATTGCTCCACAATCTGGGATGGTTGTTCTATGTCCAACACAAAAAGACTCCATTCACTACAAAAGCGTGTAGTGCGTCTAGTTTCTGACAACTGCCAAACACAGTGTGTAGATCTATATAAAGATCTCAAAATACTGCCTCTAAGAATGCGCTTTCTGTTAAACAAAGCTAAATTTGTTCACAAAATCCTGTCACAGAATGCTCCAACATATCTGTGGCCAATGTTCAAATACAATGAAAGACGCAGTCAACGCCTTAACAAAATACAAGTGCCCAAGCCTAGGCTTGACTTATTCAAGAAAAGCTTACCTTACTCTGCTGCTCATCTCTGGAACTATCTTCCACATTATCTGAAAGATAACAACCTCAGTCCCTATTCATACAATCGTAAAGTTTTCGAATACTTTATGAGTTCTGATTATCTGCCCCCATAATGTGATTATTTTTCCGAACAAATGATATAATATCGAATGTAGGTTTAATGATGATGTTTGTACTTTTCAACATATTTTGTTTCATGGTAATACTTAGTTTATACTTTTCAACATATTTTATTTCATGTTTATAATTAGATACTGTGAATGTGAGTATGCTATTATTTTGCCTTTATAACGTTGAATTCCTTGAATTGATGGGTAAAATGTATGTGAGAATAAATGAAATCAGTATAAAAGACGAGAGAAAGGAAGGGCAGAATGTCAGACGGGCCTGCATGCCCAATTTTCAACCCTTTGAAAATAAAGTTCGTTCGTTCGTTCGTTCTCTCTCTCTCTCTCTCTTTCTCTCTCTCCCTCTGTGTGTCTCTCTCTCTCGTTTCTTTCTTCACGTGTTCTTCGGTGTTCTTGTACCTGTCTTACCCAGGATTCTAGAACAAGAACTACCATGTAAGACTATCATCAAAATGTTTTCTTAATGTTGACCTTACCCAACTCTAGTGTCTCCTGATATCTTGTTCCATTGGCAGTTCTCTAGTTCTTGTCATCAGTTCCACATTGGTGACCTTTTCATAACATTTCAATTCCTTAGTTCTACTCAAACACCCATTTATGACAGTGTAACTTCTTGGTTGTAGTTTTTGTGTTCTCCATGTTTCACAGCCATACAGTTGGACTGTCGTGATACTTGATTTTATGATTCTTATTTTTGTGATCGAAGTGATTTATATTGACTTCCATACATTTCCAAATTAATACGAGCTGCACTCACATATTTATATAACACCCTTGAATCATGGGATAGGTCTAGCAAGAAGATGACGTACTACACAGATTTCTTCTACATCTACCATTTAGAACCGTGTAGTTAACTATCTTTGTCCTGTACCATCCCTACCACTAGCTCAACAGTTCTGTTCTCCGGTTCTAAGAACTAAACTTTCTAAGTGTCAATCTGACATCCATCTCTCCACAGCTCCAATACAAAAATCATAATGCTATCCCGAGAGGGAAGAAGACATCAGATTGTGCTGGAAGAACAGGTCCTGGAGTAGGCCAACCACTTAAAAACCTTGGAGCTGTCATAGACTGAAAGGGCGGCGTCAAAGCAGATTTGGTTACCCATAGAGCAGCCTCCTGTGAGACTTTTTTCAGGCCATAAATCGAGGATTCTTCATCCAAAAAAAAAAAAAAAAAAAGTTGGCAAGAAGGGGCAAAGATGGCTCTAAACCGCTACACGTACATTCCTGTCTCGATCTCTGGATGCGTGTCATGGGCAATGACTACAACCCAAAAAAAAGCCAGTTTCAAACCTCAGAAAGAAGGTTTCTGAGAAAGGTTGTTGAAGTAGCATGATGGACATGGTCCGCACTGAGATGATCCTGTAAGGTCTCAAAACCCAGCCACTGTAGACCCAAGTAGAACCATCCCAACTACGATGATTTGACCATGTCTGCGGAATGGGAGAAGATTGCCCAACACGACAAGCATGGCAAACTAAGATCCATGGATCGAGTACTCCAAGACGACCCAGAGTTCGCTGGGAAGACAACATTAGACAATATCTGAACCAGGAGGAATACGGCCCTCTTTCTGGAAAATCTCTACATTCAACGGTTAGAAGAGGTACAACTAAGTAAGTAAATATATGTGATTATTTATGAGCGAAATAAGAGTAAAATAAAGGGGGTACAGACATAGAAAGTTGCGTGATGTCTCAAGGGAAGTAACATTAATTTCAATGAGCTACAATGTCTATCGGAAATTAAACGTAAATTTGTATCAGTTAAAAATATTTTAAACATTCTCGCAAAAGTAACAAAAAAATTAATCGATGTCACCGCCGCATGAGGCTAAAGTTCTATTTTAGACAGTATGATAGCACCCCGAAGTCTCAGGCTGAATCCGACATATTCGCACGTTTTTCTCACTTAACGAAGCCTCCCTTTACACCCAAACCTGGGGCCTCTCAAGCACTGAACTGTATATCAAGAACACCATCCATTACATTCAGCAGCTCCGCCTTCGTAGATTGCATTATTCCAATCTCACTTCTGTAGAATCCCATGCTCTCTTCCTTCTTCGCCGTAGAGACGACATTGTCATCAATCCGGCTGACATAGAAGGAGCCATTGTCGTCTGGCAGAAGGACTTGTACCTACGTGAAGGTAAAGACCTGCTGACCAATGGCTCTATCTACAGGCCCAGGAGCAACGATGCCGCTGTCTCTAACAATCGCATTGTACACAGCCACTATTAAACAGCTCATTATCAGTAAGGCTCTGCCCACACCCCCTCCAGTGCATCTCATCTGAGGATTCATGAAAATTCTTTGGGCAAGCCTGTATTCTACATGCTCCCCAAAATTCATAAGATGAACAACCCTGGCAGACCCATTGTCTCAGCCTGTTCCTGTCCTACTGAACACATTTCTGACTTCCTCTATAGCATTTTCAAGCCTATCGTTGAGAATCTTCCGTCCTTTGTCAAAGACACTAATCATGCTCTTACAACGTTCTCTTCTTTACGACTCTCTGCAGACCGCTCCTACCGTCTTTTCTTGTTATACCCCTGTTCTCGTATACCTCAATTCCTCACTCTGATGGTCTCCGAGCTCTTCGGTTTTTTCTTGGATAGCGCACTTGTCCTTCTATATCTACTGACACTTTCTCCGTCTTGCTAAAATGGTCCTCCTACTAAATTGTTAGGAAATCAATGGTCAGTTTTTCTTACAAATTAATGGTGTTGCTATGGGAACGAATGTGGATCCTAGCTATTCCTGTCTTTTCTTGGGCCATTTGGAGCATCAGGTTGCAACAATACTCCAGTTTTTTCCATGAGATTTACCGCAGATATATCGATGATGGCAAAGGCCTCACAGATATGTCCGAGGCTGATTTATCCCGCTTCATCAATTTCGTCAACCACTTCCATCCCACCATCAAGTTCACCTCCCTTATCTTCACAGTATCTGTCAACTTTCTTGACATTGATATTACTATCACGCCCTCCGACTTTAATACCTCAGTATACTACAAGCCGACAGATGCCCATAGCTACCTTCTGTATACATCTTCTCATCCTCGGGCTTGTTGTGACTCCCTTCCATTTTCCCAACTTCTCCGCCTCCACCGTTTGTGCCAAGATGACGATGACTTCCACTTCCGAGCCAATGAGATGTTGGATTTCTTCCGTCACAAACTTTATCCGGAACATGTTCTCACCTCCGCCCTTCAACGTGTTCTCCCCGTCTCCCGTCAGGAGGCCGTCTAACCCCACTACAAATCCACTTCGGATAGAGCCAAATTAATCTTGACCTTTCACCCTCACAGCACTGCAATCAAAAACATCATTTTCCACCACCCACCCTTCCTCCAAGCAGATTATGTGACCCGAGAAGTATTTGGTGAGGCACCTTTAGATGCATATAGACTCGATAAGAACCTGAAGGATCTCCTTGTTCATAGCTGTCTCCCAAATGAGAATGTCATTCACTTTAACACACTACCTTGTGGTCGGACATACAATCATATGTAAACGTTACAGCAAAACCTATGTTGGCCAAACAGTCAAACGACTTGGGGACAGATTCAGTCAACATCTTAATGACATCTCTCAGTAAAAAAACCAACCAGTTGCTATTCACTTTAACGATCCTGACCACTATGGTCCCATCGACATCTAGGTCACGGCGATCAGATCCTGCTCCTCTGGCACTGCTAGCTGAGCACAGCCTGAGAACCGTCTTAACTATCGCATGGGATTTTTAAATCCAGCTGGTCTTAATACCCAACAATCCTTTGTCCGAGGTCACGTTTTCCAATCTTATTCTATTTTGACCATTTCCATTCTTATTCAATTTTTGCTAATTCTCCGGCACATCTAATATATATATATATATATATATATATATATATATATATATATATATATATATATATATGGGGGATATATATTATATATATATATATATATATATATATATATATATATATATATATATATATATATATATATATATATAATTATTGTTTTAAACATGCCTTGATTTTTTATTTAATATTTATTTATCTCTAATTCATTATGTCCTCTTCCATCTCCAGTCCTCATTAATATTACGTTTGGGTAGTTTCTTGTTTCAGTTTCGTTTTTTAGTTTCTTTGTTTGTACTGTTTACTTCCTGAAGTGGCAGTCATTTCCTTTTCCGGTGATGCACGCATGTTTGGCGGCAAGCGTGTTAGGACTTTGCTGCCTTTAGAGAAGTACCCAGAGTTTACTTTTATATGTATTTAGATTCTTATGTATCCTATCTAGCCTGCACTTTCTTTCCTTTCTCTGACGAAGGCATTGTGGCCGCATCGTTGGCTATTTTCTTTGTCTTTTGTCCTCGTAAGACGAATCACATTTTTTTCGATTTTTTTCATACCCATCCATTTATTCCCCATGATGTACGTTTGCCGTTTTATGCCAGGTACTTTTCTGACCTCGTGTTTAAATTAAGATAAATGTAAATACAACAACGCTCAGTAGGGATAATACAACAAATTTAGCGTGCACAAAGCAGATGACAGTTTCCGCTTTACCTTTAACCACTAAACGTAGAAGGCTACTAATCCTGTCAGGATAGAACTTCCAGCCCATGAACGATGTGCAGTAATAAGAAAGACAGTATAACCATGGTACAATGTACATACACAGTATCACACGATTGCTCTTCCACGTGTCATCATCTTCTTGACCTGTAATAGACAAAAAAATATGCAGATCTATCTTTTAGTCGTGATATATGCAGTTATTTAACATGCAACACCAGCTAGAAACAAACGCACCCAAAGTCTCTTAACAACATGCTCATACTGTATTTGTTTCTGTAGCGATTAGTTTTATATGATGAGGTTACCAGCTCCATGTACAACTTTATATTAGTTGTCTTGTTTCGTCATGTACATCTTTTTATAAGTTGTCTTGTACGACATGTACAACTTTATATTAGTTGTCTTGTACGACATGTACAACTTTATATTAGTTGTCTTGTACGACATGTACAACTTTATATTAGTTGTCTTGTACGACATGTACAACTTTATATTAGTTGTCTTGTTTCGTCATGTACATCTTTTTATAAGTTGTCTTGTACGACATGTACAACTTTATATTAGTTGTCTTGTACGACAAGTACAACTTTATATTAGTTGTCTTGTACGACATGTACAACTTTATATTAGTTGTCTTGTTGATAAGGCCGTTATAGCGTTTTACTTTTACATTGGCTGATACGTGGTTAGTTTATTTTAGGTTAACACGATGTGTCTTTGTACGGACTAACAATGTATCTACTGACTTAGAATGTTGTCAGTTTTGGTCTAGCTTACAAGGATGGCCGACAAATACAGGACGCGAGTAATAAAAACAGTGTGGGCCGAAATGTGGGCCAATGTTAATGCATAAGTTGATCACAGTAGAATTAATTTGATTGGAGTCATGGTTGACATCACAGAACACGTACGTTTATTTTGTCGACGAAGTATGGACATTCATAGTCATTGCAGGACAGGTACATCACATCTGGTATAAGTTATAAACATCATGGCATCGAAGTACTTTGCATAAAATCGTATATCATTAATCTTGAACTTGACTAATCTCACTGGCTGTTGGACAACCCGTGGACGGCGAGAGTGTTGAGGTGAGTATTATATTTCGTCTTTCAGATCCTATCTTTACATTATACATATATCCATCTTGCCGGATATCTCTCCTCGAGAATTCATTAACCAAATATCAATTCGAATATTACTGGTCCCACTAGCGGTAGAAATAGCTTTACCGAAGTCCTGCCAGAGTGTTGAAAAGTATTTATAACTGGTATCTTATTGAGATACTTAAGAACATGAGCCTGAATTGGCTAGAGCTTACACTTCATTCTAGAAGGTAGCGTACTATAACAATATTAACGTTTCCCACAATATGGGACACTTGGTTCAGACCAACGTCTGTCTGCTTAAGCCGGCATTTTGTCTCCCTCTGACGAGTAATCTTACTTTGGCAACTAACAAATACATCGCACCAAACTTGTGCTCTTTAGTGCAGAATTAATTGAAACTATTATTACTTATATAGATGCGTACCTATAGTACATCTAACAAAGTTAGACTTTGGTATCTGGTAAACTGTTAAGTCCAACACGCTTTACACTTATGCGACAACGGATGTAACAGCCTCGACCCCCGGATATAAAAACTAATGTATTTACTTTTTTAAAATTATCTCGACGAGGTCAATCAAATTACATAATACATCATATCAATATAATAAATATTATTAAAATATGATGATGAAACTAATTATAGTGATGAAAGAGATGTGATACTTAATTCAACTCAAAGAAATGAAAAGTAATGTACCAAATTTTACAATAACTATTAACTACAATTTGGGAAATGTTGTAACACTAGTGAAAATAGGTGATTAATGGTGATAGCAATCAAACAAAATGCAAACGAAAAAATTTCAAATAAATGAAAGCAATTAAATTGAAACAAAAGTATGCATGTAACAGCATAAATGTAGGAATGAGGAAAAATAAAAAGAAAAAAATAGTCGAATCAAACAACGCTCCTAGTAGGGCGTAGAATTAATTAGCGATACTAATGAATCGCGAATGCTAATATTGCTACCTGAGATATGTCATGTGCGAAAATTACCAGCGCTATGAACGCGCGATCATCTAATAATAAAATTGCTTTGCAATACATATATAGCAAATACTAAACTTAATTAAGTTATCTTATTGTCATAAGAGTCCCAAAGTTGTTCACGGCATTAAAATGCTAGTAATCGAAGAATGAAGTAACCAATAGATTCACTAAATTACCATGTTATATCGTAAGAATGTCAACAACGCGTACCACTAATATTAAGTTGGAATGTAAATGTCATTATGTTATAAATGTTAAGTTTCCATTGTAGCACGTTATTTCTAAGTTCACCCTATCCCACTTTATTAATGGAATGTTTTATATATATATATATATATATATATATATATATATATATATATATATATATATATATATATATATATATATATTATTAATATATATATATATATATATATATATATATATATATATATATATATATATATATATATATATATATATATATATATATATACACGAGGGGCGTTCAGAAAGTAATGCACCACATCGTTTTTCTCAGGAGCTGTTTATTCAAAAAGCATGAAATTTACACACAATATACATGGATATGTCATGTAAACATCGGTATTATTCAACATAATCCCCATCAACTTGTACGGCTTTATGCCAGCGCGAAACAAGTGCATGTATTCCTAGCCCGTACCAGATTTTGTCTTGAACATGTAGCCATTTCTTCGCTGCATGAATCACTCCTTCATCATCTTCAAACCTTGTCCCACGGAGTGCATCTTTAAGTGGACCAAATAGATGAAAATCAGAGGGTGCCAAATCGGGACTATAGGGTGGATGGGGTGGTACAGTCCAACCCAATTTGGGGATTGCTTCCCGTGTTGCCAGACTTGTGTGAGGTCGCGCATTGTCGTGAAGGAGAAGAAGGTCTTCTGGATTCTTGTGCGGCCGAACTCTGCGAAAACGTTGATTGAGTTTTTTCAATGTCTTAATGTAAGCTTGCTAATTGATTGTTTCTCCTCTTGGCATAACGTCCACAAGAATCACACCTTCAATGTCCCAAAAAGACAGTGATCATGACCTTTCCAACTGAAGGAAATTCTTGAATTTCTTTCTTCGTGGTGATTGCGGATGATGCCACTCCATTGACTGTCTTTTTGTCTCAGGTTCAAAATGATGTGCCCAGGTTTCGTCACCTGTAACGATCTTAGCCAAAAAGTTCTCTCCATCAGCATTGAAACGCTCCAACAATTCAGAAGAAATTGCTTTCCTTTGCAATCGGTGGTCATTTGTGAGACTCGAGGAACCCATCTTGCGCAAACCTTAGAAAATCCGAGAGTTTTTATAACTGCATTTGCACTACCAATGCTGATTGACAGCTGTAAGGCCAATTGTTGAGTAGTGATTCGCCTATCAGTAAGAATAATGCCCTCAGCGCATTTCAACATTTCTGCGTGGTGGCTGTGGCAGGACGTCCACAGCTCGGCCGATCAAGCAGCTCCGTATCTCCACTTCCTGATTCTTTGATTCTCTGAACCCAGCGACTGAGTGTACTCCTGTCGACTGCAAAACTTCCATACACATCACATAGACGCTTGTGAATGTTCACAACAGTTTCCTTCTCTGCAACGAGAAATTATATCACAATTCACTGCTTATAACGCAAGTTGCTAGCACGCTCCATTTCAACGGTTTATGGCAGCCGTATTATTTGGCCGGTTGCAGTGCGATTTGGTGCACACAATTGGCACATGCCATATTTGAAGTGTGCAAAATTGCATGCTTCTATCTTCATTATTAGCTGAGAAAAACGATGTGGTGCATTACTTTCTGAACGCCCCTCGTATAATCCCTGTAATGTTTATGTTGATGCAATGAAGAACAAATAAGCAATTTAAACAAAATTACGGTGACTTTTATGAATATAATAATGTTATTGAACGATGAAAAGTCATGTTTCGCAAGTAGTAATACAGAATCGATGAGATGTAAAGGCGTCAGACTCTGTAAGGCGTAGTGGCTCTGTTGAATCTTAAGGACAACGTGAAAGAACGTCAGCAAACACATTTTCTGAACCAGGAATCGCTCGAATGGAAAAATTGTAAGGCTGTAGTGCTATGGCGTATCTCGTGGGTTTTGAAAACTTCAAATCCTTGGTTTGGAGCGCTGTAAGTACACGCTGGTCAGTTTCAACGACAAAATGAGCGCCCAAAAGAAACCGTTGTAACGGTCGTTTTCTGTGGCCACCATAAATGTAACAGCTGCTGTTTCAGTGAGTAAGTGGTCAGGTCAAACTGGACCATACAATGTTGTGGATATATAGGTCACAAAGTGTTGAGGCGCTGACAGGGTGTAATGTAGACTCACTCTCAAACGTACAAGCCCTCAAATATCTAGTGCTCGTAGAAGTGTGGGGTTGACATGATGTGTGGGTGAGTAGACGTCAGATAGGATGAGTAACACGAATGCGTATAGGCTCTTGGACAATGTCACGGTACACCCACTCAACCACATGTAGGAGTCAGTAAACGTTGGTAACAACTCTGACGTTTCAATAATTTATTATGGGACGACTACAAGGTACGCTGACATCAATATAAACAGTCATTAGACAAAACTCAGGACATGGTAAACATGACGACAGCTCAGTACAGTTCGCATCGACAATTCATCAGTAAGCTGTGCATATATGATGCTGACCTCAATCTATCTCTCTTTCTTCATCTACAGCAAAATACCCCGCATTGCCAACGGGTCTTCAAATATATGAGCTTAGTTCAGCTCCACTCTAACACCAGCAAGTCAAATACATTGTTCTAGTATACAGCAGGCCGCATAATATGGCAGACCCCTAAATACAGTGTCCTCTACGATTCCTTGAACAAAAAAGGTATAAAGTTCTACGGACATTCACAGACCCGATACACACAATATCAGCATAATTCGTGAGTTCAAATTCTAATATTCTCAAAGGACTCATTCCCGCCCAGGGAAAAGTCACTACGCTGGTAATAAATCTTATTCATGATTCTGGCAATGGAGAAAATGATTCGAAGGATAATTTACCTTGATATCTCTTCAGAATAAACACCAAAAAACACACTCGCCTCCTAGGCGCATAGAATACAACATGGGGAAATAAACTTTAGACATCTTGGTCTGCTCACAGAGGACTTTCCTTCCCCAGGCATAAAGCCAGATCGAAGACGCCAACACATCTTGACCGTTCGAAAATCACAGCTCGTCTCTCTAACAAAAATGTCTTTCTTCATCGCACCAAAACTTGCGCATGCGTCGTGAGACGCCAGACCCTTGAGCTAAACTCAGGTGGGCTATCTGAAAACATTCTAGGAAAGGCTGACCATTCAAGCCATATATGGTGGGTACCTAGACCTCGGTTCTAAAATTAGACCGCTTGGTTAACAGACAAGTGGGATAACAACCACTGTTGACTTCAACCCAAGTAAAAGACGAGTAACTCCCCTTTGATCAGGAATCTAACAAATAATGTCAAAAATGTCTCCACACTTAAACAGGTACATTTAACAAAATATAAACTCAGCAAAACTGTCCGCAACAGTTTATTGCACCCCCGGGAAAAAAATGAAATATTTTAAAAAAAAATACATCCACGAGCAAGATACAACAGGCTCAAAACGCACGGATGATGCGCAGACGAGAAGTATCACAAATAAATGTGACGTCTAATGTGAGGCTAACTCGACGCATGGAGCGTCAGGTGATACTATATCTCAGAACCTTAGAGAAAGTATTTCTCTAAGTATACACATATCCAGGGAGGTGCCATCAACGTAAATTACAGTGCTGGTAATGTTTCAATGCAAGCAAAAGTCAATTTTATATCATATCAAATAAATTCTTTCCATGTTTACCAAGGACAAAAAATCATCAAAAAGCCAGCGGTGTCATTATCTTAATGTACCTCAGTATAGTGATACAATCTCTTTAACAAGAAAAGGAAACATCATTTTAAAATGTAATATCTACTTAAATACAATATTTATATATAATTATATTAACTATGTAGATGATCAATGAAGTCCACGATCATAGTCTAAGCGGGCGCATCTATAGTGCTGTCCGAAGGGTAAGTATGGACATCATAATACATCATGGTTGGTAAAATAAAGATTCTCCCAGAATATCAATGATTTGCTGAGAAAATACAAATAACACAATTCTATTTGATAACCGTTAGATTTTCTAATATACAGTAATGAAACATACATTCTTAACCATTAACTATGGCCGTGCGAACTTTCGGCCCTTATATACGACTACCAAACCGTCCTCCGTTATACCAAAGATGGTAACAGAGAAAAAGAAATCAATTAATTTACAATTATAAGGTGAAAACAAATGTGCTAATATATATTGTTATAGTAAAGAACTGTCATAAGTCTAGATGTGTATCAGGAAATCTAGTACACAAGAGTTAAGTGGAGTCATGTGGGCATCTAGACAGTATGTCTGCCATCACATTATCAGAACCACGGATAGCTCGTACCGTGAAATGAAAAGGTTGAAGAGCAATGGCATATCGAGTGGATATCGAGCTCTTCAAGTTCTTATTCTGAAGAGCTGTAAGACCTTTTTGGTCGGTTTCCCCAATGAAAAGGGCGACAAGAAGGAATCTTTGTAGCTTCAGAATAGACCAAACCATAGCCAACAATTCACGGTCTAAAACCGAGTAATTCCTTTCTGCCACATTCAGTTTCCTAGAGATATACATTACAGGATGCAGAGTTTCTGAATACTCCTGCATTAGTGCCGCCCCAATCCCAGTTGATGAAGCGTCACTACGAAGAACAAAAGTCTTATCAGTAGTAGGTAGCCTTAAGATAGGGGGAGATGAGAATAAATTTTTAATCTGATCCAATGAAGACTGGCATTCTTGGGACCAACGCACCATATTAGGAGACCCTTTTTTCAATAGGGTTGAAAGAGGTGCCATAATCGAAGACAGATTCGGAATGAATCTTCCGTAAAATTTATTAAACCTAAGAGACTACGTACTTGCTTTTTCGTCTTAGGAATAGAAATGTTTAGTATCTTAGAAGTGTTGTGGTCCTCTGTCTTCAAGAGACCATTACCAACACGGTGACCCAGGAAAGAAATTTCACTAAACCCAACATATGCTTTAGAGGATTTTGCAGTCAAATTATGCTCGCGTAGAGTAGATAGTAATTCATATAAACCCAAATAGTGATCTTCCCAAGAATCACTAAAAAGACAAATATCGTCCAAGTATGCAATGACATCTGAAAGATATGAGAGAATTCGACGCATCATGCGTACGAAAGTAGCTTGGGCGTTCATAAGGCCGAAAGGCATGAAATTTCATTGAAACAAACCCCTAGCTATTGAGAAAGCAGTAAGAAGTTTGGCACGTTCAGTTAGTGGAACTTGCCAATAACCATTCGACAAGTCGAGTTTGGTAAAGAATCGAGAATTAGAAAGTCTATTAAGTAGATCTTCTAATAAAGACATAGGTTCAGCATCGAACTTCGTAACTTGGTTTAATTTGCGATAATCGACGCAAAGGCGTATGTTATTGTCTTTCTTTCGAACAATAACCATAGACGAAGAGTATGCTGAAGTTGATGGTTCAATTATTTTCAAGTGAATCATTTCATCTATTTCTTTCTCGACCTGTGTCTGAAAATGAATAGGAATAGGGTAAGGTCTGACTCTGATAGGATTATGGTCAGTAAGTATTATGTCATGTTCAATGACATGAGTGTGTCCAGGAATGTCAGTAAGGACATCCTGAAATGTTTGTAACATAGAAGAGACTTGTCGCTGTTCCTCAGTAGATAAATTATGAGAAACAGTAAAGTTTTTCCATGATTCCGTAAAGTGAAGTCGAATCACTGGAAGAGGAAGATTAACATCTGAGAAAATAATTTCCTCATCCTGTATAACCAACAGGGATGAGTAATGACCATGTGGGACTGGAGAATCGTCCGTCGCCTGGAAAATAGGTTGCAAATAGTCTGGTCGTTCATGAAATTCCGTGAGCATGTTTATATGAAAGGTTTTATGCTTTCCGTCAATATCGACAACATAGTCGACATCGGAAATTCTTGAGACTATTGTATACGGACCTTTCCATGCAATAAGAAGTCTGTTCTCCCTACAAGGGAGCAAAACAAGTGCTTTGTCGCCAGGACAAAGTTGTCGTAGGCATCTATTTTTATTTGCAAATTGTCTTGCCATTTCTTTAGCAAATTCGGATGAAGAAGTTGCTAGTTTGCATGCTTCGATAATCTTCTGCCTGAGAGCAATGACATACTCATATGCAGATTGTGTGTCATCGTTAATATTATCAGCAGTTATAAGATTTGAAGCAAAGACATTATACTACGCGGTCGCGCGCCAAAGACAAGTTCAAAAGGAGACAACCATATATGTTCGTTGGGGCCTCTCTATATGCAAAGAGAGCCGCGGGTAAAACCCTGTCCCAATCCTGAGGATGATCCTCAGTTATCTTCCCAAGTAGATTCTTGAGTGTTCTATTTAAACGTTCAACTAACCCATTCGACATTGGATAATAAATACTACTCAGAGAACTTTTAATATGTAGAGTAAACATTACCTGCGACATAGTGTCTGATATTAATTTGGTGCCATGGCCTGACAATATTTCTCTGGGAAATCCCAAACGAGAAAATATTAGCCAAAGAGTGTCTGTGATATCGGCAGTGGAGATGCACTTAAGAGGTATAGCCTCCGGCCAACGTGTGCACATGTCAACGCATGTTAGGATAAATTGATGTCCTCTGGCCGACTTGACCTTAAAAGGGCCAATAATATATATTGCCATTTTCTGAAACGGCCGAATAGGAATTTCCGCAGCCTGGATAGGTGCTGCATGTCGTGGACCTCTAGATTTGACCTCTTGACATATTTTACAAGATCGGCAGTAAATACGTATGTCTTTATTCACAAATGGCCAAAAGAAAGCCGCAAGAACGATTGACTTAGTACGGGAAAAAACCCATATGTCCAGAAAAGTCGTGAGCATGTTGCAGAATTTGGACTCTCATACTCTTGGGCACGAGAATTTGTGAATGCATGTATGTAGTCAAGTCTTGTACCATACGCAAAAGTACGCCATTCTTCATTGTAATCCAAGATTTGCGGTTTGTATTCTGATTTGGATCACCCTTTTTAGCAAGAAGGAAGAATTTTTTTAAAGAAGGATCATCTTCTTGCAGTGTTATAAAAGAGTCACGCGAAATCACCAAGTGATCATCTTGGTTATGCACTTCATTACTTTCAGTCGATGAAGTTTGAGGCATATTAAGAGCTT
Source organism: Oreohelix idahoensis (assembly GCA_024509875.1). Classification (NCBI taxonomy): domain Eukaryota; kingdom Metazoa; phylum Mollusca; class Gastropoda; order Stylommatophora; family Oreohelicidae; genus Oreohelix; species Oreohelix idahoensis. The sequence continues at coordinate 311,400 of JAMPIV010020373.1, forward strand.
GTGCTCTTGTGACCACTGCATTGGCAGCTTGGATATTTTGTTCTTCCCAAGAAGCAATCTGCTGCGGGGTGCATTCCCTAACTCCGTGAATACGACCGATGATAAGATCCGCAATAGGATTCGGTAGAAGACACGTATGGACATCTCCCGTAAAGAAGGGAGTAGCAATGTGAATGATAGCAGTTGGATATTTTTCCAGAGTGACCACCACATGTCACACATTTCACCACTTTTCCCGTTGCACAGGAAGGATCTATGAGAGATTGCTTAACTCCGATAGTAGTGCATCCAGAATAAAAAAAGACAGAGACTGGATTATTATTCACTAGACCTTTATGTAAGATACGAGATCCTCTCCCGTCATGCGCAACTGCAGCAGGAAGAGCGGGAAGAGGGTGACCACAACTCAAGGTAGTTACCGTAGTCGGTTCAAACAATGTTGTGCATTGGGGGCATTGAGATGCTCTCCCAAAATCGAAAGCAGAACAAGTGATAGCATTAGAGTTTTTGTTATCGTTCACTTGATTACAGGCTCCCTGAGACTCTTGCAGTACAGCGTTTGCCTGGTGATGTGATCTATTTTTATTGTGTTGAGATCTACCGCGATTATTATTTCCTCTGAAATTGTTATTGTTTGCTCTACTGTAACCATTGTTCTGGTTTGAATCCCAGTTTCCATAGTCACTATTGTCATTTTCCCAATGACAAGAATATTTATTAGTTTGGCTTTGTTGTCTTTGTGAAGGATAGCCTGGATAGTTTCTATTGTGACTACCCCAATAAAAGTTTCTATAATTATTGGTCCCAAAATAACGAGGACTGTCAGATCGCCTCCAGTTCTTTGAAGAAGAACCATTATGAGATGGATTGCTTTGATTCTGAGCATAATTACGATTACTCTTCTTATTAAAGTTGTGTTGAGCACCTTGAAATTTACGAAGAAAGTTACGGCCATATGGTGTTGCAGAAGCAACTGGCAAACCTTCCTTAACTTTAGAATTGCTAACAATGTTCTTCCATCTCTTTTATGTTCTTAGGTTTACGCTCATGCAGAAAGGCAAGAAAAGATTCATTGACAGATGACATAACTATGTCTCGAAGTAATAAGTCTACAAGATCTTCATGTGTATTTTCTGTTTTAGACAGCTCAATCCATCTTTTGAACGTAATACGTATTTTTGCGATGAATTCTGAGAATTCTACCCCAGTTTCTGGTAACATAGTCTTGAAGCGAAGACGATAACCTTCTTCGGTAAGTTGATATTTCTTTAGACAGGCTGCTCTGACCACATAATAATTATTCTTGTCAGGCTCATCTACCATGCTTAACATATTTAGAGCTTCACCTTTAAGTATCTCCGACAACTGATTAACATATTTTGACTTATCTACATTATGAGTTTGACATCACCGTTCAAATCTGTCCAGATAGAACGTTATATCGTCAATGGAAGAATTGAAAGCAGGTAGCTTGACCTTATAAGTAGAAGCATTTGTCTTATTAGAAGTTGACTGATTTTTTGGATCATTAGCTATATTCATCAACTTCAATTTTTCTAACTCCAAAGCTAAGAGTTTTTCATCATGTTTCATTTTTGCTTTTTCTTTCCTCTCTTAAGCTTCTCTTTCTAATTTTTTATCTCCATTTGTAGCTGGATTTTTTTCTCTCCGCTTCTATCTTTTTCTGCACGGCATCTCTCTCTAACCTTTTTTTTCAGCCTCTTTTTCTAATCTTTTACTTTCAGCTTCCATTTCTAATCTTTTATTTTCAGCTTCAGCTTCTCTGTTTTATTTTTCCATTTCCATCTGGAATTTCTTTTCATCTGCCTACATCTGCAATCTTAAATTCTCAGCTTCTATTTTCTTTTGCTCATTTTCCATCTTCTGTCTCTTTTCCTTCGACTTCAGTGCCTTGGCATATTCAGTAGTCGCTAATTCCTCCAATTTCTCACCAACCTTACCAAGGGATTTCCCTGTCTCAATAAAGTATTGTAGTGTAGACATTATGTCTAATAATATGAGATCAGTAACCTGAAAAATAACTCACTTTATCCCAACCTCAATGGGAGACAAGTCTTTAATAAAGAACTTGTATAATCACCTTTATAATAATATGACCAATAATCACTTCTCTTTATCTCAAGTACACTATACTACTAATAGTGCATGACTAAATTTATATATATAAATAGCGTATGAAAACAGAGAATAACATCAACAAAGAATAAGCATCAAAGGACAATACGATAACATTCACAGAAATCAAATAAGCATTAAAGCGGAACTAAAGAAAAATGTTACAAAGCATGTAATGGTAACTGCGAAAAATAAACAAAACAAATGACGCAACAGTGTATAAACATAAAGGTTTATAAAACTAAACGAAAGGAAGAGGAGGCGGACAAATACAACCAAATCAAAACAAAACTAAAGAACAAAAAAATATAACAACAACGAAAGGTACACCTCATCACAACTAAACAAAAATAGCAACAAATTTCGCTAGCAATTTGCACTGATGGAAATTTGCAAAAGTCCCTAAAGAACGCTTACAGTAGGCCTTCGGTTAAGTGGGATTTCCTATTGTAAGACACCGCCCAACCGAAAAACCCGCTGAAATGTAAACATATAAATAACATGTAGCATGTAAACAAAGAGTGAATGAAGAATGTATACAGAAGGTTCAGTTACACAATATAATGGCACCGTTCACAATAACAAACAGGCCACTTACCTTATGACAATCCTATCGTCAAAACCAGCAACGGTGAAGCACTATATTTAGCATTCTCAGGATCAGAAGATCCAACGCTGAAGGGTACATCTCAACTTGCTTCCCAAACAAAAGTAATAACGATGGTACAGGAACTTGACTTCCTGAATTACAGCCACAATGATGATACAGGAACTTGACCTTCTGAATTACAGCAACAATGATGGTACAGGAACTTGACCTTCTGAATACCAGTAATAACGATGGTACAGAAACTTGACCTTCTGAACAACTCAGGCTCAGGAAATGTCGAAATGTCAACAATCTACTTTCAGTTGCAACGAACTTGACATCTTAACGACAATAGCCCCATCAAGCTGGCTCACCATAAAATGTAACGGTCATTTTCTGTGGCCACCATAAATGTAACAGCTGCTGTTTTGAGTGAGTAAGTGGTCAGGTCAAATTGGAGCGTACAATGTTGTGGATATATAGGTCACCAAGTGTTGAGCCGCTGACAGGGTGTAATGTAGACTCACTCTCAAACGTACACGCTCTCAAATATGTAGTGCTCGTAGAAGTGTGTAGTTGACATGATGTGTGGGTGAGTAGACGTCAGATAGGATGAGTAACACGAATGCGTATAGGCTCTTGGACAATGTCACGATACACCCACTCAACCACATGTAGGAGTCGGTAAACGTTGGTAACAACTCTGACGTTTCAATAATTTATTATGGGACAACTACAAGGTACGCTGACATCAATATAAACAGTCATTAGACAAAACTCAGGACATGGTAAACATGACGACAGCTCAGTACAGTTCGCATCGACAATTCATCAGTAAGCTGTGCATATATGATGCTGACCTCAATCTATCTCTCTTTCTTCATCTACAGCAAAATACCCCGCATTGCCAACGGGTCTTCAAATATATGAGCTTAGTTCAGCTCCACTCTGACACCAGCAAGTCAAATACATTGTTCTAGTATACAGCAGGCCGCATAATATGGCAGACCCCTAAATACAGTGTCCTCTACGATTCCTTGAACAAACAAGGTATAAAGTTCTACGGGCATTCACAGACCCGATACACACAATATCAGCATAATTCGTGAGTTCAAATTCTAATATTCTCAAAGGACTCATTCCCGCCCAGGGAAAAGTCACTACGCTGGTAATAAATGTTATTCATGATTCTGGCAATGGAGAAAATGATTCGAAGGATAATTTACCTTGATTTCTCTTCAGAATAAACACCAAAAAACACACTCGCCTCCTAGGCGCATAGAATACAACATGGGGAAATAAACTTCAGACATCTTGGTCTGCTCACAGAGGACTTTCCTTCCCCAGGCATAAAGCCAGATCGAAGACGCCAACACGTCTTGACCGTTCGAAAATCACAGCTTGTCTCTCTAACAAAAATGTCTTTCTTCATCGCGCCAAAACTTGCGCATGCGTCGTGAGACGCCAGACCCTTGAGCTAAACTCAGGTGGGCTATCTGAAAACATTCTAGGAAAGGCTGACCATTCAAGCCATATATGGTCAGGTACCTAGACCTCGGTTCTAAAATTAGACCGCTTGGTTAACAGACAAGTGGGATAACAACCACTGTTGACTTCAGCCCAAGTAAAAGATGAGTAACTCCCCTTTGATCAGGAATCTAACAAATAATGTCAAAAATGTCTCCACACTTAAACAGGTACATTTAACAAAATATAAACTCAGCAAAACTGTTCGCAACACTTGGTTATGGACCAAACTAACGCCAATAATTCCTTATCCAGGACCGAGTAATTACGTTCTGTAGGTATAAGTTTTCTCTACAAGAACATCACTGGATGTAATGTGTCTGCGTAAGACTGCATCAATACAGCCCAGATACCAAAATTCGAAGCGTCACTGCGGAGAACAAAAGGTAAATCTGCGTTTGGTAAAGGTAAAACAGGCGCAGATGAAAAAAGTTCTTTAATATGGCCAAACTTGATTTGATATTCTTGTGATCACCGAATCATGTTAGCTGTGCCTTTCCTTAATAAACTAGAGAGAAATCAAAGCAGTGATAGTAGACAATAAAAAAGGAAACGCAAGTGACAAATTTCCTGCTCTCAAAGGCTGAACTGCAGTCACAGCGTATGTACAAATAAAACAGTGCGACAAAAGTCGTTGACAAAGAAAATAATGAGCTAATAGGCCCAATAAAATAAAGAAATATAGGTACAATCAATTGGATAAATTATAAACCGACAGGATAAATACAAATAAGAATAAAGAAATGCCAATAAGTAAGACATAAATGAAGTCAACTATTAAGTAGGATCTATAATAGAAGAAAAGATAAGTACAAAACATCCAGAAAGAATGAAGAAGAATGCACCAGCAAACGCAGCTATAAAGTGCGTGGTGCAGAGTTTTGTACAAGTCGCACGTGTAGAGGATGGTGCGCAAAAAGTGAATCATGTAATAAATGAACAGCTACGTGAGCGTCACGATAGTTATTAAAGCGCTCAAAAGCAAGCTGCTGAAAAGAATTTTGAAGTTCGAACATGCGATGTCTGTTGTTTTTTGTCGTCTGGTGTTCTACTTCTTTAATTCCTGCAGTGCCTGATTAACATACCTTTATTAATTTGTTTTTCATATGATTTCATATTAAATTGCTGTTTACAGCCTCGGGTATTCCCTCCCTTATTTGTAGTAATGTTTGTCACAATACAAAACCTTCCCACTACGATCATTTACTGGACACAGTATTAAGGTCCTAAGGATCTGTTGGATTCGGCCTAATGTTTCATGCAAAAATTTTACCAACGACACCAGAAGTGCAGTTGACTATTTCGAACATGCATCCTTGGACCACGATAGTAGTAGAACAGTGTAGTGGGTCGGTTTGGTATCGCAAAAAATTCAACATTACCAACTTTTGGAAAAAATTTTCAAAGTGCATACCAAGTTGTATGCGATGGAATGTTGCACACCAGAACAGTGCAATTTAGAGTCATATGATCTCGGCCAGATCGCAACTGAGCCAGAGTATCATTTAAATTAATTTGTGACGCGCGTGCTAAGCGTGAAGAATAATTATTATGTACATTTTGTTTTTTACATGTCGTAGCAGTAGCATAATCATGGTTAAACATGTGATAAACCGGACGAATATGATTATGAGCAGATTGCCCGAGTCGTAGCTCATCATCATCGGGTGAAGCCCTATGCTTATCAATATGACATGTAGTAACTTTCTTGTCACTAGTCGTAGTACCACTCAAATGAGTAATATAATTATCTGAACAACAGTCACCATGATGAAGATTGTTCACGTGAAAAATCTTCCTTTGTGCATGTAGCTCATTAAAATCATCATCCTTGGTAAACCTGCTGTGTGGTAGGTAATTATTCTTGTCGGAAGAACTACTGGCCTTACGCCATGAACCACAGTTAGACCTGTTACTAGAGGAAACACATGAATCATATCTAGGAAAAGTGTATTTGCCTAGGAAAGATTTTTTAAAACCACGCTGACTATCAGCAATGAGAGTTTGGTGTTGATTCCTAGTTTTAGTAAGGTGTTGATCATCAAAATTATGTCTAATTCTGTCAACCTTGACAGCAGACAACGCCTTGTTGTTCAAGACAACATCCAACAGACCATTAACTCTGTTGCGAAGTTTCGTAATCGTTAAATCAGCAATTTCTTTCTCCCTAGCCAGAGCCATGTGTATTATATCTTGGGTTTCAACTTGAAGTTTAACATAATCGTGATTTAAGTTAATTAATTGAGAATTAAGAATTTTCTCGTTAGCAATTCTATCAGTAAGATCTACTAGCAATTTTTTTTTCCTGAGATGTAGTCACCAATTTAAGACTCTTAATTTCTAGTGGGAGAGTTTGGACAGTTTCTAAAGCCTTAGATCTCTCCTGTACAAGTTCAAGTTTGAGTGCTTCAATAGACTATGTTGAGTATGACAGTGAATCTTTAAAGCCATATTAAGCTTTTTAAATTCCCCATTGACATTCATTTCTTTGTCAAGTAATTTTTTTAATGAGGTTACTTCACACTCTAGCTTCTTTTTCTCCATCTCCAGTTTAGATAGCTTCATTTTTTTATCATTCTGAGGAGCTAACTCTTCAGCTTTCTTTTTCGCATACTCTTCCATTTCTTTAGCATACTCTTCACTTTCTTTTAACTACTTTAATTCTTTTTCCAACTCAGTGGATGCAAATTCATTTAAAGCGTCACCTTCCAAAGCAAACTCCCTTCCAATCATTAAAAATTTTCCAAGGTAGCCATGTTAGTTAATATTGTGACTTACTCAGTCGAAATATATTATTTAAACAAATTGTTTAATATATTACTGAGTGACAAGTTCTATGTCCAGAGAACCTGTAATACAGTGTATATATTATTACTGAAAGAGATGCTATATTATAATTATTATTTAGCCATTAGTTATTTATGCATTAAAAATCATGTAATAAGTCATATAAATAAATTACGCACGATATAGACAATTAGAACAACAGTAACAATGACAAGCTATAAAGGAACAAATGACAACGTTCGCAGTAACTAACTAAATAATAGAGCAGAAATAAAGATGAAAATTATTGCAAAGCTTGCAATGACAGCTGCGAATAAGGACTAGACAAGTAACAACACCAGGTATAAACATAAAGTGTGTATAAAAATAAGTGATAGTCAGGTTGAGAAGGACAGTCACAAACAAAATCCATCATGAAATTAAGGTACATAGAAGAAATTATTACGATAACAAGAATAAAAACTGAACGTCACAGCTAAACAATTAGTTGTCACAGACAATCAACGCAGTGGACTGAAATAATCCTCCATCAACCATGTACTGGGAACTTCCACTGAGGGAGGTCTGCAAAAATTCGTTCCTGAAGAACACTCACGAAGGCCCACAAGTTAAAGTGATGTTCCCTTCGTAAGTCACCTAACCCAACCGCCCACGTTAAACATTGAACATATAACAATGAGCAAGACTATGGACATATTAAAAATAAGCTCAACTAAAACATGCCACGGTGAAGAGAACAATAGTTCACTTATCTTTTAAGGAAGGAACAATTTCCCGATCCTCGCAGAGCCAGCGATAATGGTTCTCGGGTGTTGTAGATGAGCCTTACAATCTGGTAGCAATCCAAAGTTGATAGTTGACAACGGAACTTGAGTCAGAATCGTTTGAAGGTCAGTCTTGAAAACCGTTACGCAGACTTTTCAAATCAAGGATCGTGGTTGTCTTGTAGAAATTGATGCAACACAGTTCATTGTAGTACATGTTGAATACTTTGTATACTGATAATCGAGGTGTATGTTGAACTTTTCCTCTTATACTGGGCCACCAGCTGATAAGGCCGTTATAGCGTTTTACTTTTGCATTGGCTGATACGTGGTTAGTTTATTTTAGGTTAACACGATGTGTCTTTGTACGGACTAACAATGTATCTACTGACTTAGAATGTTGTCAGTTTTGGTCGGGCTTACAAGGATGGCCGACGAATACAGGACGCGAATAATAAAAACAGTGTGGGCAGAAATGGGGGCTGATGTTAATGCATAAGTTGACCACAGTAGAATTAATTTGATTGGAGTCATGGTTGACATCACAGAACACGTACGTTTATTTTGTCGACGAAGTATGAACATTCATAATCATTGCAGGACAGGTACATCACATCTGGTATAAGTTATAAACATCATGGCATCGAAGTACTTTGCATAAAATCGTATATCACTAATCTTAAACTTGAATGACCTCACTGGCCGTTGTACAACCCGTGGACGGCGAGGGTGTTAAGGTGAGTATTATATTTTGTCTTTCAGATCCTATCTTTACATTATACATATATCCATCTTGCCGGATATCTCTCCTCGAGAATTCATTAACCAAATATCAATTCGAATATTACTGGTCCCACTAGCGGTAGAAATAGCTTTACCGAAGTCCTGCCAGAGTATTGAAAAGTATTTATAACTGGTATCTTATTGAGATACTTAAGAACATGAGCCTGAATTGGCTAGAGCTTACACTTCATTCTAGAAGGTAGCGTACTATAACAATATTAACGTTTCCCACAATATGGGACACTTGGTTCAGACCAACGTCTGTCTGCTTAAGCCGGCATTTTGTCTCCCTCTGACGAGTAATCGTACTTTGGCAACTAACAAATACATTGCACCAAACTTGTGCTCTTTAGTGCAGAATTAATTGAAACTATTATTACTTATATAGATGCGTACCTATAGTACATCTAACAAAGTTAGACTTTGGTATCTGGTAAACTGTTAAGTCCAACACGCTTAACACTTATGGGAAAACGGAAGTAACACTTGTACGACATGCATAACTTTATTTTAGTTGTCTTGTACGACATGTATAACTTTATATTAGTTGTGTTGTGCGAGATGTATAACTTTATATTAGTTGTGTTGTACGACATGTACAACTTTATATTAGTTGTCTTGTACGACATGTACAACTTTATATTAGTTGTCTTGTACGACATGTACAACTTTATATTAGTTGTCTTGTACGACATGTATAACATTATATTAGTTGTCTTGTACGACATGTTCAACTTTATATTAGTTGTCTTGTACGACATGTATAACTTTATATTAGTTGTGTTCTACGAAATGTACAACATTATATTAGTTGTCTTGTATGACATGTATAACTTTATATATTTGTTGTCTTGTACGACATGTACAACTTTATATTAGTTGTCTTGTACGACATGTACAACTTTATATTAGTTGTCTAGTACGACATGTACAACTTTATATTAGTTGTCTTGTACGACATGTACAACTTTATATTAGTTGTCTTGTACGACATGTAAAACTTTATATTAGGTGTCTTGTACGACATGTACAACATTTTATTAGTTGTCTTGTACGACATGTATAACTTTTTATTAGTTGTCTTGTACGACATGTACAACTTTTTATTAGTTGTCTTGTACGACATGTACAACGTTATATTAGTTGCCTTGTACGACATGTACAACTTTATATTAGTTGCCTTGTACGACATGTACAACTTTATATTAGTTGCCTTGTACGACATGTACAACTTTACATTAGTTGTCTTGTACGACATGTACAATTTTATATTAGTTGCCTTGTACGACATGTACAATTATATATTAGTTGCCTTGTACGACATGTACAAATTTTTTATTAGTTGCCTTGTACGACAAGTACAACTTTATATTAGTTGCCTTGTACGACAAGTACAACTTTATATTAGTTGCCTTGTACGACATGTACAACTTTATATTAGTTGCCTTGTACGACATGTACAACTTTACATTAGTTGTCTTGTACGACATGTACAACGTTATATTAGTTGCCTTGTACGACATGTACAACTTTATATTAGTTGCCTTGTACGACATGTACAACTTTATAGTAGTTGTCTTGTACGACATGTACAACTTTATATTAGTTGCCTGCTACGACATGCTTAATGTTGTAGAAGTCTTACTCTTTGTTGGTGACCCCCGGGAACTACACCGGCCGGGAACTACACCGGGACAATCATATTTACATCGAGCTAAAAATAGTTACAGTTACATTAGTGGTTAGCAAAGATTCTGTTAGAGACAAGATGGTGTTCCTCACAGACTCTCTGTTAGAGACAAGATAGTTTTCCTCACAGACTCTCTGTTAGAGACAAGAAAGTGTTCCTCACAGACTCTCTGTTAGAGACAAGATAGAGTTCCTCACAGACTCTCTGTTAGAGACAAGATAGTGTTCCTCACTGACTCTATGTTAGAGACAAGATAGTGTCTCTCCCAGACTCTCTGTTAGAGACAAGATAGTGTTCCCCACAGACTCTCTGTTAGAGACAAGATAGTGTTCCTCACAGACTCTCTGTTTGAGACAAGATAGTTTTCCTCACAGACTCTCTGTTAGAGACAAGATATGTTCCTCACAGACTCTCTGTTAGAGACAAGATAGTGTTCCTCACAGTCTCTCTGTTAGAGACAAAATAGTGTTCCTCACAGACTCTCTGTTAGAGACAAGATATTGGTCGTCACAGACTCTCTGTTAGAGACAAGATAGTGTTCCTCACTGACTCTCTGTTAGAGACAAGATAGTGTTACTCACGGACTCTCTGTTAGAGACAAGATAGTGGTCGTCACAGACTCTCTGTTAGAGACAAGATAATGTTCCTCACAGACTCTCTGTTAGAGACAAGATAGTGGTCCCCATAGACTCTCTGTTAGAGACAAGATAGTGTTCGTCCCATACACTCTGTCAAAGATAAGATAGTATTCCTGACATACTCTCTGTTAGAGACAATATAGTGGTCGTCACAGAGACAAGATAGTGTTCCTCACAGACTCTCTGTTAGAGATAAGATAGTGGTCGTCACAGACGCTATGTTAAAGAGATGATAATGTTCCTCACAGACTATCTGTAAAAGACAAGATAATGTTCCTCACAGACTCTCTGTTAAAGACAAGAAAATGTTCCTCACAGACTCTCTGTTAGAGAAAACATAACGTTCCTCACAGACTCTCTGTTAGAGACAATATAATGTTATTCACAGACTCTCCGATAGAGACAAGATAATGTTCCTCACTGACTCTCTGTTGGTGACAAGATAGTGGTCATCACAGACTCTCTGTTAGAGACAAGATAGTGGTCGTCACAGACGCTATGTTAAAGACTAGAGACTAGATAATGTTCCTCACAGACTATCTGTTAGAGACAAGATAATGTTCCCCACAGAGTCTATGTTAGAGACAAGATAATGTTCCTCACAGACTCCTTGTTAAAGACAAGATAATGTTCCTCACAGACACAATGTTAGAGACAATATAATGTTCCTCACAGACTCTATGTTAGATACAAGATAATGTTCCTCACACACTCTATGTTACAGACAATATGATGTTCCTCACAGACTCTATGTTAGAGACAAGATAACTCTTTGTTAGATACAAGATAATGTTCCCCACAGACTCTATGTTAGAGACAAGATAATGTTCCTCACAGACTCTATGTCAGTCATAACTGCACTCAGAAACACAGAAACAAATAGAGCGGCCTGGCTGAAGGAGTAATGGAAATTTAGAATAAAATTTAAAACAAAATGTAAAAGTACAATGGATATCTGCCCACTAGAAGATATATCAAAATGAGAAGACAGATAGACTTGCCAAAGAAGAAGGGAACACAATCCAAACACCTGACAGAGCTACACGTTAAGGGATAAAATCAATAATAAGTTTAAGGAAAAAGGATAGAAGAATCCCCAAAGTCTGATACAACAGAACCAACAGATCACGTGATAATTTTCACACAGAGAACCGGCCATTACAGATATAAATAGCAACTGTTCAACAAATAGAAAATTTGACAAACAAAAATGTCTCGTTGTGTGGAGGACAAACAGTATAATGTGTCCTCCATGAGAGCAGTAGGTTGGCCGCACAACCTTCTCTAGCCCAGTTGACGGAGAAATTGTATGGTGACGGGAGACGCCTGAGACGAAATACCAACTTTATAAGTGAGATAGATGTGAGTACTTGAGAACGAACTAAACAGAAGGAGGATACACATACACACACACGCACGCACACCTATATACTTCTTCTTTGATCCATAACCACCAACCGTCAAAGCAGTCAGCGGCCATCACGCCTGGTGGCGTCTTGTAGGGCAGCAACAAATTGATACTACTTTGCTCGGTCGGCGGCCATCCTTCGTACAGTGCCCCAACTGTGGTTCATTCTTTGCATCTCAGCTTCCACAGTTCTCCGCCAAGTTGTTTTTGGTCGGCCTCGTTTGCTTTCCCTCGGGGGTCCATAGCATAGCTGTTCTTGTGATGGTATCAGGGTCCCTTCTGAGGACGTGGCCAACCCAACTCCAGCGTCTGCCAGCTATGAGGGTGTGCATGTCCTCCTGGTTACTCCGAATAAGTAGTTCTTGGTTGCTGATGGTGTATGAAACACCTATATACATTTACTCCTATATTGATGTTTGCTACTCAGGGGAAGTAATAAATAATACGGTGGGCAAAAATCTACTACATAAATTAAAAATAGTTTTATGCCTTATATTTGTAATTATAACAATTATTATCAAAATTTTAGTAATAATAATGTAAATTACATAGTATTTTTGAGTGCATTAAGAATGATTAAGGATTATCTTTTACTTTAGTTATTTTTAAATATATCTTTAACATTAAACTAAATTAGAAACTCGTTCTTAATTCATGCAGTAACTACTGTGTACACTAAAGTCCGTTGAACGTGTACGGGACACAGGCAGTAGCCAAAGCATTAGTTGATGTCATTTGTTCATGAAGAGACTTGTAAGATGTGTCAGTTAAAGTTGGCTGCTACACTTACTCCCCTATATCACTTAACAACATTAATAATTTATTATCTTCAATGTCGAGCTTTGGTCTGGCAAGTATCTCTCTTATTGCTTATCCTACACGCCGGCTTCCACCGGGGGACATAATCCTTCATTTCTTTAGATGCCCACGTGATATGAAATACTGCTCTGTAAAACCATATAATATTTACTCCTATTATTGTCATCTCTAGAAGACAAGACTAATAGAGCTGTCCTATTTTTTTTTTTTTTTTTTCTGTACTGTGCCATGTTTACATAGTCTTAAACCTGAACAGTGACATTCTAAGATTAAACTACACATCCTGAAGTAAGACATTTCACCTGCTTGTGCTTTAAAGAATATGTTTCTGTAACAATGTGTGGTGCATTATGTAATTGCTAGCACTTTCAGTAGTCTCGCCTTTGCTGCATGTTAGGAGATGCTTGTTGATGAAATAATCTTGTCTTTCTATCGTCATAGACGAGGGGTTCTACACGGTTTAGAATAAAATACATGTCAATCACATATGAGTGTTTAGATAATGTATTGATGATAGCTCAATGTATTTCAAGTTAAACAAACATTATACATACTCCAGATTATAAAACAAAATTAAACCGTCTCCAGACAATTCATATTGTATACTGTTCAAAAAAAGAAACGCAACTTTTTTGGTGTTACTTTTATAAAAGATATTCGCTGATAGGACATCAGTCAACCTATCGACTGTGTCCACCTGGTCATTAACTTTTCGTGGTTACCTGAATTGTACTCACCTCATGATTCGTGAGGTCATAAAAGAGGTCAAGGTCAAAACAACATTTTTAACAATAACTCGTGACAGGTTCATGAGATTCCCGTGAAACTTACTGAACACAAAACTCTCTGACCATATTATTGAATGCCTATAAAAGATTGACGCTCCTCGAATAAATTCAGTTGAAAATTCAATGCGCAAGTATGGCTCATCTCACTACTGAACAACGATTCATCATCATTGGACGTTTACTGACTGGACAGTCACAAAGTGTAGTAGCCAGACAATTTAATGTGGCTAGAAGCACCATTCGTCGCCTTTGGAGGCGATTTCAAGAAACTGGCTCAGTGGCAGACCGGCCGCGCAGTGGAAGACCCAGAGTCACAACTTCTGCCGAAGACTGCTTCATACGGCTGCGTCACCTCAGGAATCGACTTGCTTCTGCGTCCTCCACAGTCCAGTCAATGTCAGCAGCTCGTCGAATTTCAGATCAAACGGTCAGGAACCGGATGCACGACTCTGGTCTTTGGGCTAGAAGACCCTACAGAGGTCCTGTTCTCACGGACCGGCATCGCCAGAACCGACTGCAGTGGGCGAACCAGCATCGTCAATGGACCGTTGGGAATGACTGGAGACGGGTTTGGTTTAGTGATGAATCATTTTTTGCGCTCCAGCGACACGATAGACGGAGAAGAGTTTACCGCAGAGTCCATGAGCGCTATTTCCAGAACAGCGTTGATGAGGCTCCTCCACATGGTGGTGGAAGTGTACTGATGTGGGGGGCGATCAACTTCATGGGAAGAAGTGACGTGGTGCAAATTGAAGGACGCCTGAATGCCCAACAATACGCCGCTGAAATGCTTCGTCCTCACGTCCTTCCACTTCTGGCTGCACGAAGGTCGATTTTTCAGCAGGATAACGCTCGACCTCATGTGGCACAACTCACCACCCAGTTCCTCGCTGACAACAACGTCTAGACCATTCCGTGGCCAGCCATGTCATCACACATGAACCCCATAGAACACTTATGGGATGAACTCGACAGACGACTCCGCCAGCGAGACGTGGCACCAGCCAATCTCCGACAGTTGTCTCTTGCACTGCGGGAAGAGTGGGCAGCCATCCCACAACAACAGATCCAACGGCTAATAGGATCCATGTCAAGGAGATGTCGTTCTCTGATGAAAGTTATTTTGGTGCATTCAGTGAAAGTTATTTTGGTGCATTCAGTGAAAGTTATTTTGGTGAATTCAGTGAAAGTTATTTTGGTGTATTCAGTGAAAGTTATTTTGGTGTATTCAGTGAAAGTTATTTTGGTGCATTCAGTGAAAGATATTTTGGTGCATTCAGTGAAAGTTATTTTGGTGTAATCAGTAAAAGTTATTTTGGTGCATTAAGTGAAAGTTACTTTGGTGTATTCAGTGAAAGTTATTTTGGTGTATTCAGTGAAAGTTATTGTGTTGTATTCAGTGAAGTTATTTTGGTGCATTCAGTGAAGTTATTTTGGGGCATTCAGTGAAGTTATTTTGGTGTATTCATTGAAAATTATTTTGGATACTAATTAAAATCATTCAAGTAGGGGCCAATACACTAAATTTTATTTGAATTTCACTGATCTCTGCGCAAAACATCAGGAAATTGCCGAGAACGTTAATATTAATTTTATAATATCAGAGCCACGTAATACATTTCCTTTATTTTTATTTGAACGCTCTGTTAAAACTAAAGACAGGATAAACATTAAAATAAAATAAAAAGTCAAGAACATTTTCGTACCTTAGCCGATGTAAGAAATGACAAGAAAGCACGATGGTGTGCGATTTCTTCTATTTCTCTGTGTTCAGTCTATTTTGACGCTAGACTCGATGTTTACTGAAGACAACAATGGTACTAATGGTTTCTCAGTTCAGGTTCAGAATCAACAATACCTCAGTGCCTACTGAAGCTCAAAATTGGTAAATTAATCATGCTGCTCAGAAACCAGGATACGAATAAATGTCTTTTAAACGTCACCAAATTAGTTGTAAAGGACTGAGATAACTGGATACTTGTGTAGAGTAGTAAGATTGAAATGTTACGTCAAGGTCACCAATATGGAAGTGATGACAAGAACCAGACAAGTACCAGTGGAACAAGGGATGGGAAGAGACGTTGACGAGAGATTAGACACACATTAATTAAAGCTGGCTGTTAACATTATTGCCCCCCCCCCTCCCCCCCCCTTCCAGGTCCTTGTTCTAGAATCCCCAGCCTAAGAGAAGTAGAGGTAGACAGAAGAACACGAGGAGAAGACAACTGGTGACAAAATAACAACGATGAGGAAGATTTGTACGTCATGTCACATGACAGGAGGACTTGGTGTGTGTTTGTTGACGGGTTATGGTCCTTGGAGCGCAAGAGAGTATAGATAGAACTGACATTAGATAAACAACATTACAAGAGAACAACAACTTGACCTAGATAACGGTTAGATGGATTCAGAGTTTGAATTTATGGTTAGGCTATAACGCGATTTTTTAACAAGATGGCAACGTACAGATAATGGTGATACAACCATTCTTTCTTTTACGTTTTTGTTGTTCTCTGTGTTTCAGACCCATCCTGTGAGACTTAATATGTAAGGTGATGGTCGTCATTTTTATCTTCGACTACATGTCTTTTAATTTACATAGAGGTCACTATATATTGTCAGCTCCTTTTGTCCACTTTATGTAATAACGATTGACATAGGCGGTGGTGGGGACGTAAAGTCATTGCCGGGCTCACAAAGGGAGTTCTAATAGACGTTTATCACAACTTTAGTTTTGGCAGTACAATGTTTTTGTTTTTTCATTTCTACAAGTTCAACAAACCAACAAAACTGTTCTGCATAGTTTATTTATTCTTTTTAAATTTAAATAATAGGTAATTTAGATTTTATGTAGGTTTAAAGAGTAACAGTGGAATAAATAAAGTTAATTTAATTTTAAAGAAGAATAAAATATAAAATTGGTTTAGAGCTAATCAAATTCCTATTTAGTTCATAGTATTTTACATATAAAAACACTTACACTTGCTCACACTTTAACATGTACACTTGAACTACTGTTTAGACACTCCGAAATGAGTCAAAGCATTTAAGAAGGAAAAATGAAGAAGAGAACAGCCTGGAATCTGCACCTATATACCGATATATACATACACGCACATACATACACGCACATACATACACGCACATACATACACGCACATACATACAGGCACATACATACACGCACATACATACACACACATACATACACACACATACATACATACACACACATACATACACACACATACATACACACACATACATACACACATACATACACACACATACATACACACACATACATACACACACATACATACACACACATACATACACACACATACATACACACACATACATACACACACATACATACACACACATACATACACACACATACATACACACACATACATACATTCGTTCTGTTTTTTTATTCTTGATTTGTATTTTTTTTTTCAATTATCTAAAAACCAGTACAATTTTATAATACATATAACCACTCACGCGTACTCGCACTCACTGGCACACTTAAAAGAAAGTTTTCATATAAACTCGTTAACACACACATTGGAAATTGTACCCATAAAGCCAAACATGGCCATAATTATTTAACATATGTACAGTCAGTTCTGAGTTGAAATTAGTTTCCCCCCCCCCCCCCCCCCCCCTTTTTAAATTTTTTTTTTATTTTTTTTTTCCTCGCTTGAGGTCACATATTTTTTCCTCGCATGAGGTCGCATTAGTACCCGCTTAAACCCGTCCCTGGTCAAAACCACATGTCCCAACACAAGAAGACCCAATGACAAACTGTGTCACTGTAGTGATCTTCTGTGTTCTCACACAAGAGACCTAATGACACATGAATGTCACTGTATTGGTCCCTGTGTCTAGACACATGATCCTAGCCAAAGGCCGGATAAGAGCGTTGGGTCTTCACATCATCATTCATGTCTAGGGTTATGATAATGATGAAGTGTATGTTCACAACAACCAACAGACAGATAAACAATTTAATTTAAACCACAATACTTTACAACACTGTGACACTCACATACATAGAACACTCTATAAGACTATCTTAATAAGTCAAGTGTAACTTTTAAAAATATGTATTAATTCCTTTCAATAATAGATATCCTGATTCAACTACAAAGTCAACCAGGAATCACAATCAAATGTAATCACAAGTTGTATGTACACAATTTATAGATAGGATCTTTGTATTGACATATATTATTATTACAATATGTGTGTAAGTAGTGATGTAGTACTATGAGGTAATACTGGCTTTTCAAGCTAGGTTGTTGTTTGTCATCATGACTTCAAGTGTTTGTTTCTGGTGGAAATAATATTGGAAAGGTTCACAGTTTCTTTTTATTTGAAACAAATAAATGTCCCTCTTGATTTAAGGTAAAGTCACTTTTAGAGGGGGGTATACACAAGATTGAGCTGCTCTGGCCACGAAATCTTAACTTCTGTGTGGGCGGCAGGAAACAGTCTCCACTGCTTGCTTGCTTCACCGTTTCCTTGAGAAACAACACTGGTCGATATCTTGACCAAGGAGTATGCTACCAGCCTCTGGATTCAGCAAAACTCAGACCAGGTGCTGCTTTAATACGTTAGTACCACGGTCCCTGAAACAAGAAGGTTGTACCTCCTACTTCAGAACTAATTTATAATCTATTTCCACACTGAAGCACAATACATAACAAACACCGAGTTCAGCGCTGTAAGCCAACTGCCAGCTTCTCATGTAACAGTATACACCAGTATTCCTCTCCCCAATGGTTACAACGCCTCTGCAATTCCAGCATTATTTCCTTCTATTCAATAAGATAGGTGTCATAGTACTATTTGGCAATCCCATGCAGTTATACTCCTCTCCGCCAAGTTTTGTTCAGGGTGGAGCAATATCTAGGCTTTGCCTCTTGTTTGTTACTGAACCACACACATACAGACATAAATTATCAATTCACATTCAATTTTCATCAAAAGATATCAAATATGTCTAGCTTACCACAATTCAAGGAAATATTAAACAAATACGTTGACTGGCGATGAGTTATGGCACAATTCCGATCTGCCTCTGTCCCAGGCTTTCATTAGAAAAATATGAACTGGTTCTCAACGCACTTGCTTCTACACAGTTTAATTTCAAAACGTGGCACTGAACCGACGCTCCTAATTGACTATATTAAATGGTCTAGCCAATAAGACCTTGTTTACAAAAGCATTTGAAAAAAGTACCCTTCCTACCGTTTCCCTTAACAACCAAAAATAGTATTTGCAGTCGACTAATCATGTTTCGCCTTACATATAATTCTAGCCAATCAAATCGGATTTAACGTGGTGGCCTCATTTCCTCTAAAGCAGTGTCCAAACACGCTATTATGAGCAAATATGATCCTGTGTTGTCAGACAACACCTCTATAGTATTTTGGCTATAATTTATTAATTACTAGACTATTTGCTTAACACCTAACATATTCTTTGTCAGCAAGACCTAAGGCACCCAAATATATAAGTTTAATGGAGCTAAGTGGCTGCGTTCAAAATATGTATTTTCTTCTACCACCCGTTCACTTCGATACGATGGGGTGTCTTCTGTACTGTCAGGCTAATGTCAGGATTTCAGACGTAAAACAGTATTGTGTCATGTTTCCTAATAACCATTAACCATGTTTTTTAAAACCTTACTGTTACGTGCAGTCTTTGATATCTTACAATATTATACATAGGTAATTTTTTAGTGCTTAAGGGAAAGTCATTATTGAGTTACTTCCCTTGAAAGTTGTGCCACCTCTTCGATCGAACTCCGCGGATAAATCCATTTTACTGCGATTTATTCGTTGTTTGGGTAATAATAGATTGTTCTTGCTTCAGAATATCTATGGCCTGAATTTATGTGTATTGTTTGTCTGAGTAGGACGAGTCTGTCTTATATCTGTATATCTTTACATATCTAAGTCGAACTATATGTTCTGTTGTCTCTAGAGAGGTCAAAGGCTATTCGGCGGATGTGTGGCTAGAGTGTGGTGTGATTTGGCTTCGTCCTGATAGGGACTGTGTGTTTTCCTATGTCGGCCTGTCGCCGGGAAAAAGTGATCTCAGTATTTGTGGGGAAAGTGATAGTCGTCTAGACCTATCGTGTATGCTTTACCCCAGTGTTTATTCATATTGCCAAGGAATGGCAGTTTCATATTCCCTCTACCAAGGTAATCAAAGACACTCTTATGAACTCTCGATCGAAGCCACCATTTTCGATAGTTACGATTTGAATGTCTAAGAGAATATATTTGACTCGATGAAAACGACTTCGATTCCTAGCAGCACTATATTCTGTAGAACGCAGTCAATTGTTCATGATCAAATCTACAGAGCAATGCAATGTTTTATGAATGACTAACTTTAGGACAGATTCATTATCTGCATCCAAACGTGAGTGACAGTTCACGAGTGAAGCCATCTTGGAACCAAAACATGTAGTGACTTTCAAGAAGAGAAAAGGGGATGCCCGTATTATCGCTTGTTTAGTCCAGAGATCACTGCTACACATGAGAACCCGTTATTAGCGGTTCAATATTATTATATGAAAAAAATATGTGCTGAACATTATGTGGGAGAATCGTCGCTAAACGAGATTAGGTTTAGAAGCCATCTGAAATATTGTTTATAAGCTGACGTGCTCAGTCAGTGAAGTCAGATGATTTATATGTATGGGCGATGCTGAGGGCTTGGCTACTGACAGTCCATTATAATATTAATCTACATGAGTGCCCATGTAACATAACATTGCAAGACCATTTATCCACTGTACTATGATGTATTATGCCAACCTGTGATTTGTCACTATCTGTGCTGTCGAGTGTGTACGTCCAATTAAACTTTAGAAAAGGTACACAGTCGTTGGTGTCGATGACTTCCAGTCATACATGAGTGTGAGAAAAGAACATTTGTCAACAACACGAACCCTTATCATCATTCGCACATTGTACACTCAATCCATGTCTACACACCACTGCGTAGGTCAAGTTGACATTCCATACACTACAGTGGAGCAAACAACACCATAGAGATCTTATCAACTGATGATGATGATGATGTCTGCTTCCATCCACTTATATCTATCTTTTGGTGGATATCATTAACGGGAATAAAAATCCAACATTATATCAACCTTATCAACTGGTGACCAGCTTTCTGGGTTTGACCTCGCAGAAGTTCAGAAGTCAACAGATTACCGATACCAGACCGTTTCCTGTGGCTGATACGACACACTTGCAGTATTGGTTTGCTCTTTGTCAACACTTCGTCACGTGACCTGTCAAGTGAATGCAGTATGTAGGCCAGCGTTGTTGACAGTTTTACATTAGACATTACAGAGTTTCACAGAACAGTTGGATCAATTCTTGTCAATGTTAACAGGAAGACAGTATTTGTGTACTAAGAAGTCCTATTTTCATCGATGGATCTTCTTGTTTTCCATATATGAACTTTAATATTTAAGGCCAGAATGTTTAATTGAATAAAGTGGCAGTTTGTTTATTTTCATAAAAATAACTTTGCCATTACTGTAAAACTGAGCCTATTTTGCAACACATACTATCATACACATAATTTATATATATTTATGTTTACATGTTATTTGTTTGTATAGTATGTTAGTTTCTATGTCAGCGGGTTGTGTTTAAGGTTGGGCGGCGTCCTCACAACAGAATATCCCACGTCATAGAGGGTCCGTTGTGGGCGTTTTCTATAGGTGCAATTTTCTTGATTGAAAATTTGCTGCGACAACTGTTGCTTTTGTGTTAGCTGTGAAGACTGTAATTATTGTTATTTTTGTAATATTTCTTTGTTCTTTAGTTTTGTTTTGAGTTGTTTGTAATTTGTTGGTCTACTCTTTTCTATCTTTCAGTTCTATTCACAATTTGTATTCATATATTGTGACGTCATTGGTGTTGTTATTCTTTGCAGATTCAGTGATTATTTTCATTGATTTCCCTATTTGATTTATTTTGATTTCTGCAAACGTTCTTGTATTGTCAGTCCTATTTGTACTTTATGTATTCTGTTGGTTGACATATGTTTTATATAGGTATATTTCATAAGACACAATTGCCTGTGCACTGCACTTGGATTATGGTATAAACCATTACCTGATTATTATTACTATTATACAAGACCTTATTAAAGGCTTGTGACCCACAGATATTGGGATAGTATACTGATTAATCAAGTCATTAAGAACTTGTGGTATTATTATTATTTCAGGTGATTAGTATTATTGTTAGACACCATGTCTACATTAGAATACTTCATTATACAAGGGAAAGCCCTTGATAAAACTGGTCAACAATTAGAACAATGGGCAGTTGCTCAATATGACAAAGCATTAGCTGCAGAAGAGAGAAGAGCTATGGCAGAAGAGAAAAGATTAGCTGCAGAAGAAAGAAAAGCTATGGCGGAAGAGAAAAGATTAGAAAGAGAAGCTGAGGCTGCTGCTGAACAAAAGAAATTACAGATGCAGGTGGAGGAAAGGAGATTTGAAGCTGAACAAAAAAGATTAGACAGGGAAGCTGAACAAAAAAAATTAGAAAGAGAAGCTGCGGCTGAACAAAAAAGATTAGACAGTGAAGCTGAACAAAAAAGATTAGACAGGGAAGCTGAACAAAAAAGATTAGACAGGGAGGCTGAACAAAAAAGATTAGATGCTGAAGAGAAAAAAGCAATAAGAGAACATGAATTTGAGTTGGAGAAATTGAGATTGACAAGTATGAGTAATGTTAATCAGGCATCTAGTGGTAATGGTAAACCTTCTACTTACAAGGTTAAGGTTCCACCGTTCAATCAGTCCAGTGACGATATTACATTCTGGCTGGATAGATTTGAACGTTCTTGTCGTACACATAATGTGGATAAATCACAATACGCTAATCAATTATCAGAAAACTTGAAAGGTGAATCTTTGACTAGATTATGCCTTGTAGGAGAAGCAGATAAGGATAATTATGATGTCATTAGGGCGGCTTTGATAAAAAAATATCAGCTAAGTGAGGAAGGCTATCGCCTTTTATTTAAGACGATGGTACCTGAGACGGGTGTAGAATTCTCAGAATTCACTGCAAAGGCACGTCTCACAGTTGATCGTTGGATTGAGCTTTCCAAAACAGAAAAAACGTATGAAGGACTTATGGATTTGTTGCTCAGAGATAAGATTATGTCATGTGTGAACAAACCTTTCCTTGAATTTATACATGAGCGTAAACCCAAATCTCTAAAAGAAATGGAAGAATATTGTTCCCAATATGTCACTGCACACCCCGACGTGACTTTTGGCAACACTAAGATTAAGGAGAGTATGCCAGTTGCTTCAGCAACACCATACAATCCCAATTATTCACACAGATTTCAGGGACCTCAAAACAGATTTGATAAAAAAGGTAACCATAATAGTTATCAAAACCAAGGTAACCAATCATTTCAGGGTTCTTCTTCAAAGAACTGGAGACGACCTGATAGCTCTCGACACAGGGGTGGTCATAATTATAGGAATTTCCGTAGAGGAAGTAATTATAGAAACTATCAGGGTTATCCGTCTTGGAGTCAACAAGATCATAATTACAGAGATACTCATTATAATGAATATGATAATGGTAACCAAGGGAACTATGACTCAAACCCAAATAGGGGTTACAATAGAGGTAACAATAACTACAGAGGTGATAATAACCGAGGTAGATCTCAAAACAAAAGACATAAACCACATTTTCAGGCAAACTCTGTACAACAAGAGTCTCATGAAGCCTATAAACAGAGTAAAGATAATAATGATGCTAGTAATATGGCATGTGCCGCTTTTGATTTTGGGAGAGCATCTCAGTGCCCCCAATGCAAAACGTTATTTGAGCCAACCACAGTGTCTACTTTAAGCTGTGGCCATCCTCTTCCTGCTCTTCCGGCATCAGTCGCGCATGATGGAAGAGGTTCTCTTGTCTTACATAAGGGTTTAGTGAATAACAATCCAGTCTCTGTGCTATTTGATTCTGGATGCACCACAATTGGTGTTAGGCAGTCACTCGTAGATCCTTCCCGTGCCACTGGACAAGTAGTCAAATGTGTAACATTTGGCGGCACATTAGAGAAATACTCTACTGCTATCATTAGGATTGCTACTCCTTTCTTTACGGGAGATGTACACGCATGTCTTCTTCCGAATCCGATCGCTGACCTCATCATCGGTCGCATTCATGGAGTCAAGGAATGCACTCCGCAACAAATTTCCACGTGGGAAAGGCAAAACATGCAGATTGCTAACGCTGTAGTCACTAGAGCTCAGGCTCTTAATGTGCCTCAAACTTCATCTATTGAAGATAATGAAGTGCATAACCAAGATAATCCCTTGGTAATTTCTCGTGACTCGTTTATAAAACAGCAAGAAGATGATCCCACTCTGAAGAAATTCTTCATTCTTGCAACTAAAGGTGATCCGAATAAGGACACAAGTCGTAAATCGTGGATTACAAAGAAGAATGGCGTACTTGTACGTATGGTTCAAGACTCCATTACGTCAAGTCATTCTCAAATCCTGGTTCCCAAGAATTTGAGAGTTAAAATTTTGCAGCACGCTCACGACTCTCAGTGTGCTGGACACATGGGTTTTTCCCGTACTAAGTCAAGAGTCCTTGCGGCTTTCTTTTGGCCATTGGTAAACAAGGACATACGTATTTATTGTCGATCTTGTAAAGTATGTCAGGAAGTTAAATCCAAAGGTCCACGGCATGCTGCACCCATTCAGGCGGCGGACATTCCTATTCGGCCGTTTCAAAAAATGGCCATAGACATTATTGGTCCATTTAAGATCAAGTCTGCCAGAGGACATCAGTTTATCTTGACGTGTGTTGATATGTGCACACGTTGGCCAGAGGCTATTCCTCTGAAGAGCATTACTACTGCTGATATTGCAGATGCTCTTTGGCTTATATTTTCTCGTCTGGGGTTCCCCGGAGAGATATTGTCAGACCATGGCACCCAACTAATATCAGATACCATGTCTCAAGTAATGTCTACCCTGCAGATAGATAGATCTTTAAGTAGTATCTACCATCCAATGTCTAATGGTATGGTCGAACGCCTTAATAGAACACTTAAAAACTTACTGGGGAAGATAACTGAGGATCATCCTCAAGACTGGGACAGAGTTTTACCTGCGGCCCTCTTCGCTTACAGAGAGGTACCCAATGAACATACGGGATTTTCTCCCTTTGAACTCGTCTTTGGCGCGCGTCCGCGTGGCCCTATGTCGTTGCTTCACGATCTCATAACATCTGACAATATTGACGATGACACAAAGTCATCCTACGAATATGTCATCGCGTTGAGACAAAAAATTATCGAAGCATGCAAATTAGCAACTTCTTCTTCTGAATTTGCGAAACAGAAGGCAAGGCAATTTGCCAATAAGAAGAGATGCTTACGACAACTTTGTCCTGGTGACAAAGCATTTGTATTACTACCTTGTAGGGAAAACAGATTACTTATTTCTTGGAAAGGTCCGTACGATATAATATCGAAAATTTCCGATGTCGACTATATTGTCGATATTGATGGGAAGCATAAAACCTTCCACATCAATATGCTTACTGAATTCCATGAACGTCCGGATTATTTGCAACCCATTTTCCAAGCAACGGACAATTCTCCAGTACAACATGGTCATTACTCATCACTGTCCGTGATACAGGATGAGGAAACAAGTTTTTCAGATGTAAATCTTCCTCTTCCAATGATCCCACTTCATTCCAGTGAATCATGGAAGAACGTTACTGTCTCTCCTGATTTGTCTTTAGGAGAACAGCGACAAGTTTCAACTATGTTGCAAACATTTCAGGATGTACTCACTGACATCCCTGGACAAACGAATGTCATTCAACATGACATTGTTCTAACTGACCATACTCCTATTAGGGTTAGACCTTATCCTATACCTATACATTTTCAAGCACAGGTCGAGAAAGAGTTGGATGAGATGATAGATTTGAAAATAATCGAACCATCCACCTCTGCATATTCTTCGCCGATGGTTATTGTGCGTAAAAAAGACAATAACATACGTCTTTGCGTTGACTATCGAAAATTGAATCAAGTAACGAAGTTCGATGCCGAACCTATGCCTTTACTGGAAGAGCTACTTACTCGACTCTCCAAATCTCATTTTTTCACTAAACTTGATTTGTCTAAAGGATATTGGCAAGTTCCTTTATCTGAACGCGCCAAACCTCTCACGGCTTTTTCAACACCTAGAGGTTTGTTCCAATGGAATTTTATGCCTTTCGGTCTTATGAACGCACCAGCTACGTTCGTACGCATGATGCGCCGAATCCTATCTTATCGGTCAGATGTCATTGCATATCTAGACGACATCTGTCTTTTCAGCGATACTTGGGAAGATCACTATTCAGGGTTAGATGAATTGCTGTCTACTTTGCGTGAGCACAACCTGACAGCGAAACCCTCTAAAGCCTATATTGGTTTTAGCGAAATTTCTTTCCTAGGCCACCGAGTTGGTCATGGTTTCCTAAAGACAGAGGACCATAATACTAGTAAGATACTTAACATCTCAATCCCTAAGACTAAAAAACAGGTGAGAAGTCTGTTAGGTCTTATTCAATTTTATGGCAGATTCATTCAGAATCTATCCTCTATCATGGCACCTCTCTCAACACTTCTAAAGAAAGGTTCGCCTAATGTGGTCCACTGGTCTCAGGAATGCCAATGCTCTCTGGATAAGATTAAAACATTGTTTTCAACACCACCTATTTTAGTGCTACCTACTAAAGATAAGACATTCGTTCTTCGTAGTGACGCTTCATCCACTGGGATTGGAGCGGCACTAATGCAAGAGTACTCTGGAACTCTGCATCCTGTAATGTATATTTCCAGAAAACTTAATGCGGCAGAAAGGAATTATTCGGTTTTAGACCGTGAGCTATTAGCTATGGTTTGGTCGATCCTCAAACTACAGAGATTCCTTCTAGGCGCACATTTCATAGTAGAAACCGACCAAAAAGCTCTTACTGCTATACAGAGTAAGAATTTGAAGAGCTCGAGGTCTACTCGATATGCAATTGCTCTTCAACCTTTTCATTTCTCTGTGCGAGCTATTCGTGGATCAGATAATGTGATGGCAGACATTCTGTCAAGATGCCCACATGATTCCACATAACTATTAGGGCTTAGACTTCTTGATATGTCTAGTTCTATAGTAGTTCCTTTTCTATATCATGATAGATACACATTTGTAATTTAATAATATAATGATTGTATCACTACATAGCGGTTCATGGATGTTTATTCACCGCTGTGCTTTGATGATTTTTTTCTTCATAAATCATAAATTTAAGATATCTAAAGCGAAATGATGATATGAATTTTTTAGGCATTGTGTAATTGCCAGAATTGTATTATACTTTGATGACACCTTCCTGGAAAAATATACTTGTAGAGAAATAATTTCTCTCAGTTTATGAGACACATTCTCACCAGTCGCTCCATAAGTCGACTTAGCCTCATATTAGGCGTTATAGGTATTCCTGATATTTCATCTGCGCATTATTCATGCGTTGTGAGCCTATTGTACGTTGCTCCTAGATGTATTTCAAAAAAAAAAAAAAAGTTCCATTTTTTTTTTCCCGGGAGGTGTGGTAAGACTGTTACGTGCAGTCTTTGATATCTTACAATATTATACATAGGTAATTTTTTAGTGCTTAAGGGAAAGTCATTATTGAGTTACTTCCCTTGAAAGTTGTGCCACCTCTTCGATCGAACTCCGCGGATAAATCCATTTTACTGCGATTTATTCGTTGTTTGGGTAATAATAGATTGTTCTTGCTTCAGAATATCTATGGCCTGAATTTATGTGTATTGTTTGTCTGAGTAGGACGAGTCTGTCTTATATCTGTATATCTTTACATATCTAAGTCGAACTATATGTTCTGTTGTCTCTAGAGAGGTCAAAGGCTATTCGGCGGATGTGTGGCTAGAGTGTGGTGTGATTTGGCTTCGTCCTGATAGGGACTGTGTGTGTTTTCCTATGTCGGCCTGTCGCCGGGAAAAAGTGATCTCAGTATTTGTGGGGAAAGTGATAGTCGTCTAGACCTATCGTGTATGCTTTACCCCAGTGTTTATTCATATTGCCAAGGAATGGCAGTTTCATATTTCCTCTACCAAGGTAATCAAAGACACTCTTATGAACTCTCGATCGAAGCCACCATTTTCGATAGTTACGATTTGAATGTCTAAGAGAATATATTTGACTCGATGAAAACGACTTCGATTCCTAGCAGCACTATATTCTGTAGAATGCAGTCAATTGTTCATGATCAAATCTACAGAGCAATGCAATGTTTTATGAATGACTAACTTTAGGACAGATTCATTATCTGCATCCAAACGTGAGTGACAGTTCACGAGTGAAGCCATCTTGGAACCAAAACATGTAGTGACTTTCAAGAAGAGAAAAGGGGATGCCCGTATTATCGCTTGTTTAGTCCAGAGATCACTGCTACACATGAGAACCCGTTATTAGCGGTTCAATATTATTATATGAAAAAAAATATGTGCTGAACATTATGTGGGAGAATCGTCGCTAAACGAGATTAGGTTTAGAAGCCATCTGAAATATTGTTTATAAGCTGACGTGCTCAGTCAGTGAAGTCAGATGATTTATATGTATGGGCGATGCTGAGGGCTTGGCTACTGACAGTCCATTATAATATTAATCTACATGAGTGCCCATGTAACATAACATTGCAAGACCATTTATCCACTGTACTATGATGTATTATGCCAACCTGTGATTTGTCACTATCTGTGCTGTCGAGTGTGTACGTCCAATTAAACTTTAGAAAAGGTACACAGTCGTTGGTGTCGATGACTTCCAGTCATACATGAGTGTGAGAAAAGAACATTTGTCAACAACACGAACCCTTATCATCATTCGCACATTGTACACTCAATCCATGTCTACACACCACTGCGTAGGTCAAGTTGACATTCCATACACTACAGTGGAGCAAACAACACCATAGAGATCTTATCAACTGATGATGATGATGATGTCTGCTTCCATCCACTTATATCTATCTTTTGGTGGATATCATTAACGGGAATAAAAATCCAACATTATATCAACCTTATCACTTACCTCGTATTGGTAGTGTTTTTTTATTACTGTTTATTTGAAAAAAGCAATCCTGCATGCCTTTCGCGTGGGGTGGCATTAATTTCATATCGCGAGACGGTGGTAGTATTGCATGCGTTCCTCCGTACATCTCTCTCTCTCTCTCTCTCTCTCTCTCTCTCTATCTCTAAGCCCGTCTGTCTTTTCATTTACGTAGGGCATAAAATGACATTAATGGAATATTAATCTAGGTCATTACGCAGTGTGTCTATCTCAAGGTTTTCTAAGAAACACAGTACCGGTTTTATTTTTTTGAAACGCGTGTAGTTGATGCAGTAGGCTTTACTAGTAAACGTGAAAGCGTTACAATTATGCAGACGGAGCATAAAAAGGGGTTTTCTTTTTAGCTAGTATGACGTTCTATAACACAGGCATACGCTATTGTGACCGCACTGTTCTTTTACCATTCTTCTTTCCTTTTATTGAATTAATTCGTTAGGCTTTACATTTACTTTTTAATTTATATATGTGGATTTAGAATGTCTCACGACAAATTCTCCCCACTTAAAACAGACGTTATATGTCAGTCTATAATTCTATATACACATAGAGACATTTATTATTATTCCTGGGGCTTACGGTGATTTTCATCACACGGATGGCGGCTTAGAAAATCCGCTCCCAGGTTAGTTTTTCCAGAAATATACTCTATGCTGAATTGGAATGGCTGCAAAAGTAAGGACCATCTGAGTAACCTCGAATTTTCATGCATAGCCTGCGCTAGAAACGACAAGGGTTTGTGATCCGTTTGCCACTTAAATGCCTTCCCATACAGATAAATATTGAATTTCTTGATTGCCCATATTACTGCAAGACATTCTTTTTCGCTAGTTGAATAATTGGTTTCAGTTTTATTCAACTTTCTACTAGCATATGCCACTGGGGTTAATTCCCCATTCAGTGCATCTGATTTCTGTAACAGGGTCGCGCCCAACCCGATATTACTTGCATCCGTTCTCACAATGAATTCTTGACTTAAGTCAGGTAATTTCAAAACAGGTTTGCTTGTGAGCTTTTCCTTCAATTCCTGGTATGCCAATTCACACTGTGCTGTCCATGTAATTCGATCTGGATTTCCTTTGCGTGTCAAATCAGTTAACGGTGCACATATGGAATTAAAGTTTTTGATATACTTTTGGTAGAAACCACATAATGAGACAAAGGATCTCACGTTTTTCTTGGTTTGTGGTCTCGGGGCTTTCTTTAGTTTCTCTAAATTCTTGGGGTCAGGGGTCATGTTTCCCTGATGGACTGTGTGTCCCAAGAATTCTAATTCTTTACATCCAACGCAACATTTGGTTGGTCGGGCTGTTAAATTCGCTTCTCTAAGTCGATTAAACAGCATGTTCAGAGAGTCAATGTGTTCCTCAAATGTTTCTGTTGCTATAAGGATATCATCCATGAAATTTGTGATGCATGGATTATTCAGAGGATCCAACAATTTTCTCATCATTCTAGAGAAGACACTAGGCGCATTCTTCAATCCAAATGGCAATCTGTTAAACTCATAGTGTCCCTCTGAGGTACTAAAAGCTAGGTATGGTCTAACCTCAGGCTTTACTGGAATCTGATAGTATCCTTTACTCAGATCCACTTTTGAGAAATATTAAGCTTTATTTAGCCTGGCAAACAACTGATTTGTATCCGGCAATGGATCCACCTGACCTTCTGTGATAGCATTCAGTCTCCTGTAATCTATACAGAGTCTATGTTCTCCAGAGGGTTTCCTTAAGAGTACCACACTGGAACTATACGAGGATTTACTGTGTGAAATTATTCCCTCCTTCAACAAATAGTCTATCTCTTCCTTCAAGGCTTTCTCCTTAGCAAAAGGAATCGAATAGGCTTTCATACAGACAGGTGTGGGGTCTATCAGTTTCATTTCATATTCCAATAAGTTTGTATGCCCCGGTCGGTCCGTTAACACCTCTGTATGATCATCTAGAACCTGTTGCACTCTCTCCTTCTGATTTTTCGTTAAATGTGTACTTATTTTCACCTGTGCCGCTGTCTCACAGGGATGTAATGGATATTCAAATGATGAAAGTGGTTCCTTTTTCATCTCCATTGCAATGGACAAGGTCAACAAGTGTGTCTCTTCCTGATTTTCTCTTTCCAAATATTTCTTCAGGAGATTCACATGATAGATTTTTTCTTTCCCCTTCTTATCTATCTTATAATTTGTTCTAGACACCTTCTCTAGAACTGTATATGGACCTTGCCATCCAATTTGTAACTTATTCTGACTACCGGGTAGAAGAAGCAGTACCTTCTCTCCCACGGCCAAATCTCTGTCTTTAGCTTTCTTGTTGCAATAGGCAGCATGTTTTTTCCTGGCTTGTCTCAAATTTTCATTGGCAAGTTTCCAGCCAGTTTTTAAACGAGTGGTCAGCTCATTCACATATTGGTATGAGGATGTAATATTTTCCTCTGCCTTTTCATCAGTGCACGTTCTTAACAGAGCTTCGATTGGACCTTTTATTGGCCTTCCAAATAATAATGTTGCCGGGGCCATACCGGTTGAACTATGGGGTACCTCCCGATAAGCAAAGAGGGCGGCATGAAGGTACTGGTCCCATGTATCTGGTTTTTCGTGTGCCAACTTTCTCAGGATCGACATCAATGTGCCATTAAATCTTTCCACTTGGCCGTTCCCTTGGGGATGGTACACACTACAATGGAAGTGTTTGGCCTGGAAGATCCTGAAAACTTCTTCTGTTAGTTTCCCCTTGAACTGAGAGCCATTATCAGTCAAGATTTGATTGGGAAAGCCTAACCTTGTGAAAATTGTAAGTAATGCCTCTGCCACATGTTTAGAGTCAATGGATGACAGGGCTACCGCCTCTCCCCACATAGAACAAGTGTCCACCAGAGTCAGAATGTAGCTGTTCCTTCTCTTGGTTCGGGTGAGAGGTCCCACAAGGTCCACAGAAACTCTCTCAAAGGGTGTTCCCACTATGGGCATTTCCCCTAGAGTTGCTGGTGCAGTCCAATGCTTAGGTGCTACTCGTTGGCACTCTGGACAGGATTTTACATATCGTTTGATATCTTCAGTTATCCCTGGCCAGAAATAGTGACAAGCTATACGCTGTCCTGTTGCGCTGATCCCCATATGACCACTGAAGGGAATCGCATGCCCTAGTTCCAACACTTTAGTCCTATATGAAGTGGGAAGGACCAGCTGTCCGTGACCATTGGATTCAGATCCAGCCTTCCTATAAATCAGCTTGTTCTTCATATAAAATTCTCCCTTGCCTGGAGGTGTATGGCATTTGGGCAACTTCTTGAAACACGGCTTGAGTGTCTTGTCCTCCGCCTGTGCCTTCCTCATCTCATCTGGATGAGTATTTATTGGATTTTCCTCCTCCTTTTTGAACTGTGATCTGGTCTGCACCGTTGCAAATATCACAGGTCTCTTGGGATTCCCCAAGAAGACATATCTACACCCCAATATCAGAGGGTAGATTGGTTCATTTATCACTGCTGCTTTGATTATTCCCTCCACATATCGCGTTTTTACATGTATCTTAGCGATAGGGAGTGTCATGGTCGCTACTTCCTTGGTTGCAGCTTGAATTTCCACTGTTTCTGTGGTGTATTGATCTGCTTGCACCAGGTGAGAACTCACAACTGAATCATAATCTAAACCTGTATCATATAAACACCTTATGGTGAAACCATTACAGATTACATCTTCACACACTGGGGGGTGGTACGGTTCCTGTAGTTCCTCACGTTTGACCTTTGTTCCCTTCTTCCCAGATTTTAAAGCAGCAAAACGAGGAGTTTTATTCCTACAATTTTCAGTGGTAAGATTGTTCATCTTACACTTAGTACACCACTTCCTTCCTTGGTTGAAAGATTTTCTTTCATCAAATTTCTTTTCATCGAATTGTGGGGTTTTATTTTTATTGTCATACCGTGGCCTATCAAACTGGTGCTTACCTTTGTTCTGATCTCTAGGATCAAATTTATTAAAGTCCTGTGGTGCCTTAAAATTATCTACCTGTTTCTTTTTATTACTTGTTACCTCTGCTTGAGCTGCCTGATACCTTTCAGCGACATTTAGTAACTCCCCCAGTCTCTCTGCACCTTGTTCCATGAGAAACTTTCTCAGGTCTGGAGCCATGGACTCTCTTAGTTGTTCTATAAGGATCATTTCCTTAAGATCTTGGGTTTTCCCCAGAGAAGTCCATTTCTCCAAGTATGTCTCTAACCGTGCAGAGAACTGGTGACAGGTTTCACCTGACAGTAGTTTAGCATTCCTAAATTTTTTTCTATAAAATTCACCATTCTTTTCATATCTTAACAAAAGAGCCTGCTTTAGCATGTCATCTCTGCTCATTTTGGCGAAAACATCATAAGCCGTACCACGAAGCCCTTGTGATAACTTTAAGCTCCACCTTTCTCTCTCTAACCCATACGTGGTAGCTAATAGTTCATATCTATTTAGATAGCTCTCGATATTATCTTCTTTCTCAACAAAATGATCTAAATGAAAGTTCATAGCTGAGGTTGAGGCTCCCTGACTAGCAGAGGCATCAGAGGTAAAGGGACTGGCACCATTTTCAGGAGCATGGCTTTGAAACTCAAACTCCCTTAGTCGTAACTCATGTTCCCTTTGTAATCTCTTCTCCTCCTTTTCTGCTTCTCTTTCTGCAGCTAATCTCCTGTCTTCCCTTTCGGCAGTCACTCTTTTTTCTTCTGCCTCCAATTGGAACTTCTTAGCCTCAGCCTCCAATGCCCTAGCCTCTTTGTCAGCCTCAATCTGCAACCTCTTAAGCTCTTTTTCAGTCTCTAACTTTTTTCTTCAGCCTCAATCTGCAACCTCTTAATTTCTTTTTCAGCCTCTAACTTTCTTTCAGCTTCTTTTTCTAATCTTTCCGATTCTAATTTTCTTTCTGCTTCAAATTTTCTTTCTTCACGTTCAATATATTTGTCACATTCAGTAGTGACATAAGCAATCATAACTTGCCCGTCCATTCCTAACTCTTTAGCAGCCTGCATAGCAGCAGATCGAAATTTTGCCAGGTCGGCCATTGTCTAACAGGCAAATTTATACAATGTCTAACCTAAACAAGTCAATCTTTAACTAATTATCTAAGGACAACCACA
The DNA here is from genome assembly GCA_024509875.1 of Oreohelix idahoensis. NCBI lineage: Eukaryota > Metazoa > Mollusca > Gastropoda > Stylommatophora > Oreohelicidae > Oreohelix > Oreohelix idahoensis. The sequence goes on from JAMPIV010020373.1 coordinate 345,688, forward strand.
AGCACTGAGAGCTCAACCTTATTTATTTCCACCCAAGGATACCTTTTAATTTTTTTTTTATTCCCTGAAGTGAATTACCCCCAATATATATGATATGAGTAAATATCATATCATGTTTTGTATTCGATCACTTCCTGATATATATTGTTTACACACGGTATCCCGTGGTTGCAGGAAGTGACGTCTTGACTCCTGCTTTGAATTGACAGCAGACGTGAGTTTTGATTTGGGACAAGCTAGCGTCTGTAACCGGCAGTCTGCTTGTGTCGTTTGACCAGTATGCAAGGAATGTGTCCAGTTGGACCTGCTTTTAAAATGTGTTAATTGCCTTTGGGCATCTTTATATTTCACCTGCAAGATCGATTACCATCACTGCCTTATGCTTTCATTAACAGTATAATGTCAGATTAGTCTTAGCAGTGTGTATGGAATTCTTGGGCACGTAAGTTGACTGTTCCATTAAAACTGAGAGTATCAGAATCAAGGACAGTAGAGACATGTGCTAGTAAAAGCTACGATGTCATATCATACTCAAGAGGAGTAATGTGTTAATAAATATTTGTGAATCGTGCCAAGACGTTAGGCCTTATTACTGAGTACCTGAGGTGCGGGCCAGGGAGATTGTGTGTGACTGGCCATATCTTAAATATATAATATAATTCCTGAAACGGAATATGCAAGGAGAACCCTGGAGGGTATTCAGCAGGCCACTGTATTAAGGAGTGTCAAGCCTGAAGTCTAATGCACTCTTACCACAGGACGTCGGGAGGACGGTTCCTGAAATAATAAACATTCTTAAAAATTACCCGTACCAGTTTCTGGGGGCCAAAGCCATTGGATGCCTTACAAGCCTAAGAGCGCCTAACGAATCTAGGACTATTTTTTCAAAATGGCGGCACGCATCGTCTGCCAAAAGTTGTTATGAATGGAAGGGATTTCCATCATCATGAATGTGCCTCAAGTTGTCACTAAGTTATAAAAGTGACCTATTATTACACAGAAGTCATAGGAACTGACTATCTTCATTCAAGAAGCAAGATTTTATCAAAAATCATGGACCATATCGATGTCCTTCAATGTCAGCATGAAGCAATTCTAAGCCTAACCAAATACTAGGCTACAATCATCACTACATCCTTTGCTTGTCGAAGTCTCAAGAGGGATTGTTTTCTTGGCAACAGATAAGTCTATTTATTGTTACATACAGCTTGGCTGTGAATATAATCTGTTTGCCTGATATCTGACTTCGCCATATGTGTTTTCATTACGTGTTTTTGGTTTTGTAACTAGCGGGCTGGATGGAGGGACTTGGTTTGTGATCATTCAATACCGCGAAAGCTAGGTCGAATGAGCAAATCAAGCGTTCTATAGGGCAGTATCTGTGTGATTCAGATAGAGGACCCAGCATACTCTGCTGGTTGTATAAAAGTTTGCCTCTATTGAATTTAACAGATCCATTTTTGTTAGCTGTGTAGTCATGTTTACCTATTGTTTGTTCTCATAAGTACTGTCATTGTTATATTTTATTTAGTTCATTGCATTATTGTTTGTAATATTGTCTAGTCTCATCTTACTATCATTCATTTCATAGATGTCATAATTGTTGTGATATGCGTCTTGTCTTGTCTATTTGTACTAGAGCTTTAGTTTAAATTAATTCATATATATTTTATAGTTATCCCTTTGTTTTCCCATTTGTATTTCCTTTAGTTGCTCTAACCCTGTCCTGCTGTTCTTACCTGTTGTGGTTCTATTTTTTTATTACTCCATATTGTTTATCTGAATACATCTACTATTGCAATTATAAATTGATCTGAGATTGGTGGAGTGAATATTGAATATAGCTGACATATTCATATACATAAAAGTTAAAATATTGTGTATTATTGATAAACACAAGAATAAGCAACCATGACTTCATTAAAGGATTTATTGAAGATTGGGAAGGATCTTAATTTGGAAGGTCCAGCTTTGCAAGCTTATATTGATAAAGAAGTAAACAGACAAGAAGAACTTCGCAAAGAAGAATTGGCTGAAAAAAGGAGACAAGAAGAACTCCATAAGGAAGAATTAAGGAGACAAGAAGAGCTCCGTAAAGAGGAATTGGCAGAAAAAAGGAGACAAGAGGAACTGCACAAACAAGAAAAAGAAAAAAGAATTGGAGGAAAAAGGAGATCAGAAGAGTTGGCTCTTGAAAGAGAAAAATTAGCCTATGCCAGATCTCAAGAAGAGATCAGATCTCAACAAGCTCAAACTATAAGATTAGCTGAGATTGAACTGGAAAAATTAAAATTACAACAACCACTGTTGCATCCTGGGGTAGGTGAAGATAAAAATAAAGATCATACTACTGCCATACGGATTAATTTGCCAAAATTTAACGCATCCATAGATGACATTTCATGCTTCCTAAATAGGTTCGAAACTTATTGTGAAGAATATAAGATTGACAAATCTACATGGACATGTAGACTTATGAATTTATTGGTTGGTGAACAATTAACTGTAGTCTCCACTTTGGATGACCAGACTAGAAAGGATTATGAAGCTGTTAAGGTGATTTTATTGCAGAGGTATCAATTAGATGATGAGGGCTATCGTCAGAAATTTCGATCTTTGTACCCTGATTCTGGAAAAGATTTCACTGAATTTATTTCAGCTGTTAAACTGAATTTTTCTAGATGGATTGAACTATCCAAAACTGAAAAAACTTTTGAGGGTTTGTCAGATTTGATTCTAAGAGACAAGGTTTTGTCATCTATTAGTTCTGATTTTCTTGCGTTCCTGCAGGAAAGAAAACCAGAGAACCTGACTAAATTACAAACCCTAGGACGTCAATATCAAGTTGCACATCCTAATAGAGTATTGAGCAAAAACAATGTAAGGGACTCATTACCAGCTGCATCGGCCAGATCTTTCCAAGACAATGCACCTAGGTATAGATCAAACAGCATAGATAGGAATCAAAGATTTAAACCATCACATAATTACAGTCAAAATAGAGGTAGATACAATTTTAATAAATACCAACCTCAAAGACATTGGAATTCATATCAGGAGGATAACTTTTATCCACAAACCTCATTTAAGTCCAATAACTGGCAAAATAAAGGAGAATATAACTCAAAATCAAATAGAGGTCAGAAATCATTTTATAGAGGAAATGATCAAAATGAAAATAAAAGATCTTATCATAACAATACTTCCAGGCAATCAAGAAACACTGAACGTACCAATGCCATTGTTCATGATAATAATCAGAACCATAATGATATTGTAGCACATGCAAATTCATGCAGTGTAGACTTAGCAAATAGTGATAACTGCACTAATTGCAATTCTTTATTTCAGCCTCAAGGAGTGCCAAGATTATTATGCGGACACCCTCTCCCAGTCATGTCATCTTTTGAAAGTACTGGTTCATTGATCTTGAACAGAGGTTTTGTCAATAATAAGTTAGCATCTTTACTCAGAGACACGGGTGCAACCACTGTTGGGGTGCGCAAGGCCTTGGTTGATAAGGTGGATTATACAGGAAAACAAGTAAAATGCATTACTTTTGGTGGGACTGTGGAATATTACCCCACAGCAGAGGTATTTTTGGACACACCTTATTTTACAGGACGAACACTGGTATGCCTCTTGGACAATCCAATTGCTGGAATTATTATGGGAAACATACCTAAATTGCATGAATGTACACAGGAAGATATTGAGATATGGGAAAGACAACACTTATTATGTTCAAATGCTGTGACTACCAGAGCTCAGTCTCGCATGGACAATGATCATCACAAACCAGTCATTGATGTGTTACCTGAAGATATAACTGAAGATATCACTTCAGAAGATGAAGAAGAAAAAAAAAATAATGATGATACAATTCATTATCAACAGGAAAATATTGATGATATTAAGGTAATGAATGATGTGAATACTGATAATGACAATTTATTTCAGATGGAGCTCATTGATAAGGAAACCTTTATACAAAGACAGAAAGATGATACTTCCTTAAAAAAATATTTTCATATTGCTCATTTGAATGCTGTAATGATAGATGACTGTGCAAAACACTGGTATACTATCAAAAATGGGATTTTAGTAAGAAACTATCAATTTGCTAATTCCTTAAAGAAACAGATTATGGTACCAGCTTGTTTTCGACCATTCATTTTACGACATGCACATGACATTGAATGTGCAGGACACTTAGGTGTTGCTAGAACAAAACAAAGAGTTTTGTCATATTTTTTTTGGCCAGGAATTACGAAAGACGTCAAATTATTTTGTCGTACATGTACCATCTGCCAAAGTGTAGCAACCAGAAAACCAAAACATGATGCACCCATTCAAGCATCTGATATTTCTTTGCGTCCCTTCGCAAAGATGGCCATTGACATTATTGGCCCTTTAAAGGTGACATCAGCCAGAGGTCATCAATATGTGTTGACCTGCATAGATATGTGCACACGCTGGCCAGAAGCTATTCCTTTAAAAACCATCACCACGGTAGATATTGCTGATGCATTATTTTTGATTTTCAGTAGAATAGGTTTTCCTGCATTGTCTGATAGAGGAACTTTAGTTTCAGATGCTTGAAACAGTTAGAATATGTTTGGGATTTTCCTGTTCAATAACCAACATCTAATGGGAAAATAGAAGTCCTCTGATGGCGAGATAGGATCAAACCCGGGCAGTTGAGATTTTTTCACCGGGATTTGCTAATGAAACAGGAGTGTTCGACTAGGACTGGCGGCTCCTGGATATGGGTACCTTGGGATTCAAAGGGATCCCTTAGTTCTGTACAAGAAATAAAGGGATACTACCATCCTCAGATTTCGCCTCTAAGCGGGCGTACGGAAAATAGAAGTCCTCAACAGATCCTTAAAACAAATGCTACATAAGGTTACAATTAAATATCCTTAAAATTGGGACAGAGTCCTGCCAGCTATTTTATTTGCTTATCGAGAGATAAAAAATGAACATACAGGCTTTAGTCCATTTGAATTGGTTTTTCGCGCCCGACCACGTGGCCCAATGTCTATATTAAAACAACTTTTAATTGGTGCTGAGATGAACAAGGAGGTTCAGACCTCATATCAGTATGTGGTCAATTTGAGAAAAAAAATAATAGACGCATGCCAGATAGCAGTAGGTTCATATGAAAAGGCAAAGCTTAGGGCGAGGTTATTCATTAACCAAAACCGCAAATTACGCCAACTTTGGCCTGGTGATGAAGCTTACGTATTATTACCCAGGAGAGATAACAAATTATTAGTCTCATGGAGAGGACCTTACAGGATTGTGGAGAAACTGTCTGATGTTGATTATATTGTCTCAGTAGAGGGAAAAGAGAAAACTTTTCATATCAATATGTTACAGCAGTTTCATACACGTCCACCATATCTAAGACCAGTCTTTGAAGCTCTTGATCAATCTGTCTGTCGTCATTCTTCTTTGGCTGTCATACAAGAAGAAAATTCGGATTTGACTGATGGTAATGACTCACTATTGGTATTACCTAGTCTTCATTACTTGTCTACTGAAAGTTGGAAAGATGTTGACATATCACCAACTCTATCTTCTTTCCAGAAAGAACAGGTTACTTCTATCTTACGTTCTTTTACTGATGTCCTTACTGATGTCCCAGGACACACTGATATCATCGAACATGATATTATTCTGACAGACTTTCAACCCATTAAGTTGAAACCTTACCCTATTCCTATACATTTACAATGTCAGGTTAAAGAGGAACTAGAACAGATGGTGAAATTAAATGTCATTTCTCCATCTCATTCCCCTTATAGTTTTCCGATGGTTTTGATCCGGAAAAAAGACAAATCTATACGTATATGCATAGATTTTAGACGTCTAAATTCGGTCACCATCCACGACGCGGAACCACTTCCCGTGTTGGAGTCTTTATTAGATAGACTAGCTACAGCTACATTTTTTCTAAATTTGATCTATCTAAAGGCTATTTCCAAGTACCATTAACGGAACGATCTAAGCCTTATACTGCGTTCGCAACCCCATTAGGACTCTTTCAATTTAACTATATGTCTTTTGGTTTAGTTAACGCTCCTGCGACCTTCGTTCGCATGATGAGACGACTCTTCTCTGACAGAGACGACCTCATTACTTACATTGACGACATTTGTCTGTTTCATCAATCATGGGATGAACATTTGAAGGGTATTCAATCCTTACTTACCACTCTACGTCGTCATAATTTATCTGCACGTCCATCTAAGACTAAGATTGGATTTCAGGAGATTTCATTTTTAGGTTATAAAGTAGGAGGAGGTTTTTTGAAAACAGAGGATACTACTATCTCTAGGATTCTAAACCTTGATATACCTAAAACCAAAAAACAGGTTAGAAGTATTCTAGGGCTCCTAAACTTTTATCGTAAGTTTATCCCTAATTTTGCAGAGTATACGTCTGTATTGTCATCACTGGTGAAGAAAGAGTCACCAAATAGGTGTATTTATAGTCAGGATGTTCATGTGGCTTTAAATAGATTAAAATGTCTGTTTTCCAAGTTGCCTATATTGAGATTGCCTGATCCTTCTAAACATTTTACTCTTACAGTAGACGCTTCCAAAACGTCCATTGGAGGTTCGCTTTTGCAAGAATGGAAGGGCTGTTTACATCCAACACTTTATGTTAGCAGGAAGCTAACGCCGACGGAGCAGCGTTACTCGGTCATTGAGAAAGAGCTACTGGCTCTTGTGTTCTGCTTCTCTAAACTTCAACGCTACCTGCTTGGTGCAAGTTTCACACTCGAGACAGACCAGAGGGCACTGTCTTACCTGAAAACAGCGAGATTCAAGAATGCTAAAGCAGCGCGTGCCTCACTGGCCCTTCAACCCTATAATTACCAGATTAAACCCATCGCAGGAAAGTTGAACGTGATGGCCGATGTGCTATCCAGATGTGTGAAGCATCCGCTATCGCCAGTTGTCTCCGCAAATGCTGCTTCAATCCAACTTTGATGCTCAATGATAACACTACTTCCTTTGGGACAAGTCAGGAACTATTTCGAAAAGGTAGCATCATGAACTAAGGCATATGCCTTCTTTTAACTCATATAGTGCATACTTCAGATATTACAACCACATTGCTTCGTCATGCACTTATACCGGTTGAAAAACTAGAGACACTATGCCAAGCAACATGATGATGATGAATTACTGTCCATCCAAAATCAAGATTTATATTCAAGCGTTCGTCGCATGATGTCTAATGCAATTGCTCAAGAACAATACTTCGCTACTTCATACACGTTGTACAATGACTTTTGGCAGTATAACAATCCAAGTCGGTGCAATTCAGATACTTGCTGCATTTTCCAAAACTTTTTGCACTAATTAACTGTCTCAAACGTTGTGTAAAAAGGGAAGTAACTAAAATTACTGACTACAAAGTTCAAAAAGGTACATAACCAAGAAATTACATTTCATCATATACGTATGAAATTCTCAAGTACAGAATGAACAATAGTATCTGTGCTGCATATGATATTACATGGAAGACAAACATCGACAACCAACATAGATGGAAATTGGATTTTTCTTTAATGAACTATTTCTTTCCGCCATATATACTTAACTAAGGATCAATAACAATGTTGTGCGAACTATTGACTCACTAAAACTTTAATTCTTTTAAATACTTCTACAGGAAGAACTGTGTATGGTCTAACATGACCAGTTTTAATAACACTGATAATATTACATTGGTTCATTAGTGTATCATTATATGAAGTGAATCGCAGTGGTGCTTACACTTAGTATAACCTATATCCTTCATATATGTCGATATTAAGTAATATATCTTCATATGACATCTCATTAACATTGTCATTCACCACATGACATTGCATACATACAAATATTAATAACTATTTTGACATATTGTCACAGTCACCACTTATATTTTAACTTGTCTGCCTCATTTGTTCTATTCTGTATTTGATTGCTTATTATGCATTTCATTTGATAGATAGGTAGACTTACATACCGACACGACTTAGGGAGCAACTGAAAGGGAAAATCTGATCTGTTTCTCCATTTACCATTTTCCTTATTTCTGAATGTTTAATTTTGCTTCGCTGGCTCGTCCATTAAAGGTGTTTAAAATATTTTGAATGGATGAAATTTTGGTTGGGAAAAATATCGTGTCGTCAGCGTAGGCGGATAATTTTCTTTGACCTTGTCCTGGAATGCAAAACCCCCGTGATGTTTGTGTCTTGTCCAGTGTTGCCACAGCTAGGTATTTTTTTTTACTAGATCTTGGTTTTTTGGCTTCCGTCTGGGTATATGGGTATTTTTTTTTCAAATCTGCATTAGTCTAGGTATATTTGACAATTGGCATTTACAATGTTCTGTGCACTGAACATTACACTGTATGTCCTCTGGAACCGTTTGCTCATTTTTTTTTTATTTCTCCGCCGCTCGTGTATATCTGTCGGGTGCATCCCCGTCTCTTTTCTCTTCACTCTGTTCTCGTATTTCCGTTTCTGTGAATGGAAGAAAACCAAACTCTATTATTAAACGTAAAATATTATGTGCAATATATTTTTTATTCCAATCAAATGTAATTCTTGTTTTTAACAACATCAATGACGTTGTATTTTGCAGTCGTTTACACCAGATATCTATTTCCTGTTATTCTGCTAATGGCTGTCATCTCCAATACTCAGTCATTTTTGCGATGTGTTTTAAAGTATTATTTTTAAATTTTAGACTTAAGCAGATAAACAGCATTTTTTTTTTTTTTTTTGGGGGGTCAAAAAATTATAAAAATTAAGATTATTAGATGAGCGATGATGAAGGTACGCTTGGTAGTTGTAGCAGCATGACGACACACACGCCACGCCACACAAAAAGTGAAGCCAGGGTATCAGCAGGCTTTTTGTGAGGAATGGCTAACAGACAGCGAACTGAAGGATTGGATAAAGCTGGACTCTGGCAATCGCTATGCTGCGATTTGTACTGTCTGTGCATTAACTAATGCCAACACAACAGCTTTATTGAAACATAAAAGCACACAGAAGCACATCAAAAACTTCGAAGCCAAAAGTCAAACTCTGAACATTAGCAAGTTTTTTTCTCAAACTAAAAGAGCCCTGTCTCCAAGACAAAATTGCTCCACAATCAAGATTCCACGTTGTCAAATTCATGCATTTGATCTTGACGAAGGAAACGTTGTGTACATGGATGCCGCGTCGCTGACAAGTGACAATTTTCAACAGTAACAAGTTACAACTAACATTTTATATTTGATTTGAGGAACATTTTGTTAACGCAACTAAATTAAGTATGTAACTGTTAAAATATCTCATTGTCAAGAGTTCATATATTGGGGTGTTAATAAAATCATTTTTATATAATTATGAATTTTTGGTAATAAAAAATAAAATAAAAATGAAGAAATAAATAAAAATTGGTAGCACACAGCTTATTTGTGCTAAAGTTGCACTAACAGATTGTGTAAGCATAGACTATCCCGTGTATTTGAGGCATAAAATAATCTGCGTATTTCTGGGGGGTGGGGGGGGGGGGGGGGGGGGGGGGGGGGGGGGGGGGGGGAGGGGGGGGGGGGGGGGGGGGGGGGGGGGGGTGTGGAGGGGGGGGAAGGGGGGGGGATGGGGGGGGGGTGGGGGGGGGGTGGGTGGGGGGGGGGGGGGGGGGGGGGGGGGGGGGTGGGAGGGGGGTTTAGAAGAAAATCTGGGTTTATCTCTAGAACTTAAGTGGCAACCTTAGTCTTGTCAAATTTTCTCTAACACGGGTTCTTTAGAAAGTACATATAACAATGGTGAGAGTGGACACCCTTGTCTAACAGTCCTAGTTAAATAAAAGGTTCTGTGACACCAATCCGCTTAGGCGGCAGTTAATGCCGGTCAAAATTATTACTTAAATTGTATATAAGATTAGTTCCATTTTTTAAAAAAATGTGTTTGCTACTTTTCTTTGTAGCACGCCCTTTTCAACCATCTACCATGTACATGGAGCTGTTGGTTATATCAGGACGTGTTTCCTTTATTGTAACATGTTTTTGTTTGAATTTATTTTATACTATATTATCTCTAATAGGTATTTTTCCTTTTGTAGTTATAGTTTAAAATTGTTTTTTTAAAATCCAAAATATGCTATTTTCTAAGTTGGTATGTTATTAATTTTCACTGGATGGTTTATTTGGTTAATCTGTATGTATCTGGGGGGAGTCTTTTCACCAATTTGGACTACTGGCTCGGATCCTTATTTATTTTTTATATGTTAGCTTTAGTTTTTGTAATATAGTGTTTTTTTTTTTTTTTTATAAACTTCCTCGCATGAGGTCGCTTTTTTTTTGACTCGCTTGAGTCGCATTTGGAGCACGCCCGACCCCGGTCCTGACCAAGACACATGATCCTAGCCAAGGCCGGATAATAGCCGCATGTCCCAACACTAAAGGATCGAATGACACATGAATATCAATGTAGTGATCCCCTGTGTTAAGGACTAGTCGGTTATATTAGGGCGCATGTCCAAATATATTTTTTTTCTCGCATGAGGTCTCATTATTTTTTTTCCTCGCATGAGTTTGCATTGGCACACGCCCAAAACCGCCGGCCCTGGTCAAGACACATGTCCCAACACAAAAAGGTCCAATGACAACATGTGTCACTGTAGTGATCTTCTGTGTTCTCACACAAAGGACCTAATGACACATGAATGTCACTGTACTGGTCCCTGTGTCTAGATACATGATCCTAGCCAAAGGTCGGTTATATTAGGGCGCATGTCCAAATATGAAAGACCTTTTCTTTTCCTCGCATGAGGTCGCATTTTTTTTCCTCGCATGAGGTCGCACTAACTCGCATGAGTCGCATCGGCACACGCCCAACATAAACGCATGTCCCAACACAAAAAGATCCAATGACACAAACGTGTCACTGTAATAATCCTCTGTGTTTTCACACAAAAGATCTAATGACACATAAGTGCCATTGTACTGATTTTGTGTGCCGGGCACATGGTTATATTAGGGCGCATGTCCAAATATAAAAGACCTTTTTTTTTCCTCGCATGAGGTCGCATTTTTTTCCTCGCATGAGGTCGCATTTGGCACACGCCCAACACAAACGCATGTCCCAACACAAAAAGATCGAATGACACACAAGTGTCACTGTAATAATCCTCTGTGTTTTCACACAAAAGATTTAATGACACATAAGTGTCACTATACTGATCTTTTGTGCCGGGCACATGGTTATATTTTTTTCCCCTCGCATGAGGTCGCATATCTTTTCCTCGCATGAGGTCGCATTTAACTCGCATGAGTCGCTTTGGAACACGCCCAACACAAACGCATGTCCCAACACAAAAAGACCCAATGACAAAGAAGTGTCACTGTAATGATCCTCTGTGTTTTCACACAAAAGATCTAATGACACATAAGTGCCACTGTTTGGTATTTCGTGTTTTTTTTTTTTTTTTTTTTTTTTTTGTTTCCTCGCATGAGTCGCATTGGAACACCCCCAACATAAACGCATGTCCCAACACAAAAAGACCCAATGACACACAAGTGTCACCAATGATCCTCTGTGTTTTCATACGAAAGATCTAATGACACATAAGTGTCACTGTACTGATCTTCTGTGCCGGGCACATGGTTATATTAGAGCGCATGTCCAAATATAAAAGACCCTTTTTTTTTCCTCGCATGAGGTCGCATATTTTTTCCTCGCATGAGGTCGCATTGGCACCCACCCCAAACCCGGCTCTGGTCAAGACCACATGTCCCAACACAAGAAGACCCAATGACAAACTGTGTCACTGTAGTGATCCTCTGTGTTCTCACACAAGGGACCTAATGACACATGAATGTCACTGTACCGGTCCCTGTGTCTAGACACATGATCCTAGCCAAAGGCCGGATATTAGGGCGTTGGGTTGGCTGGGAGCATTATCTGTGCTTCAGGCCAGACCCTTAGGTCATTTTTTTTTTCCTCGCATGAGGTCGCATATTTTTTCCTCGCATGAGGTCGCATTGGCACCCACCCCAAACCCGGCTCTGGTCAAGACCACATGTCCCAACACAAGAAGACCCAATGACAAACTGTGTCACTGTAGTGATCCTCTGTGTTCTCACACAAGGGACCTAATGACACATGAATGTCACTGTACCGGTCCCTGTGTCTAGACTTTTTTTTTTCCCTCGCATGAGGTTGCATATTTTTTCCTCGCATGAGGTCGCATTTTCCCCGCCCAAACCCGGCCCTTGTCAAGACCACATGTCCCAACACAAGAAGACCCAATGACAACATGTGTCACCGTAGTGATCTTCTGTGTTCTCACACAAAGGACCTAATGACACATGAATGTCACAGTAACTGGTCCCTGTGTCTAGACACATGATCCTAGCCTTTTTTTTTTCTTTTTTTCTTTTTTTTTCCTCGCATTAGGTCGCATATTTTTTTCCTCGCATGAGGTTGCATTTACCCACCCAAACCCGGCCCTGGTCAAGACCACATGTCCCAACACAAGAAGACCCAATGACAAACTGTGTCACTGTAGTGATCTTCTGTGTTCTCACACAAGAGACCTAATGACACATGAATGTCACTGTACCGGTCCCTGTGTCTAGACACATGATCCTAGCCAAAGGCCGTATATTAGGGCGTTGGGTTGGCTGGGAGCATTATCTGTGCTTCAGGCCAGACCCTTAGGTCTGGGTATTTTTTTTTTTTTCCCTCGCATGAGGTCGCATATTTTTTCCTCGCATGAGGTCGCCTTTACCCACCCAAACCCGGCCCTGGTCAAGACCACATGTCCCAACACAAGAAGACCCAATGACAAAATGTGTCACCTAGTGATCCTCTGTGTTCTCACACAAAGGACCTAATGACACATGAATGTCTTTTTTTTTTTTTTTTTTTTTTTTCCTCGCTTGAGGTCGCATATTTTTTCCTCGCATGAGGTTGCATTAGCCCCGCCCAAACCCGGCCCTGGTCAAGACCACATGTCCCAACACAAGAAGACCCAATGACAAAATGTGTCACCTAGTGATCCTCTGTGTTCTCACACAAAGGACCTAATGACACATGAATGTCACTGTACCGGTCCCTGTGTCTAGACACATGATCCTAGCCAAAGGCCGTATATTAGGGCGTTGGGTTGGCTGGGTGCATTATCTGTGCTTCATGCCAAACCCTTAGGTCTAGGTCTGGGTATTTTCACTTTGTGCCTATCGTTTTCATATTTTATTAGTACCATTTAAAGAAATAAATCAAATGAGAAAACACATATATTAGCATTTATTATATTTTTTTTACAAATAACTGTAATGTTTTAAACAGCAACAGTTTAAAACAATAAAAATATAATTTTCTTTTAAAGTGTATTATGTCCCTTGGAAATGAAAAAACAGAAATACTTCATGTAAATAATTCCCCATATTTTTTTTTTTTAGTTAGTTTTCACAACAGAGCTATCTCCATCTTAGCGATGATAAATCGTTCTTGAAAATTTGAGCGCTAACCAAAAGATCTCTAAACAAAATTTAATTTATCATCATAATTAATAGAAATCGAATGAATTTGTTTTCGAGGCACATAAAGCTGTTTCAAAATTAAGTAACAAGTGATTTAAAAAACTAGTTAACATCGTTTATTAACTACATACAAATATCAGACATATTAAACACAAGGGAGATATTATGTATGTACTGTACTTAAAAAAAACAACATATTATAGGACTTTAATTGCTGTTACTTCCGGCGCTTGTGTCTTCAGTTGTCATGGCAGAGCTGACATCATCATCAGACCACTGGTTAGCAGAAGGTATTGTAGGTGCTGAAAAGTTTTTTTTTTTGGCTCCATTTATAGAGAGCATGTCTTTTTGGTCGATGTCGATGAGAACCGTAGATATTCAGGAGATTTACAAATATGGAGCTTAGCTTTGCCATTTTCTTTTGTTTTCTGCAAGAAACACCTTGTAGAAATTAATATTTTGTTCTACGTCACCCATTAGCATAGACGTGCCTTCCATTTTGGGTCATGCTTCATTATCATAGAAATGACTATGTTTCTTGACCATCCCACCCCCCTGAATGAACTTGATGAGCGTGTAAAAGTTATATTCCTGCCTTCTATTTTGGGTCATGGTTCATTATTCTAGACCAGTGTTTCCCAACCTTGTTCGAGTCGCGACCCCCTTTTATAATAGCCAAATAACCTGCGACCTTCGCCACATTTGCATAAAAAGGCATTTTTAATAGTGTAAAGAAAACGCATTAAAAAATAGATTTTTCAGAATATAATTCTAACCTAATATTTAATTAACCTAATATTTAATGCGATTGTTGTACTTGCATCTGGGCAACCCGCTTCAAAATTCGCGGCTGTTTGTCAAAAGCCAACCTCATATCATTCTCAACATTCAGTCTGTTTCTTGCCTTTGTTTTGATACGAAGAAGCGTTGAAAATCCACTCTCGCAGAGATATGTAGATTCAAATGGAAGTAAAAGTCGAAAGGCAAGCATGGTGACATTTGGATATGACTGATACATAGTACTCCAGAAATCACTCAGCAATTTTCCATAAAACAAATTACGTCCCGAGGAATCCTTCCGCAGATCCAAAAATTCATCATTGTCACAGAGAGTTATGATCATTAAATTTTCTATTATTCTTCTTTTCTTCCACCCATGACCTCTATTTATTATCACTCTTTACTTTGTTCCAGTATTTTTCGCATTCGTTCGTTTGCGAGAAATATTTTCTTTCCCATTCTCAACTTTACCGGTTTCGTTTTTCTCATGTAGAAACGCAGTAGATGACATAACGCGTCATCTCTACACGAGACGGGAGAGCGTTAAAATGCATCCTATTGCATTAGATGTCAGTGGACGAAACTGTGACTTTCGCTTATCTCAGACATACGAGCAGACTTATGTCTGCATTTTCAGGTGTCATGCGCGTTTTCTTCGGATGAGCGCTCAGGTGAGGTGTCAAACCCGACAGCTTCACGGTGCAGATTGAGACTTACCGTCTAGCATTTGCACCTGCCACATCGGTCATCAGGCTGAGCTATCGGCGAAGCGTGAAAACTGCCTCGGCATGGGAGTCAGGCTGTCTGAGACTCGCAACTGACACGCGCACTCTCGGTCAGTAGGTGGCAGTTACGGCATGCGTTAAGCTTACGTAGGTGGTAAGACGGAAAGGGGAGATAATTTCGTTTTGCGAAATAAACGTTCACCTCTTTGTCCTGGGTTATAGATATTAACCAGAGTTGAAACTAGATTTTCATTCTTGCTCCTGAATGCGCAGTAGACAGGACGTTTTCGTGCTAAGAGAATTAGCTGTATAGCGAAGTCGTAGTTTGTTCTTGGCAAACATTTTGCCGAAATTCTAGACTAGCAATAATATAAGCATATAATTCTAAGTTGGTGCGATCGCCTGTAATTCTGTGCGGATGTAAATATCATATTTAATATATTATATTAAGTATCTATATTTTGTGAAGTGTTTAAAGTGTTAAATCGCTTATTTCATATTCCACTAGTTAGATTTTTTGGGCAGAGTGAATAATTTATAAGTCTGTTATATTCTCTAGCCGATGAGTTACAGTGGAAAGCAGAATAAATTTTTAATTCTAGCTTAAATCATGTAGCTAAAATGAATTTAATTTAACTGCTAAATACTCAGTCGAGATTATTTTTAACAACTAACTTATAAATGCTAGACGCCTCAGGAGTGTTGACGGAATCCGTAGGTAATCCTAATTCATGATGATTGATTTTTATATATAACTTATTTCACGGGAAAGTTTAAATGATAAGTCAAGCTCTACGCTTGCAGTTTAAAAATGTAAGTTATATTGAGTACATAATATGTAATATTTCATATGTGTTTTTCTTTATTCAGTGAATACTGGGGTTAACCCAAAACTTTGCCAGCTTTTAGTACAGAGACATACCTGTGAGAAACATAAACATTTTTTATCTTTCAACCACGTGGGTTTACAAGTTAACACCTGTCTGACAGTGCGTGTGTCTTCATATATAGACAGAGTACAACTTTCACTAACGGGTTTTATTAAAGACTAAATGTTTATACTGGGCCTTTGAGCCAGATCAGATTTCTGCACAAACTCTATGTACACCTTTCACTAAGGCTTGTGCTAGACGGCGAACAACGGCACTATTTTAGGTAAGGTTGTGTGAATCAGGGCCCTGATGAAAGAACCGAGTGAAAGAAGACTGAATGGTGTTTTTTTCCTTGTTTGATTTACCCATGTTTGTAACTTTCATTATGCAAGTTTTTGCTACCAATATTTTCCCCTTAGAATAGAACAGAGTATCAAGTCTGTCCATACCTTAAAAGGGGAAAACCATAGACTCAAGCATATGTATCTGTGACTCTTTGGGGCTATCATCTTTCCTTCTAACGGGATTGTGGGCTAAACATCGAGGGGAAAGATTATACAAACGGGTCTATCACTATGGTAGCATTCTTTTGATTTTTTTTTTGACTATGTATATGCTTTGCTTGATGTAATTGTGTGTGTTGTGATGAAATGTTAAGACGATATTAAAATTTCTCTTAAATCAAAATCAGCGCGTTGGTCAGCTCGTCCCAAAGTATCTGTATAATCATTTGTTATAGTTTTCCCACGTGTGTGCGTCTACATATCGTCACTTGTATGTGCGTGCCCGTGAGTGGATATATATATATATATATATATATATATATATATATATATATATATATATATATATATATATATATATATATATATATATATATATATATATTAATATATAGGTGTTTAGACTGTCTGACTCTTCTAAAGCTGTCGTAGAAGATAGGTGAGAGAGAGAGAGAAAATTTCTCGATCTCAGGGACAGCCTCTTGATCACATTCTACCATCTCACTCGTGGAACTCTATGGCTATTACTACTGCTCACTGTGACTATCACTTATTCTAATCTATTCAGAAGGGACCAACCCAAGTCTTAATTCCCCTATCAAAAATCTACGACAAATGGGGTCTCGTCTATCGGGATTTTGAACTTTGAATAGGAAGACGAGACGACAAATATAAGCTCGTCGGTAAGATTCTCTATTCTGATATAGAGTAAGAGTGTGATGTCTTGTGAGTTGTGTATCTTTTAAAAATAAGTATCCCCTAGACAAATCGATCTGTTTATGGGCGTGCTGACCACACAACTAATAATTGTTTTTCCACAGCATTTTGAGCATTATATATTTGAGTTACAGGTTGATATTGTCGGAATATATGTTAATTACTGATTTTGTAATACTAAACGCTGGTAAAGTTTTGTGAGTGTATAACATTCACAGGGTTCTGAAGAAGTAGGTGTTTGAGCTAAGCTAAGGAGCGCGATCAGACTATACGTCCTGAAATTGCCTTCCTTACCCTAACTATCTTCAGGGGTGAACCTGATAGTGGATTTAAAATTAAAGGATTTGTTTTTTCCTTAACATTTTGCAATAATTATTTTGCTTCCACTGTAGCAACTTATTTTTCAGTGAGTAATCTTAACTACCATTTATTTGGCGTAGTCGTTTGCATTAGGAGCTTTATTGTTGATTAATAGCAGCGATAGTTAGACACTATATTTTTGGAGGAGGTATCCCAGGTTATAAGTATATCATCTTTTGTTTGGTATTTCTCTCAAGTGGTAGGAACCAGCGTATCTTTTTCTTCTTGCTTTCTCGACTTAGTCTCAGCCACTGACTTATTATGGCAGAAAGGGCGAAGCTTAGACAGCTCCTCAGGGACGAAGCGAGAGAAGAAGGTTTGGACGGAGAAGAAGCGAAAGCTTTTGTCAGTGACGAACTTGAGAGATATGATGCGGAGCAGAAGGAAAAAGAAGCTAGGAGGAAGGAAGAAGCAGCCGAAGCTTTAGAGCAGAAGAAAATTGAGGCAGAAATGGAAATTCGCAGGGCGAACGAAAGAGAGAAGGAGAGACAGCATGAGGAACGAGAGAAGGAGAGACAGCATTTGGAAAGAGAGAAGGAGAGACAACATGAGTTGGCTCTTAAAGCTCTAGAACTTCAAAGTCGTGGTGCTGCCTCTACCTCCAGCAATGGAGATTCGTCTCCGCATTTTTCCTTAACTGATCCTTCTAATACTCAATCTACTCACCTCACTGCTATGTCTTTTGCGCTAGAATCTTTCCCTTGTCCTAATGAGAAGATTGACACGTATCTAGAAAAATTTGAGAAAATTGCAACTCTGTACGGTTTAGAGAGGTCGCGTTGGAATATGGAGCTTTCCCAGGCCCTAAAAGGTTCTGCTTATGATGTTTACGCCAAACTGGAAAGCAGCCAACAAGACAACTATGATGTGTTGAAGAAAGCGTTACTGGAGCGCTTTGAAATGAATGCTCGAAAATTTTTGCAACTGTTTCGCAACGGAAGAAAGGAGAATTCTGAAACTTTTCAGCAGTTCTCGTCTCGTCTAAAGGGATACTTGACAAAGTGCCTTGAGCTCTCGCAGCTCCCCTCTACCTATGAAGGTCTGGAAGAATTTGTTATTACAGAGCAAATAAAGAACACTTTGTCTGCTGATACCCGGAGATTTCTAGCTGAGCAGGGGGCAGAAAAGCTTGAAGACATCTTAGAAAAGTCTGAGCGATATCAAAATGCGCTGGCTGAACTACCGGTCACAAAACGGAAACCGACAGAAGAGAATTTTCGAAAGAATAATCTAGATCAATCTTCTCATGATTCTAATCAGATTAACCACAGAGAAACTGGACCGCAAAACCCCCCTCCTGAAAAGACTAAGTTCTGCAAAAACAAGTACCCCACCAACACAGTAAACAGTCTGATCAACCCGACTTCCCTTCATGGCAGCGCAGCCAGAAAGGACAAAGTGGCAAAGGGAGAACCCCTGAGCGCGGGACTAATGATCAGAGCGAGCACACCGAGCCGAAACGCATCGGATGCTTGCTAACAGTCTCGCAAGGTGGAATTATTGACAGTGATTCCCAACCTGTTGAGGGTACACCCTCAACGCGAGGTACTGTTACTTTGAACGGTTCTCAAACTTCTTGTTTAATTGACGCGGGGCTTTCTTATGATTGCATTGTTGCCAGACACCTGGTTAAACCCGGTCAAAAGACAGGAGAGACCGTCAAACTTTGTGGAGTTTCTAAGAGTGATGCACCTACAGCGCTTCCTATCGCATTGGTGGAGATACACTCTGACTTTGTCAGAGGTGTGATCAAAGCGGCTGTTATTGATGACCCCATCTACCCAGTCATACTTGGCGGTAGATATGTGTCTATTCGGAAACCGGAAGAGCCGATTGTGGCAGCAGTAACTACAAGAGGGCAAACCAAGAAGGAACGGGAGCAAGCGCCTAATTTGTTACCTATGGAATTTAACTCTTTCAGTCCCAAGCAAAAAAGTTGGTTTGGCCCAAGCAAAAATGGCCACCCCGGTGCATTTTTAAATAAATATCTCAAAACAAAAACCCGTTCACTCTTAAACACATGCGGTATTTAAAAGAATGTACTTGCAGTCGGAAATGACGTTTTGGGTGGTTTGTGTGTAGTTATAATTAAAAATAGTCTCAAACAGAGGCACATATACTAAACGCTTTATAAAGTTGATCGGGCCAAGCGCGTCTAACCCCTGAGGATATATAAAGTCGATTGGGACTTAAAGAGTTAAAGAAGCGCAATACAAGGACCCTACTTTAGCACCCTGCTTTAGGAAACTGCCCATGGCTAAGGAACCCAGACAGCACGGGGACATTTTTTCTAAGGATGGCGTACTTTATCGCAGACCGGGCAAGCCTGACCAAGGTTACAACCAGCTCCTAGTACCGAAACAGTACAGAAGCCAAATCCTAGAAATGGGGCACTCTCTTCCCTTCAGCGGACATATGGGACAGAACGCCACAAACCAACGGATAACCATTCTTTATTGGTGGCCAGGAGTAAATACTGATATTATCAGATATGTCAAATCCTGTGTCCAGTGCCAACGTGTGCCACCCAAGCAACGGGCACCCCCAGTCTCTTTGGGTGAAATGCCAATAGTAGGAACACCATTTGAACGGGTTGTGATCGACATTTTAGGGCCTTTCGAAAGGACTAAAAGAAGGAACAGGTATATCCTCACCTTAGTCGACACATGCACTATGTCGGCAGAAGCTATACCGCTAACATGCGCAGATGCCAAGCATGTCGCAGAAGCCCTCGTGCAGATTTTCACTCGGTTGGGATTTCCTCAGCAAGTGTTGACGGATAACGGATCCCCATACCGAAACCTGTTGATGGATGA
The DNA here is from genome assembly GCA_024509875.1 of Oreohelix idahoensis. Classification (NCBI taxonomy): domain Eukaryota; kingdom Metazoa; phylum Mollusca; class Gastropoda; order Stylommatophora; family Oreohelicidae; genus Oreohelix; species Oreohelix idahoensis. The sequence goes on from JAMPIV010020373.1 coordinate 366,009, forward strand.
GATCGTTAAGATCTTGAGGACCCAACACATCTACACTAAGCCATATACTCCGGCCGGAAATTGGCTAGTAGACCGCGTTAATGGAAACCTCAACATGATGTTAAGTAAACTGGCACAAGTGAAACCTGAAGATTGGGATTGTTGCATTCCGGCAGCATTATTTGGCTACAGAGAATCTCCTCATACTTCCACAGGATTTCCGCCAGCTACGCTTTTATTCGGCAGACCCATTAAGGGCCCGCTTGAAGCCTTACTTTGGTCGCTGACAGACCAGAAGGCTGATGAGACAGTCGTCTCAGCAAGTAAATATGTGTCGGATTTAAAAGGAAGGTTGAAACTAGGATGGGACCTAGCAACGACCAACTTTAAGCGAGTTCGCACAAAGCACGGAAACCGATACAGGAAAGTCGAGAAAGAAAGAGAACTAGAAGCAGGAGAAAAGTTTTGGTGTTACTCCCTACCGGAAACAACCAACTGAGGATCAGATGGCAAGGGCCGTTCACCGTCCTGAAAAAGATTTCTAAGGCTAACTACCAGATCTCTATTGAAGGAAAGGAGAAGGTTTTCCATTTAAATCTGTTAAAGAGATACTTGGAACGACCGGCGCCGACCTCCGACCATCTCCTGACGATCGCCAAAACTGACGAAGATGATGATAGTGGCAGGAAAATTCCACTGCACACACACGAAATCTTTCAAAAATGTCAGAAGCGGCGACGCTCTTTCAAGCGCGCATGGGAGACATTCCAGAGGAAGGAAACTTTAGGAGCAGACTTGAGTAGGAGTTGGAGAGAACGAACGAACGAACGAACGAACTTTATTTTCAAAGGGTTGAGAATTGGGCACGCAGGCCCGTCTGACATTCTGCCCTTCCTTTCTCTCACCTTTCATACTGAATTCATTTATTCCCATATGCATTTTACATATCAATGTCAAGGAATTCAACGTTGCAAAGTAAAATAAAATAGCACACTCATATTAACATTAACTACTTATAAACATGACATAAAATATGTAGAAAAGTACAAACATGGTCATTAGAACCTATAGTTGATATTATAAGAAAAGATAATCTGATTAGGGGGGCATGTAATCAAAACTAATAAAGCATTCGAAAAGTCTACGATTGTATGAATAGGGACTGAAAGAGAGCGAACGAACTTTATTTTCAAAGTGTTGAGAGAAAGGAACTTAGGCCCGTCTAAGAGAGAGAGAGAGAAGGCAAGAGAGAGAGAGAGAGAAAAAGCGAGAGAGAGAGAGAGAGAGCCAGCGAGAGAGCGAACGAACTTTGTTTTCAAAGTGTTGAGAAATAGGAACATAGGTTCGTCTAAGAGAGAACGAACGAACGAACTTTATTTTCAAAGGGTTGAGAATTGGGCTCACAGGCCCGTCTGACATTCTGCCCTTCCTTTCTCTCGTCTTTTATACTGATTTCATTTATTCTCACATATATTTTACCCATCAATTCAAGGAATTCAACGTTGTAAAGGTAAAATAATAGCATACTCACATTCACAGTATCTAATTATAAACATGAAATAGAATATGTTGAAAAGTACAAACTAAGTATTACCATGAAACAAAATATATTGAAAAGCACTAACATCAGCATTAAACCTACACTCGATATTATACCATTTGTTCGGAAAAATAATCACATTAGGGGGGCAGATAATCAGAACTCATAAAGTATTCGAAAAGTTTACGATTGTATGAATAGGGACTGAGGTTGTTATGTTTTAGATAATGTGGAAGATAGTTCCAAAGATGAGCAGCAGAGTAAGCTAAGCTTTTCTTGAATAAGTCAAGCCTAGGCTTGGGCACTTGTATTTTGTTAAGGCGTTGACTGCGTCTTTCATTGTATTTGAACATTGGCCACAGATATGTTGGAGCATTCTGTGACAGGATTTTGTGAACAAATTTAGCTTTGTTGAACAGAAAGCGCTTTCTTAGAGGCAGTATTTTGAGATCTTTATATAGATCTACACACTGTGTTTGGCAGTTGTCAGAAACTAGACGCACTGCACGCTTTTGTAGTGAATGGAGTCTTTTTGTGTTGGACATAGAACAACCATCCCAGATTGTGGAGCAATAGTCAAGGTTTGTTTGTATGTGAGATATATAGAACAATTTTCGTGCATCTTCATCTAGGAAATGTTTGATTTTAGCTAACTGGTAAACTTTCTGTGCCGTTTGCTTGGTCAGTGCATGAACATGTGAGTTCCAATTTAGATGCTGGTCAACGACTATTCCTAGAGTTTTATGTTCATTAACGTTTCCAATTGGTGAGGTACCAATATAGATCTGAAGTGTTGTTTTCTCAGAATTTTGTAATTTTTGTCTAGTTGATATTAACATGCACTTTGTTTTAATTATATTAATTAGCATGCGATTTCCGATGCTCCACTTAATCAGATTGTCTGTATCTTTTTGTAACGATAGTTCGAGTGTGTTGCAACTTGTATCACTTGTGTAGATAGTACAGTCATCAGCAAATAGGTCACAGGATGCGTGCTCGACGTGTAGTGGAAGGTCATTAATGTATATGGCAAAAAGTAGAGGCCCAAGAATAGAGCCCTGAGGAACGCCGGTATTTATTACGGTTGGGTTTGAGCAAGAGTTATTGTAAGAAACTACATGTTTTCTGTCTGACAGGAATGATTTAATTATCGTCACTAGTTGAAGGTTTACTTTTGATGTTTCTAGTTTTCTAATTAAAATAGCGTGATCTATCATATCAAATGCTTTTTTAAAGTCTACAAAAACTGCCCCACATATGTTATCGTTATTAATATTTAAGTGCCAGTTGTCAATCATCTTAGTTAGAGCTGTGTGACATGAATGTTTAGGTCTAAACCCTGACTGACTATCAATTAGCAAGCCATTGTTAACTAGGTGTTGTAGTGTTATTTTATGTATGTGTTTTTCTAGTGGTTTGGATAGCGATGATATTAAGGAGATTGGCCTATAGTTACCAAGGTTATTATTGTCGGAAGAGCCAGGTTTTAAGAGAGGATATACCTTAGCGACTTTAAAGTGCCACGGAAAGTAACTCCGTGCGATACATTGATTGTATATGTATGTAAGCGAATCACTAATAGCTGGAGCCGCATAACGCAGTATTCGATTACTGACTCCGTCAAGTCCTGATGAGTTATTATCTTTAAGTCCTAGAAGATAGTTATACACTTCATTAACTGTCATAAACGGAATGTTGGATGGGATTTGTGTTGGTACATTTGTTCTCACAAAATACTGACAGCCTGCCTAAGTCACAAGGTGAATTTGGTATTGTAGATTTAAGACTGTTTATTTCTGCCTGAAGGTAATTGCTGAAGTCTGTGGAAGTAAATGAAGTATTAGGAGTTGACGAGACTGACAGATTTCGCTTGTTCGCTAAGGTATTGATTGCTTTCCATATATCTTTACTGTTTGTTTTGTTCTGAACCAAATTTTTAAAGTAATTTTTTTTTTTCTCTACGAATTAAATATTGCACGTTGTTCCTCTGTGCTCTGTATATGTTAAAGTCCTTGTTTTTGTGAGCTTGATCTCTCTGCCTCATGGCGTCTAGCACTGCTTGTGTGATCCAAGGAGATTTGACCTGTCGTTTCACACGAACTTCTTTAGTTGGTGCGTGGTTATCAAACACACAAAGAAAGATACGTATCCAATGGGCAATGGCGTCATCGGGATCAGAAAGCTGGTAAACACTGGCAAGAGGTGCGGTTCGCAAATCATGTAAAAATAGTTCACGGTTGAAATTTTTAAAACTTCTAAATTTAATACTGATATGTTTATTTCTTGGAGCTTTATATTTATTCTTTGACCACGTGCAACATATAGGATAGTGGTCACTCATCGCGACAGTAGGAACAGAGCATTCTATAATGTTTTCTGCACAGGTGACGTAGATGTGGTCAATTGTTGTGGATGATGCATTTGTTACCCTGGTAGGCTGGTTGACTATTTGTTTTAGGTTGTAAGATAGTATGATGTTTTCCCACGTTTGGTTTGTGTTGTGCATGTCGATGTTGAAATCGCCTAGAAGAATAATTTCTTTGGCAGTGGTAAATACTTTATCCATCATAGTGGTGAAATCTTCATACCAGATGGCTCCTGCACTGGGATTTCTATAAAGATACCCGACTAGAAATTGTCCCTGAGTCGGTAGTTTTATTTCTAACCATATGCACTCGGTCTCTGCTGTCTCTAAATCGCTTCTGTGGCGATAACTAATAGAAGTGGAAATATATACTACTATACCTGTTTCTAGCTTTCTACTTGAGTCTCGCCGAACTGTTTTAAAGCCATTTAGGGCAATTTCATCATCTGATATTTTTTCGTTTAAACGACTTTCGGAAAGTCCAAAAACATGAAAATTTTTTATTCAGAATTTGTGTAAGCTCAGGAAGTTTGCCTAATAAATGGTAAATGTTCAGGTGGCCCAGCCGTAGACCATCCTTAATTAGCCATTGTGTCTGATAGGTATGCATTTTATTTTGGCGAGTGGTTTAAAAAGGAAAATAACAAAAGCAATTTTGAATACGAAACCCACGAAAATTTAAACTAATTAACGTCACCACGTAAGTGAAAATTCAAATGTTAGTACTTAACGTACGAACACTTGGTACAAGTATTGCTAAAAAATTACAATTAACTGAAATTGTCAGTAGTATATTAAAATAGTCACACAACAGTAGGCACGCACGTTTTCACACCACAACACTAAAATTCTAACACAGTAATTAAGCAACACTGAGAGAATACGAATTAAAAAAGTAAATAAAATACAATAAAATAAAATCTTGCAAATTATGAAAAAACTGTCGGAGGCCTGTAGCCAATGAAATTAGAGTGTTTTGAGAAAGTAACAAAGTACTTATTACTTTATGCGTCACAGTAATCAACTAATTTTTCAAGAGAGAGATACGGCTTTGGTCGCAGGGATTAAGTCAATAAAAATAAAATAAAATATAAAAAAATAAAAATAAAAATGAGTGGATTCATCATCAATATTGGATGTCTCTGTCAGGTAAATAGTAGGGCCCGCGTTGCACAGACATCATTAGTGCTTGGCTGAGTGACGCAGGACTGAATTGCATCAGGTAGCCAAGTTCTGGGTTCCACTGAGCACGACCAGGAAGGCTACGGGAGGAAGCATGACGACTGTAGATTTCGTCTGTAATGGTTCCAACACTAGTAGGAGATTTTTGGGTCTGGGACATTGTGGCACTGCTTGTGGAACTGTCATATAATGTGTTTGTGAGGGGCTGTCTTATAGGTAGTGGAGGAAACATAACATCGTAACGTTCGGCTTCCTGGCTGTAGGTGGCGTTCTGTTTGTGGTTAGGTAATTTGTTGGTTACGGGAGCACTTCTTTGAGGGGCGGGTAAGGTGTGTTGTGCATTTTCATGAAGGGCTGATCTCATGGTAGATCGGTTTGTGTTCTTTGTGTCTGGTGGGTTGTCGTGTTGCGTTCGCTGCGGGTACTTGATGTTTTTTGCTAGGATGCTGCTACCTAGTTTTGATGTATGTATTTGATCTATGTAAAGGCGTTTCTTTGGTGCTCCAGAGTTGCTTGTGAAGAAAGGAGTGTTGTTGATATAGCCAATGTTGTTGTGTTCACAATAGCTCTGGAGTGTCTTGTTGTTGGTGTCGGCTATGCGACGTTGGAAGCCATAGCAAGGTGGAATAATGGATGACATAAAAATGGAGGTGTTAGGAAATTTTTGTTTTATTGTAGTGGTCAGTTTGGAAATCGCCGAAGGGCTAACGCTGTGTCCATTCATTATGTCGTTGATCCCTACATGTACTGTTGTTCTTGTAATGTTATGATGTATGTCGAACCTATTAATTCTATCAATTAATCTTTCAGTTCCAGCTCCAGGTATCGCTAAAACTGAGACAGTTTCCTCTTTAGTAGCAGACATCCGATCATTGTATATGCCTTTTAGGAGAGAGTCGCCAATTATAACATGTGTTGCTTTACTACATGGTTGTTGACTCGGCTTTCGTTTTGATTCTTGCTGCCGCCATTGATTTTCCTGGTGTGAATCGTCCTGAATAGTCTGGGTGTTTTCATCGGGTGGTTGTGGTGTCAGTATCTGATCTGGTAGCGGCGTTAATGCCTGTTCATTTTGTACTGAACTCTGGTTAAGGGCGGTAAACCTGTTGCTTACTTTTACACTAATAGGCTAAGCTTCGTGCGCACATGTATCCTCAAAGTTTTTGGTGTTACATTGGTGCTGCTTGCGGCGTTCGTTTGATATATGTTCTTTGGAGGGATCTCCAGAAGCTTCAGGTACTATAAGAGGATGTTCCGAGTGCTTTGTTTTATAAATAGAAAAATCGCTTCGTAGTTGCTCAACGACGTGTTTAATATTGGAATTATCTTCTCTCAGATGCAGTATTTCCTTTTTGAGTAGTTCGTTTTCTGCGCTGATCGATTTATAGACATTAGTCGTCAGATCGGCAATTAGTGTTCGAAGGGTGTCCTCCATTTTGAGCATCAGCTCCTGGCAGCACTGCGCATTTATCATGTGAGTGACTTCTGGGTGATTTTCACGTGATAATGTTTCATCTGTTTGTGTGCTAGTTTCTTTAGGGCCCATTGGATATTCTATGGCCAGCACAGGTTGAGAAGATTGAGTATTTGCTACTGTGTCGCTCATTGGAAAGTCGCGTGCTGCGGGAGGCAAAGTGGATGTATTTGCAGGAGAGTGTATGCTAGAGTTAATGTTGATGATTTCGCTGTCAGCAGATGAGACGCTGGCGGCTGATGATGTGATATCTATTGCGAGCTGGGGTAAACATATTGTCGAGTCCAATTTTGTGGTACAAATTATGTTTTGTGCAGACTCATTTAAACTGACAAAGTCCGTTTCCAGCCATGACTCAATAACAGTGGCAGTTCCTTGTACCATTATCTTGTTTTTTGTATGATAAAGGTGCACAGATAGTAGTGGTGTTGTGATGAAATCTTCTACAAAGGCACCTTGTTTATCTGCTCTCGTCTCGACATGGTCATTCTGGTAGTATTTGGTACACGTTGTGCGAAATGCCTCATAATGAAATGTATTGTGGAAAAGTACAGTAGCACATTTACCGTCATTTGCTATTTTAAAGGTTAAATCCGACTCTTTGTTAAATCCCTGAAGTTTAACGCGAAGTGCCCTGTTTTGGTCTAGGGTGTAATTTTTGATCGTGGACGGGCGCAATCTACAGTCCCTAGCGGCTTTTATTACCTGCGAGCCGTGGCCGATCTCCAAGCGTGACATGTTTACATGCCTACTGGGATTAATTGCCTGTGAAATACATTGGTCCGCTGGAAACCTTATCTGTTTAAGAGGGGTTGGTAGCCAAGAAAAAAATACACTGGCCGACCTTCCCTTCTTTACAGGGGTCAGTAACGAGTCACGTGGTCATTGTTAATAGCATTGTAGAAGGCATTTGCAGTTATCAAAAGGAAATGAATAGTTAATAAATTCCTGGTATTTTTTAAATACCATCTGTTAAATCAACACAATGTCATTTTCACAAAATTCACAATCCAAAAAGAAATGCACCGATATAAAAATCCTTGAAATATAATTTGAAATGCCTGTGTCAAAAATTATAAATGTGAGACACGACCCACACACGTCTGCTCAGTCATGCGCGTTTTCTTCGGATGAGCGCTCAGGTGAGGTGTCAAACCCGACAGCTTCACGGTGCAGATTGAGACTTACCGTCTAGCATTTGCACCTGCCACATCGGTCATCAGGCTGAGCTCTCGACGAAGTGTGAAAACTGCCTCGGCATGGGAGTCAGGCTGTCTGAGACTCGCAACTGACACGCGCACTCTCGGTCAGTAGGTGGCAGTTACGGCATGCGTTAAGCTTACGTAGGTGGTAAGACGGAAAGGGGAGATAATTTCGTTTTACGAAATAAACGTTCACCTCTTTGTCCTGGGTTATAGATATTAACCAGAGTTGAAACTAGATTTTCATTCTTGCTCCTGAATTCGTGGTAGACAGGACGTTTTCGTGTTAAGAGAATTAGCTGTATAGCGAAGTCGTAGTTTGTTCTTGGCAAAAATGTTGCCGAACTTCTAGACTAGCAATAATATAAGCATATAATTCTAAGTTTGTGCGATCGCCTGTAATTCTGTGCGGAGGTAAATATCATATTTAATATATTATATTAAGTATCTATATTTTGTGAAGTGTTTAAAGTGTTAAATCGCTTATTTCATATTCCACTAGTTAGATTTTTTGGGCAGAGTGAATAATTTATAAGTCTGTTATATTCTCTAGCTGATGAGTTACAGTGGAAAGCAGAATAAATTTTAAATTCTAGTTTAAATCATGTAGCTAAAATGAATTTAATTTAACTGCTAAATACTCAGTCGAGAATATTTTTAACAACTAACTTATAAATGCTAGACGCCTCAATAGTGTTGACGTAATCCGCAGGTATTCCTAATTCATGATGATTGATTTATATATATAAATTATTTCACGGGAAAGTTTAAATGATAATTCACGCTGTACGCTTGCAGTTTAAAAATGTAAGTTATATTGAGTACATAATATGTAATATTTCATATGTGTTTTTCTTTATTCAGTGAATACTGGGGTTAACCCAAAACTTTGCCAGCTTTTAGTACAGAGACATACCTGTGAGAAACAAACATTTTTTTATCTTTCAACCACGTGGGTTTACAAGTTAAACCTGTCTGACAGTGCGTGTGTCTTCATAAATAGACAGAGTACAACTCTTACTATCGGGTTTTATTAAAGACTAAATGTTTATACTGGGCCTTTGAGCCAGATCAGATTTCTGCACAAACTCTATGTACACCTTTAGCCGTTGTGGCAAGTAACATATTAACGTCAGTAACTTTCCGACATTGTTGACAAAGTGTGTGGTGAACCAAGATTATCTGTTGAGAGAAGTGGCCCACCGGTCATCTTCCTAATTAAGGGAAACCTCGTGTTCTGACACTGTGTGCCCGCTGAAACCCTAACTCTTACCTCGTGAATAAGTGACATTAACTTAAATCTGTAAAGAAAGAACGATCGCCTAAAGTGGACGCTCCCCGGACACGGTGAATGAAACCAATATCTGCAGAGCTGGGTATCCGCTTCATCCACAGATAGACAGATTAAGAGAAGTGTACACTAAGGCTTGCGCCAGACGGCGAACAACGGCACTATTCTAGGTAAGGTTGTGTGAATCAGGGCCCTGATGAAAGAACCGAGTGAAAGAAGACTGAAGGGTGTTTTTTCCTTATATAATTCACCCACGTTTGTAACTTTCGTTATGCAAGTTATTGCTACCAATATTTTCCCCTTAGAATAGAACAGAGTATCAAGTCTGTCCATACCTTAAAAGGGGAAAACCATAGTCTCAAGCATATGTATCTGTGACTCTTTGGGGCTATCATCTTTCCTTCTAACGGGATTGTGGGCTAAACATCGAGGGGAAAGATCATACAAACGGGTCTATCACTATGGTAGAATTCTTTTGATTTTTTTTTTGACTATGTATATGCTTTGTTTGATGTAATTGTGTGTGTTCTGATGAAATTTTAGACGATATTAAAATTTCTCTTGAATCAAAATCAGCGCGTTGGTCAGCTCGTCCCAAAGTATCTGTATAATCATTTGTTATAGTTTTCCCACGTGTGTGCGTCTACATATCGTCACTTGTATGTGCGTGCCCGTGAGTGGATAGAGAGATATATATATATATTAATATATAGGTGTTTAGACTGTCTGACTCCTCTAAAGCTGTCGTAGAAGATAGGTGAGAGAGAGAGAAAATTTCTCGATCTCAGGGACAGCCTCTTGATCACATTCTACCATCTCACTCGTGGAACTCTATGGCTATTACTACTGCTCACTGTGACTATCACTTATTCTAATCTATTCAGAAGGGACCAACCCAAGTCTTAATTCCCCTATCAAACATCTACCACAATCATGCACTTCATCGGGAATGCTGGCTACATTCACGGAAGCAGAGAATGGATTTCATACCAGTGCAGCTTCTTCTTCTGTAAGCTCAGAGAAGTACCGCTGAAATTCCTTTTCTAGGGATTCAAGGTGCCCAGTAATCTCTTCCTTCAGATTCTGATCCAGCTCACATTCAGATTCCTCTACCACACTGCAGAGTTTTTCAAACATGGTAATGTTTCCAAGATTTACTTTCCGGCGCCAGTTTTGGAGCTTGGATACAAATGCCTGAAGCTTGTCTTGAGATTGGATAATGTGTGTTTCCTTTCCCTGAAGTTTCAGGTTCATCTTATTTAGCTGGTCTAAAGTGTCTGCTAAGTAAGTAACTCTTTTCTTCCAAGCTTCATCATTAAAGTAAGCCACAAGGTCATGTTTCTCTTGCACTTCCAGGACCAGCTTGATTTATCTTTCAACTCAAAGACACGATTGACAACATTTTCTGTCTACAAGCAGCGTAGAGCAATGTAGAAAAGAAGAACCTCGTGATCAGAATTCATGTCTTTACAGAGTTCTTTAAACAGACGGGTGTTGAGGGCCCCATATTTGATGTAATTCACAATTTTGATCAGAGAATCAAGTACATGTTGCAGAGAAGCTGGAAGAGTCGTACTGGCAAGAACATATCGGTGAATCATGCAGTGAATGCCCTTTGCTTGGGGAGCAAGTTCTTTCACTTTTGTCCGAAAGCCCGACTTTGACCCTAGGATAGCAAAACATACGGGGTGATCTCCAACTGCGTTAAGAAAGCTACTCACTTTTATTCGACGGTCTGTTATTTAAACATCGAGATACCGATTAAAAATGAATTTTGATGTTGAATTTTACTTTAGTGAATATTGTTTTCAGTTTACTATTTGTAACACAGAATTTTATTCTAACGATAACACTGCATTTGTATATTTTATTTTTACGGAATGAATCAAGGTCCGCCGCGGTGGAAATTTGAAAAAAATATTACAGGCACGCCAAAGCAAATAATTAAAGTAATATAAAATGTTTAATATGTATGAACATGTCGGGCTTTTAATATTTTTTAAGCATCCTTAAGTCACTTCCTTTCATTTATCAAAAATCAGCGTTACAACCACTAGTAGAATATTGCAGTGTAGCCATATTGAAATAAATAAGTGTTGAACACCTTCGTGGTGAAAGTTCTTCTAAAAATAATTTCAACTAAAAATGACCGCTGCGACACCCCAGAAAACACTTTGCGACCCCCTTGGGGGTAGAGACTAATAGGTTGGGAACCCGTGTCCTAGACTATGCTTCTTGGCCATCCCATCAACCTAAATGAACTTCATGAGCGTGTAAAAGTTATATTCCTGCCTTACATGGAGCCTAGCGCTCAGCATAATTCGATTTTTTAAAGCGTATAACATGATTGGGACATAAAATCAAAATAGCGTTATATCGAAAAATCGCTAATCGAAGAACGTAAGACGGAAGTATTGATGCAACGTAATTCGCAATGTTAAAAGCATGACCTTAGCAGATTTTTGAAACATGTTTTAGGCGAAATATTTTCTACTTTGATGAGTAAACCAGACATTAACACAAAAACAAAGTAAGGGCCAATGCGTTTCCCAACACGAAGATTCACAAAATCTGTTTGGTTGCGTGTACGTGTAAAGTTTCAAACCCTCCTGATAGATACAATGACTGGGGTACATCTATTTGGGATGATCTTCTGTTGGATGAAATATGTTATTTGCATAGATATTGCTGTCTTTGACTGAATCACGTAGACTCACGTTAGTGTCGAAATTGGTGAATCAAAAATCCATCCCACTTAGTTCTATTTAGGACTCAACGACATTGTTCGTCATGTTGGCAGTAAAGTCAACCAAAGGACTTTATGAAAACCAAAAGAATGCGTTAAATATGCACACACAAAAAAAAAAAAAAACGACCAGCTTCACCAAGCTGATATTTCTTCTACTTAATCTTTTTCAATTTTTTCTCTTACTTAGTTCTCGCTATCTGTCATTTCCTTGATGAAAGCCTTGTGGTCGTAATTTTGTGTTAGTAAGACGCATTGCCATGTTTCACATTTTTTTTCTCATAGTGAAAGTGTTGTCTATTCAGTTTTCCCCTCTATATTTCTCCCCGCCCTCACTGTTATCACTATAAAAACGAGTGAGCATTATAATGTCAAGAACAATGTAGTATGGTTCGTTTATCCCGTTTCCCTGTCTCCCTTTAATCACTACTATCATTACAAACACATGTACAATGTATAACTTTTTTAAATGTGCAAGAAAGAGTTTTTTGTAAATGTGTGGGCGCGAGGGAGTGAAAGTTTTTTTTTCTTTACAACTGTTCATTGTGTAATTGTCTTTTCATTGAAATTTCTTTATTGAAATATGTAAAATTAACATGATTTGTAAACTCAAACGTAATGCGAATAAAGATTTTGTAAAAAATGCCAGATAGTCCACTGAAGTTACTTCAGAATGCAAACCCTATTAGTCACGTGGTAAGACATACCGAGGGTGAAGCAGACCATATTTCTTCTACGTATTTTTCTGTGCCCCCCCCCCCTCCCCCAAGTACGACACTGTATTTATAAACATACCTACTGTATATGTGAAGTATTATTTGTGACACTTTGAGAATGCACATGATGATATGAACAAAGATCAGTTCAGAATGGAAAAAAAAATATGTTCTTATTTCGTCCATGTTCTCCACTGTAAAATGTACACGGTTTTGTAAAATGACCCTTATCACATTCTTTGTTACAAACCATGTGTAAAATGTACATGGTTTGTAAATTGAAATGTTTAATGCTTTTAATTTATTTTTTAATTGTGCAAAAGAAAAGTGTGAGCACGCACGAGTGTTCATAGGTAATTTTAAAATGCACTTTCTATGGTGTCCATTTGTGTAACATGTACACGATTTGTAAGTTCAAAAGAAAGCAAATCAAGTTCACTTAAAAAAAAAAAGACATATAGTGCTACCTAAACTAAAGTTGAGACGATGTGTTTCACGAGTCCCAATGTGAGAACGACAATGACCATAATTCCCTACCAACCTTCTCCACCGATCATTATAACATGAGATGACAAGAGGAGCTTTCATTGCCTTGTGACTTGAATGGACATTATAATACATGGAGTCCAACTCAAATATAACAGTCTCTCAACTCACACATTTAGTCTCATTGTGTGGCTCTGAAACTGAGAACAACGAAGACGTTATAATCCGCAGTGGTTGAATCACACGTAAACGTACGTTTCCATTGATAAGTCGTCTTTACTGCTTCCGTTTATAGAAGGTAAAGGACCCCGTTACACGCCCATTGAGGCATATTGGGAATATGGTGTTAGGCCCATATTTTCTTGACCATCGGCACACTAGGGGTGATAAGGTCAGCATCACGCTGGTCGCCTTAACCTTCCCAGAGTTACTGTGGTACGCAGTTCATGAAGCTGGGTCGTCCCTGGAGCCGTTTGTGGTATAAAAATCTTACCTCAACTGGGGATCGAACCATGGACCACGGAGCTAGGAAGCCAGTACACTAACCACTGCGCCACCGCGGCTCCCACCACATCAAAGACTAACCATAAATCCTAACGCCATGTCCCTATCCGTTATCATGGTCAAGTTTTGTCTAATGTTGTTTAAATAATATCAGTTCTATCAATACTCTACAGCTCTAACAGGAGAGCTAGTGACTTGAGTCCACAAAGCCTGGAAACGAGTTAACAGCGTTACAAGACATTTGTTTTATGAAATAATTTTGCGTAAAGGAAATAGAGGCAGACCCAAAAATTAGAGCCAGACAAAAACAATAGAGGCAGACACAAAAAACTGAGGAGGACACACACAATAAAATAGACATACAAACTGAGACTGACCCAAACAAATACAGACAGACTCAAAGAATAGAGGCGAACCCACAACTATAAAAAGACCCAAAAAGAGGCAGATCCAAAAAAAAAGAGGCAGACACACACAAAAACACAGAAGCCAATACAAAATTGAGGCACACAAATAAATAGAGACAGTTCCCCCCTCCCACACACACAATATCCAGGTTAGGGAGATCGGGTGCCTAGCCTTCTCGGACAAGGGCGTAACAATAGGAGGTCCCGTGTGCAAGTTGCGCACGTTAAAAAATCCCTCGGCATTTGGAAATCGTAAAGAGTAGGCCATGGCCATACGGCCGCTGCCCTGGCAAAATTTAAAAATTAGGAAAACCTACCCACTACAAAAATACTTATAGAATGTTTGATTCATGTATACACAGACTGGGGTCCTCGCCGGTGCTACGGAGTTCGTGTACTGTGCTGAGATCCTCCTTGTGTGATCTAAGGGTTGCGATCGGAGCACTGATGGAGTTGTGTGTGTGTGTGTGTGCAAAGAAGATGATCCTTAAAACCAGACAAAACCAAATGATTATGTCAAATAACGTGAAAAAACTGAGGGGAAGAAGGGGGTGAGATGGGCTGGGGCATATTGTGCAAATGTGTGGGGGGAGAGTAGTTGAAATCACATACATAGCTTTTAATTTTTTTTAATAAAGTATCCCTTTCAACCCTTGATGGGTTACAATTAGGACATGTGGTGTACTATTTCAAGAAAACGCTATCGTAGCGCATCCCAAATGCGATTTGCCGGTCGAGATGATAAAAGTGAAGATTTCCTATTATGGCGCCAACGCATAGATCTCTATTCCAAGACCACTGGTCTGGAAGGTCAAGCCTTAACTCCATATATTTTAGAAGCATTGGACGATGAAGGTTTGAAAATTTATCATAGTTTTGCTACCGCCATGCCAGTTGAGTTAGCAACCGACCCCGTAGCCATATTGGGCGAAACTGAAAAAAGTATGATCATAAAGCACATAAACTTTAGAGCGGCAAGATTAGAACTTCACCAACTGCAACAGAAACCTGATGAAAGTCTAGATGATTGCTTCACACGCTGTCGTAAAGTGTATCTGTATCACAACGCGCTCAAATTTCCCCGCTTCCAAAAACCCTAGTTAACGTATTTTTACGCTCTATAAACAACTGCTGATTTTGAAAATTTGTCAAGGGCAAGGTCACATCTACCGCCAACATTTTAACTAAAAAAAAATTTGAATTTTTCTTACACCAAGCGTTAAAAGTTACTACCCCCTTTTAACACACTACCCTTCCCAATATTTATTAACGAACGCCGAGAAATTAACAACCAATAGGCTTGTTACCTCGTTTTGTAGAGTGAAGGAAAAAATTGGTTGTAATGACAGAAAGGCCTAATATGTGTTTTTGAATAAACTTTAAGAATTTATTTCTCAAAAATTAACGGGAATTAAACAAAAGGGGATATCTTGAATTATAGGGCTAATATTGCTTAATACATTACCATAAGGATGTCCTCATAAATAAATTATCTAATTTTCTAATATTTTCAGTTCAGGAAAAGACGCCTTTAATTACAAAAAAATTACGTACATGAATACGGGGAAGAATAATTAAATGAAACCCATATAGGATGATAAAGGCCAACAGGCAGTTTAATTATCAGTTTTGATATTAAAAATCGATCCATAAATAACGGAGATATATGAGATGCAAACTTAAATCAGACGAACGAACACACTTACAATTGCTCAAAGTTTATAGCCTAGGTCGGCGTCTGTGGCCTAATGGATATGAACGCAGTTTCATAATCCAGATATACCAGGTTCGAAACCAGCTGCAGGCGGTTTGGTAGCAGATCGCATTGTGTGGATTTTTAACAATGGTATAAGCGCCGTACCGTTCAGAAAGCAATGGCAAACTACTGAATGAAAAAATTGCCTAGAAAAATCACATACAGCCAATAAAAGCTGGGGTTGATTGCCACGTCCTCTAAAGGATAAGCAACTAACTTTTTTTTATAGCCTAGGGAAAAAAGCTAAAGTTTCTGGACGCGTTTCTGATTGGTTAAGTGTGGTGAGCATAGGGGCAATAAAATTAACATTTTGCCGGCATAGTCCGCCATTTGAAAAATACTATCTGCCAACTTGAGATCAGCGGGAGAGCATTTGTGACCAAGCTTTCGCCGTCTGGACACTACAGCATTATAACTACCCATTTAATGCTAGTCCAGCTTGTGCATTTTGTGATATACAGTGCAAACCGCTTAAGGCGATCTCGGATGTGGCGAATTTCTGTTGTGAAGAACAATTTGTTTATCCCCGGCAATTTTTCTTCTTTGTCTTTGTAAAAAATGTCCGGTTAAGCCGAATCCGTTTATCACGAATTTTCGGATATGCCGAACGATTAAACGTGTCCCGACTATATAATTTGATCTGCTTAAGGCGAACTTTTTTTCAAATACAGTACCTGGACATTTGTACAACTTTTCGGCTATTTTCGGAAATTGCGCGCTTCGTCGGTGTTAGAATTTGAGTTATTTCCCATCTAAAAATGGCTGAAAAGTTAAAATCCATATCTTTGAAAAGAAAGATTGAGCTATTACAAGAAGTGGAAAATAGTGTCAAAAAGAAAATGGAAATAGCAAAGGAATTCGACATTCCAAAATCAACGCTTTCAGGAATCATAAAAAATAAGGATCGGTACAGAAAAATGTTTTATGGTGGACACGTTGATTGTCACAGAATGAAGAACCGAAAAGCGGCGTGTGATGTGGTTGACACGGCACTCCCAAAATGGTTCACCATGGCGAGATCAGCAAATGTTCCTGTAAATGGACCTATATTAACTGCAAAGGCAGAAGAGTTAGCACTTCTGGAAAGTCGTACTGGCTGGAAATGTAGTCCTGGCTGGTTGGGTCTTTTAAAAAACGGCACAACATTACTTACAAAGCCGCGGTAGCATAGTGGTTAGTGCACTGGCTTCCTAGCGCAGTAGTCTATGGTTCGATCCCCAGATGAGGTGGGAATTTTTAAGGCCACAAACGGGTACCAGAGCAACCATGTGAAGGTTAAGGAGGCCGGCGTGATGCCAACCACATCACCCCTAGTGTGCAGACGGTCAAGAAAATATGGGCCTAACACCATATTCCCAATATGCCTCAATGGGCGTGTAACAGGTTCCTTTACCTTTTTTTGTGTGGGGAAAGGCATTCTGTTAATGAAACGACTACCGAGTCATGGACGGAGGAGGTGCTAAAACCAGCCATGAGTAGGTATAATTCCGTTGATGTGTTTAATGCTGATGAAACTGGATTGTTTTGGAGATTGCTGCCTGACAATACTTTTTCCTTCAGAAATGAATAGTGTCATTGGGGAGGGGGGGGGGTGGGGGGCGGGGGAAAGGGGGGGGGGGGGGTGGGGGGGGGGGGGGGGGGGGGGGGGGGTGGGGGGGGTGGAAAGAAAGAATCACAATTGTTGTGTGTACAAATATGGATGGTTCAGATAAATTGCCCTTACTTGTAATCGGTAAATTAAAAAATTCACGATGTTTTAAAAGTTTGAAAAAATTGTGTGTTGATTATGCAGCTAATTCAATAGCCTGGATGACATCAGACATTTTCACCAAGTGGCTATATGCATTTGATCATTCTATGGAACGTCAACATCACAAAGTTCTTTTGGTGCTTTACAACTGTTCAGCCCACATAAATGTTCAAAATCTAAAAGCAACAGAACTTTTATTTTTACCAACCAAATGCGACATCCAAACTTCAGCCTTGTGACCGAGGTATTATTCAAAATCTGAAGGTTCATTATAGGTCAGCAATGTTGTCCAAACTTGTAGGTCACATTGATGCAGTACAGAGGAAAATTACAGACTTTTTCATTTAAGAGTGCTTTATCATTTAAGAGTGTGCAAATTCTAGAGATAATGATGACTGTGGGTTAACGGTACAAACTATTTCACAGTTGGAAGTTTCAATTGCATGGATAAAACTAACATGTATATAATGCCGGCTGGATGCCAAGATGATTTAATTTATCATTTCTTTGAATTTAAAGATGTCATGGAAAGACATTTTTATTAACTCAAATACGGGTACTAAGATACAGAGGAAAATTGCAGCTTTTTCATTTCAAAGTGTAAAAAGTGCTGTTATTCTCTAGATATTTGTGCCAACTTTGTACATTAACAATTTTGGTGATTTACATATTTTCTGTGTCATACATCTGCCATATTCAACGCTAATTCGTTATTGTATTGTACGTTGTAAATGCATTACCATATGCTTGAACTCTTATCTGATAAGAGGAATTTCTGATAAGAAGAACTATTTCTTGGGTCCCTGGTGAGTTCTCCTTATCAGGTCTGCACTGTATTCTTACTTGACGGTAAGGCAGAATAAAGTTATTTGTAGAAATTAATTAACATGTCGGCCACATAGTTTATTGTGCGCCATATTCGGATACTGCCTATGGGAAAGATTAATGTCACGACACCCTAAGTAGGAATGCAGTTTTATTGTGAAATTGTGTCAAATGTGTTTGTAAATTTGCCATAACATTTTACGACTGTAAGTCCAAAAGAGAAGAAAAGTAATATTGGCTTCTGGAGTGCCACAGTGTTCAATTAACATCTGACACCACACCTAGAAGTTGAAAAGAAATAAATGACCAGTCACAGGATTTGGGCACCCCTACTGATAGTATGGAAGACAAGCAATGCTTCAGGGACAGAGGTCGTGAAGTTATGTGTAACAGAGGAGAATACACATCCCTGATTACACTAGTCAACAACCAAAATGTACCAGAAATGAAAATAGCTGATCTTAACTAATTTTTGTGTGCTGAAAACGAAAATGACATTTAAAAATGTTGATTGGCTCTAGTTTTCAAGATATATGCTACTAGTTTATTTAATTACGGTCAATTTATATATATGACGCAACTGTTGTTGGCGATTGCATAATTTGTTCTAATGACCAATAAAAATGTAACTAGAAGTTGATGATGCAATCCTACCTATGATTACATCACCTTTGTGTATAAATATCTTATCTCTGATAAAAATTTTGCCATTAGTTAGTGCATTTGTCCTTATCAAAAGTATCGTAGTTAGAAATGCCTAGGACATGTGTGAACAGTGCTAATAATTTCTGTTATATATGTGGTGAGGTGATATTTGTATCACAAAAACGAAATATAACTACAAGTATAAGAATACTTGTAAAGTGATTAAGAAGGCGGACAGTTTGTATTTTGGCTGCAGAATAGGAGATCAAGATAAGAGCTGGACGCCACTGTCAAGAACCTACTTATACTGTGGCTTTTAACACATGAACACTTCCATACTTGGCTCGTCCCGCTAGAAGACGACCACAGCATACAATAGGTGACAATAAGTAAGTTTAACACCTTTAACAAGTAAGCTTCCTTTTATTAATAATTGCACACACGGAAGCCACACACGGCTCGCAATACATATGGAATACAACTGAACATAAATGTCAATGCAGCTTGCACTACTAACAACTTAATCTATCAGTATCATACCCACTGATATGGCCCTACTGGATGAATATCACAATGACTTTTGCTCACCAGCGAAACCCTGTGCTATGACAAAGCAATACTTAATCACAAAGAACTCATCATCAACGGTCTAAGAAAATGCCACTAGATAATACACCATCACTCTAGAATTATGCAATTTAATCAGTTTTCCCAAAGTGCCAGAATCATTTTCAGCTGCTTCCACTGATGAAGAAGAGGACATTGGTGGTCCTGAACCATCAACTTCAAGCGACCCAGATTTTGAGCAAACTGCATCCTCTAAACCACACTTAATAACCCAAGGTGAACTGAATGATCTTGCAAGAGATCTGAATTTACCGAAGAACAAGGCGGAGCTTTTGAGTTCCAGATTGCAACAGTGGAATCTCCTGGCAGAAGATGTTACAATTTCTGTGTATAGGAACCGCCAGAAGCCGCATTTTACATTCTTTTTCAAAGAGGGTGACCTTTCTGCGTGTCACAACATTTCTGGTTTAATGGCAGCCCTCAAAATCAATTACATACCGGAAGAGTGGAGGCTTTTCATTGATTCATCCAAGATGAGTCTTAAAGCTGTTTCGTTGAATAATGGTAATGTGTTACCGTCAATTCCAGATGGTCACGCAGTTCATATGAAAGAAACGTATGAAAACATTAAGCAGCTTTTGAAGTGTATAAACTACGATCATCATCTTTGGTCACTTTGCGGTGACTTAAAAGTGGTCGCTCTTTTGCTTGGACTACAGGGTGGACACACCAAGTACTGTTGCTTTCTCTGTGAGTGGGATAGCCGTGCACGAAGTGACCATTACATCAGAAGACACTGGCCAATCAGGTAGTCATTGCAGCCTGGCAGTAAGAACGTTGAGAACCCAGCACTTGTCGACACCAGCAAGATTTTGTTGCCACCCTTGCAAATTAAGCTGGGTCTCATGAAAAACTATGTCAAGGCAATGGAGAAAACAGATGAGGCTTTCAAATACCTCATCAGAAAATTTCCAAGACTGAGTGAAGCTAAAATAAGAGAGGGAGTATTTGTTGGTCCGCAAATTCGAAAACTTCTTCATGATGACGAGTTTCTTTGCGTGTTGCATGGCAAGGAAAAAGCAGCATGGCTAGCATTTAAGTCAGTGGTGGACAATTTTCTTGGAAACAACAAATCTGATATTTACAATGAAATTGTAGAAAATCTCCTTCTGAAGTATAAGATTCTTGGCTGCAACATGTCTTTGAAAATTCATTTTCTGGATTCTCATCTGGATTTCTTTACGTCAGACTGTGGAGCGGTCAGTGATGAACATGGTGAACGATTTCACCAGGACATTGCTGCTATGGAGACCAGGTATCAAGGCAATTGGAGTCCTTCAATGCTTGCTGATTACTGTTGGACTGTGACAAGAGACACCTCATCAATTGACTACAAGAAGCAAGCAAAGAGAGCTCGAACAGCGACTGAATAATGACGAAATGGGTTCAAATGTGCCTTTTTACAACATAATATGTGAACTTTAAATAATGTTTTTATTTTTTTAATCATTTTATGTTGAAATATCAATTAATTGAGTA
Source organism: Oreohelix idahoensis (assembly GCA_024509875.1). Classification (NCBI taxonomy): domain Eukaryota; kingdom Metazoa; phylum Mollusca; class Gastropoda; order Stylommatophora; family Oreohelicidae; genus Oreohelix; species Oreohelix idahoensis. Next base: position 386,983 of record JAMPIV010020373.1, read on the forward strand.
TGTAACCACAATTTTTATAATGCTAAAGTAGAAAGACTAGCTGTTCACCCCAGAGAATTAAACAAGCATACATTATTTGTATTACTGTAATGTAAATTCATCATTTAAAAAAAAGCCCAGAGCCAATTGGTGAATTTCATTATGATATTTGAAATCAGCATGTCAAAATCAATAAGAAATGGTATATTTAATTTCTGGTACAAATAACTTTTGAAAATTTGTTGACTAGTGTTATAGAAGATGGAGATAAGATCTGGTGCAAATGGTCAGCACACGTGTCTGACCCAGGTAAGCGTACTTTCAATTAGTTGTGGAATTATTATAAGACAGGCATTATAGGGAGGGAATGTTCCTTCTCATTACAGGTCATATCACCATTTAAAAAGTTGTGCAACTATCCTGGAGAAGACAGAAATTGCAGGCAGTGGACGCTCACAATATCTGCTGAGCTACAGGCCGTCTTTTCTTCCAGAAGGCAGCACTATCTGTGTGATCATATATACAGTTGGGAGCAACTAGTCTCAGACAGGCAATTAAGCTAAGTCCCTTACAAGGGCACGTGAAAGCTCATTCACATAAATAAAATAGCAATCCACAACATAGATTTCCTGACCTGGGGAGGATGTAGAAAACAGATCTTCAAACAAGAGTTTAGTTACAAGTTCAAGTATTTAAAAAAGACTGTGAGGTGCCCAAGAAAGTGACATACAAGTCATGAACACTTTTCAACATATTGATTTCTATACTGTAAAATAAAAACTTTTCCTGAGTTTGATACTTCCTGTCCAAACATTGAGGTACAGGAAGAATAAAACCATATATATATATATATATATATATATATATATTATAATATATATATATATATATATATATATATATATTATATATATATATATATATATATATATATATATATAAAATATATATATATATAATATATAATATATATCATGTATATATTATATATGTATATATATATATATATATATATATATATATATATATATATATATATATATATATATATATATATATATATATATATATATATATATATATATATATATATCTACAACCAGCCTTACTTCATTATTTTTACTAAGTTAAAGTTCTGTTTTACCATTTGTCATACATCATAATAATTGCATTACCCTAGACACTTGCCATACACACCCTCACAGATTCTTTAGTCAGGTGAGATCTCGAGAGGTGACAGTTAGGGACCCAGAGACTTTCAACATCATCCTCCTTTACTCTGGGAACTTGCATAGTCTGACCTCACCTTGATTGTCTATACACCCTTACTCTGTTCAGAGAAGGGGGTATTGCTCATAAGACCAGTCCCTTACCTGGCACTATTCTAGTGTCATCTGACACATCTAATTGTCCAAGGGAACCTATATTCTATACTCTAAAACCTCTTACCACAGACGCATTAAGGAGAAAACAAGTTTATGTAAATTTAGCAAAGAAGAAGAAAAAGAGCGAATTATTGAACAGATACTGCTTAGCACACCAATGCCAGAGTTCCAGAAATGGCTACTGAGCCAGAGTGATACACTAACTTTACAACAACTTCTGGATGAAGGCAGGAAACATGCGGCACTAAAACTAAATGTTAAACAAATTCAGCAAGGTACATTAGCAGCCCAGGTGGATGCAGTAAAAAGCTATAAACCTAAACACAACAAAGCAACTGGTACTAAGCAACAAGAAAAACACAATACAGGCAGGGGTACTATGTGTAAATGCTGTGGCCTAAACCACATACAAAACCACTGTCCAGCTAAAGACTCTACATGTCATTACTGCAGAAAGAGGGGCCACTAGAGACCATTTGTTTCAAGAGGAAACGAGACAATGCTCAACACAAACTTCACAGTAGAGAGTCATCAAAACAAACACATTCTATGATGACTGAAGACTTTGACTCCAGTGAAGAAAGTGATCCTTCCACTTTTGATATTGTGAAGGTACTAACTTTCAGTAACGAACCAGAGAAAACAGGCTTTCTGCAAGGTACAATTCAGAATACCAGTGATTAAAATGCACACAGAAAGATATTTTCGTTTCAAGATAGACACAGGTGCCCAAGGAAACACTTTACCTATATGAATATTCAGACAGATCATGCCTGACAAGGTGAAAGAGCAAGGATTTCCCACAAGGGATGTGAAAAGTAGGAGTGGCAAAACAAAGCTAAGAGCTTACAATGGAACAAATATAGACTTTTTTGGAGCAATAACACTTGAATGTTCATACAGAGACTGAATGTACATCGTCAACATTTTACTTGGTAGATGTTGAAGGACCTGCAATTTTAGGTGTACCAATGTGCGAAAAGCTGAGTATGGTAAACATTTCAAGCATACATAAATTTCACTAATGACTGGAAGATTAAACACACAACATCATCGCCTAGATACCCTAAATCTAATGGCTTCATTGAGAGACAAATACAAACTATCAAGTCAGTCATGAAGAAAACAAGAACAGAAGATGTAAACCTATAACTCTTGAGATGGAGAACGACACCCATTGACAGTAAAATTGACACCAATAGACAGTAAGATTGACACCCATAGACAGTAAGATTGACAGTCCAGCAGAACTCATGTTTGATAAAAGAATTAAAGACCTTCTACCATCTAAGGTCCACTTCCGTCCACAACATAAAGACAGCACATATGATCGACTAAAGCATCGTCAGCAAGTTCAGAAATCCAATTGTGACAAATGTGCTAAAGAGTTACCACCATTATATCATGGTCAGCATGTGACTACTGTGACGAGTAGGATGTATGTGGGTGGATGTAGAAGATCAGACTACACTTATACACCGCTCGTCTAGCTCACTGTCTAAGGAGTAATACACGAACTCCAACAACCATATCAATCTCCGTGAATATATTATATCACAAATAAGTCACAATGGGCGCAGGGCCATTACAGTCATTGGAGACATAACACATTCCGAGTAATCTACAATCACTCTGATTCTCGGAATATCTACAGCCGCAAAATAGGATACTTCACAAATCCACTGCACAACTCTGGCCCTCTACTCGCGCACTACTATAGACATCCACCTTTCTCTTCTCTACGCTCTTCGCTGTCTCCTGTCTACTCTCTACTGACTCAACACACGTCTCTCTCTGACTGCCCCCTTTCACTCCTATTCCCCAAACACGTGAAAACCTTCCACACTCCACTGAGCTTCATTCACGCCTAACTATAGCTAGCAGCTTGTCTTGATCTCTGCTCACAACATTGCTTGTAGCTAAATTATTACAAGGCAAGCATTCCCAACTCACAACAACTCAAATGACTAATAAACTCCCGTTGGAGCATGAGAATATTCACACATGCAAAAACCCCCTCAAAACACTCCGTGACAACTACAACAATGGCACATGGTCAAAAGCAACAATCATTTCCAGAAACCTTGAATCCAGGAGCTATACCTTAAGACCAGACAGCAGCTACCACCTCCTGAGGCGAAACAGAGTAGACATAAGAGAAATCCCACAGAACACAACAGAGATGAAAATTCCCAAGCTTTCAACAGGCAATGCAGTAACTCCAGACCTTGTAACCCACAGAACCAACAAGCACAATGGACGAAATCACAACCAACTCTAGCTAAACCAGGAACTTCAGCAGAACCACCAACCCTTTACACCACTCGTTCTGGCCGTACAGTGAAACCTCCTAGCCGATACAGACAGTGACTTATATGCTTACACTGAACATTACACATAGGCCTACATATCCTTTTTCACATTAAACATTTTGTGTAATAGCTTTTCCCAAACGTAGTTTAACACAAGTTGATTCTTGTTGTTGAGTGAACATTCTATATCTATATTGGCATTCTTAGTTTATCCTAAATATGTGTTATTCCTTTTCAGTGGAAATGTTTGCACACTTTTTTTTTCTTCAAAAAAGGGGGTGTATGCGATATAAATTAAAATACGAAACTACACATGTACGAGCATTAGGAAATAAAGTTCAATGGCGGTAAAGAGTTACTGTGTGTATTGTGAAACTTATGTGTGCGTGTGAAGAGGACGTAGTAAAGCTTAGGCCTATATACATACATAATAACATTACAGGGGTTAGGGTTGGAGTTAAGGTTAACCCTAATCCTAACTGTAAATGCTACGAAACAACTTATAACTAAACATATTCTGTGCGGAGCAAAAAAGCACGATTCCTATGTTTCACTGAAATTGTGCCATGTATATCCTATCTTTATCAAATTATTGCTGAAGCTGCGAGTAGTTTTCTTGTTCACCAATTACACTTTGCTAACATGAATTCGCGCTGATAAGCATTAATTTCTACAATACTTGAACCTGTATCAGCTAAAGTTAAAACTCTGTCACTCTTATTGTACAGATGGGCACAGCGCAGCAGCAGTGAGAGTTAAGAAAACTTCCATTCAATTATGCAGTGTCCTGAGATTAATTTTGATGACATTCCGTCGTCAGTTAGTGAATTTTTCACTCCAGAAGAGTTTGCTGCTATCACTGATTATGAGAGGAAGCACTTAAGTAATCTGCGACAAAATTTTGAGGCCCTTCGTCGTGCCGGTAAGTATAAACAAAGTAAATATTTAGCATCCCTTTCATTCAAAGCTGCCCTAAAAGTTTGATCTACTAGTGCATGGAAAAAACAAATTACTGATCTGTTGAGGTAGTCCGCCTGCCTGTGAGATTTCGAGTTATATCTTAAAAAGGTTCTTTTTTTTTTTAATCGATGAAAGTATTCCGTTACAACCTAAGGGGTTATCAAAACGATCATAGTAAAGTTATAAATTGTGGCAAAATACGTTTTTTAAAATCCAGTAGGCCATCTTGCATTTGTGCAGAAGGGTGTTAATTTATAATAATCCAAATTACTAAAATTAAGTTAATTTTATGCAATATATATATATATATATATATATATATATATATATATATATATATATATATATATATATATATATATATATATATATATATATATACTTAATTTTACCGGAGCAACACACAGTTTCTCATATTTTTAAACAGATAATAGGACCAGATGGCATATATGAAAAAGGACTGGTCAAAAATAATTTCAGTAACAGACAGATATTAACATTCAAGACAAAAAACATAGAGCATGTGAGTCAATAGATGCAATCCAATATAATACTGCTTCTTGTAGTTTAGTGTGCAAACTTGGACAATGGACAATGATATAAGTGGGAAGACAAGGAAACATCAAGAAATCAACAGAAAATAATGTCTGAGTATACCATCAAGGCAAGTTACATAAAGTCTTTCATGTATAGATGGCACAGGTGCTCCCATGTCTTAGTTAGTAGTCTGACTCTATAGTTCACACAAGCACAATATGAATTCCATTGCATCCTGGGTGTTATGTATAGTCTTCACTATTGTATGGTGCAAAACAAATCCCACTAAACAAGCAGTTAGAAGACAGAATGCTGAAGCTTTTAAAATACAGTAGGATTGTATGGAAACACAAACAAAAAGGTCAGAAGGAAATCATAAATAAAAGGAGGACAACATGAAACAGATACCATATTTTTGACATTTTAAAAAAAAGTACTGCTTATAACAAAAATGGAAGGAAATGTCAAAGCCACATTGGCTGATCTGATATGTTGTTTTCTATTAATTTCCTTTCCATAACGTACAAATATTCTCAGTGAATATAATCATCACCACCGTCATCATCATTGCCATTATCATCAGCTCCTTTCTCTCTCATTATGATGCATGAACTTCACCTATGCAGATGGGTGAGTTGAGGAACCCTACGTCAGAGCACGTGTTGTTGCATCACTGGTTTCTGTAACAATTTCTCTTTGAATGTGATGATAGTTTCTATGTATCTAATGGAGTATTCAGTTACACAATTTGTAAAATCATATTTTCCTGTTTTAAATAGTCATAAGTTTTTTTGGTATTTGTTTTTTGCTAGGGGTATTCACTCTTAGTGTTGTATTTTAAAAAAATAAACAAGACAACAGATTTAAACAGAAGCATCATTTACCATGGTTGACCTCCAGGTCAGTTCAACTAAAGTGAGTGTCGGCTTTTGCTGAGTTTATTACGTTGTGTAACAATGAGGTTTTTTTCAAGTATTTATGTAAATACATGAAGGGAGGCATCAAAGAAGAGTTGGCAACTAAAAAAGCAGCAGCTGGGAGACTTTTTCAGGCCATAAATCAAGGATTCCTCAGCAAGAGAGAAGTTGGTAAGAAAACGAAGATGGATGTATACAGCTCCTCCTATGTCCCAGTCTTGACGTATGGATGTGAGTCATGAGCAATGACTACAACCCACAAAAGCCAGATCGAGACCTCAGAAATGAGATATTTGAGGAAGGTAGTTGAAGTAACAAGAAGAGACATGGTCCAACCAGATGATACATCAAGGCCTAAAATCCCACTCCCTGCAGACCCAAGTAGAACAGTCCCAACTAAGATGGTTTGGCCATGTTTGCAGAATGGGAGAAGATCAGCTACCACAACAAGCTTGGGAAACTAAGAGCCAGGGATCCAGACCTCCAGGATGACTCAGAGTCCGCTGGGAGGACAACATTAGACAATCTTTGAAGGACCGAGGACTAGAATGGAACCAGGCCAGGAGGAGGACAGCCAATAGGATAGTCTGGCGCTATCTCTTCCAAACCTCTACACCTAAATATTGAACAAATATTTGTGGTGGCCCTAGTATTTGATTGTGTTTAAAGCACTATTTTCTTGCCTCTAGGTCTACAAGTTAGTCCACCCGAGTTCATGCTTACAAACACATCAGAGAAAGAGAGGAACAAATTGATAAATCCTCCATTTTTAGAATCATCTGATGGGTCTGATTCAGAATGGACTCCAGCTCTAGAGAAAGCCATTAAACCTCGAAGTAAGTACAATTCCTTTTATCCTTATTGTGGAATTTGTCTGTGACTGTCAGCGAGAACATAATGTTTATGTTTTATTTCACATTTCTTTAATGACTTTCCATAAAACATTTTCTCTGGTGTATCTTTTTCACAGTGTTCTTGAAGCATTTGAAGTTTGTTGATTACATTAAATTATATTTAATTTCACTCTTCTGATACATAATTTCAGGTAGGCTAATTGTTGTATTCTAAGGTCGTTTCATTTATTTGCTTACTGTTGCTCTATTTCACTTATAATTTACTTTTCTTTTAGTAGTTAACTACCATTGCTGAATGAAAATTTATGTTTTATATTTTTTTTACTAACAATAAGGTACTGATTTCTACTACCAGCAAACAGAAACAGTTCAATGAAAATATATATACTCCTGCTCTAAGTGGTTCCCAAGTCTGTGGAGACAAAAAACATGAAATGACCTCTACCCATCCAGTGGTGTCATCAAAGTTAATTTAAAAAAACTGGGCATTGGCAACTCCATAATATGAAATAGTTTGCCACAGAAACCACTACTACCAATGCTTACAAGCCATCTGACTCGGGTCTGTTCACAAGGAGGCCACTGGAATAATGGTCCCATGCTCCCCAAAGAGTGTAATAGGCTACGATGGAGAGATTTATACTCAGATAAATTTATATTTGGCTGTCAGACATGGAGGACAGCAATACTGATAATCAAGAAGTTATATAGGTTAACATTTAGGACTGTAACAGTATGACAAGACTGAAACTGACCAGCAAATAGCATGAAACAAGGCTTGAGGAAACACATATTGGAGGCACATAGTACATACAATGAGAAAACTATCAACTAGTATCACATGAGACAAATGCAACAGGACTGATATTCCAGCTATGATTACTTTGTACATACAATATTAACAACATCTCTGTCTTGTTTGTTGATTCTGAGATCTTTTGTAAAGTTTTAGGAGAACTAAGAAAGTATTCACGAGTTAATTAAGAAAGTAACAGGAACCAGAAATTCATTCAGACTACAGAGGAGGTCACTCAAAAACATTCACACTAATTTGGTTTAGATTTACTATATTTGGACTGAGTTGATGGGGGAGGGAGGGGGGGGAGAGAAGGTACTGTATTTGGGTATTGGACATCTGACTTTATTGTCTTGAATAAGTACACCATATGTTCTAATTATAACCCATCAAGGGTTGAACAGGATACTTTATTTTACTTTTTTTTAATTCAGACTACTGAACACTTTTACACAAAAGTCTTTAGTGTGCTTTTTTCTTTCATGGTACACCTATTGAATAGTTCTGCAGAACTAGAAGTGTCAAAAAAGAACATGGGCTGTCACCTTCTGTTTTCAGCATCATTCTTAAGAGTATGATGTTGGAGCAGATTACCAGCTATTAATATTCTGATGGCATAGATTGAACCAAGATATCAGCTCTCATGTATTATTGAAATTATGATTTCTCACCTCACCAGGTCTTTGCATAACATGTCTGTGTAAATACTCATTTTATGGACAAATGCTTTATAATACTTACTTAGTCGTTCCCCTTCTACCGTGAGAGGTTTGGGAGAGAGAGAGCGTCAGACTATCCTATCGGCTGTCTTCCTCCTGGCCTGGTTCCATTCTAGTCCTCGATCCTTCAAAGATTGTCTGATGTTGTCCTCCCAGCGGACTCTGGGTCATCCTGGGGGTCTGGATCCCTGGTTCTTTGTTTCCCATGCTTGTCGTGGTAGCCAATTTTCTCCCATTCTGCAGACATGGCCAAACCATCTCAGTTGGGACTGTTCTACCTGGGTCTGCAGAGGGTGAGATTTTAGGCCTTGACGTATCATCTGGTTGCGGACCATGTCTCTTCTTGTTATTTCAACCACCTTCCTCAGATACCTCATTTCTGAGGTTTGGATCTGGCTTTTGTGGGTTGTAGTCATTGCCCATGACTCGCATCCATATGTCTATAATACTGCTATTGCATGTGAGAATGTAGCAGTACCTTTGATTACATATATGTGTGTATGTATAAGGTGATACTTCACAATATGAAGGTGTAGGCAAGAATTTACTGACACTTTTTGTAAAACATTGCTGTTTTTTTCAAACCTGTGGACATTTTTGTGCTTTTAGTATGTGTATGGATGCCAAGATAATATGCAAACTGAGATGAAGGGCAGAATGTTAGATGGATTAATGTGCACAATTATTAGCCCTTTTAAAATCAAGTTTGTTGATTTATTCTTCTGACTGTACTACATGTGGGTCTAATGTCCTGAGAGCACAATGATTACTTTCTTTGATACTCTCTGCTACTTCCTTGGGAGTACAGGCCTTTTGTCTGCTCATAATAAGCCCTCCTAGCCTTCTCCATCTGTTTAAGTTCTGTCCAAAGCTTCTCTCATTGTGTTCTCTTGATCTATTCTCCATCTGTTTAAGTTCTGTCCATAGCTTCTCTCATTGTGTTCTCTTGATCTATTCTCCATCTGTTTAAGTTCTGTCCATAGCTTCTCTCATTGTGTTCTCTTGATCTATTCTCCATCTGTTTAAGTTTTGTCCATAGCTTCTCTCATTGTCTTCTCTTGATCAATTCTCCATCTGTTTAAGTTCTGTCCATAGCTTCTCTCATTGGGTTCTCTTGATCTATTCTCCATCTGTTTAAGTTCTATCCATAGCTACTCTCATTGGGTTCTCTTGATCTATTCTCCATCTGTAAGTTCTGTCCATAGCTTCTCCCATAATATAGTATGCAAGATAAATGAGAGTGGAAAGGGCAGAATGTAAGATGGGCCTGCATGCCCAATTCTTTACCCTTCGAAAATAAAGTTTGTTCGTTCGTGTTCTCTTGATCTATTCTCCATCTAAGTTCTGTCCATAGCTTCTCTCATTGTCTTCTCTTGGATCTATTCTCCATCTGTTTAAGTTCTGTCCATAGCTTCTCTCATTGTCTTCTCTTGATGTATTCTCCGTGTGTTTTTTTTTTTTGGGTCTCCCTCTGTTTATTTAACCTTGGGAATTTCAGAATAAAGGAGGGTAAGGAGGCTCTGGAGGTAAAGGATACCGTTGCAGGCCCATTGAGGCTTATTTGGAATATGGTTTTAGGCCCATATTTTCTTGACAAAACAGCACACTAGGGGTAATATGGTCAGCATCACACCGGCCACCTTTAACCTTCCCAGAGTTGCTCTGGTATCCAATTCATGAGGCTAGGCCACAACAAGCACTGCCTATATTATACTTGTACCAATATAATCTAGTCAGTTTTCTTGTCTTCACTTAGTCAACAGGAGGAAAAGATCATTCATTCCTCCCAACAAAATTTGTCCAGGAAACAATGTGGAAGGGACACAAAATACATCAGTACCATCAAAACAAAAGAAACAGGTAATGCAGAATGTGTGTAATAAATGTGTCTCCTACAACAATAATTAGTGGAAAAAGTGAAATGTACATAACAATAATAAAAATCAATTCATCTATTTTGGAGGAATACAACTAATATTGCTATAAACACTACATATAGAAGTGCCAGTCTCAAATGCAATTACCTGGTAATTTTTGTGCAGATGAGCTAAAAAAATTAAATGCTAAAATAGTTTATCACTATTTGATAGATTATAATTGGATCATAATATATTCAGTATCATGTATTCAAATTCCAAAATTCAGTTTTTTTTCCCCAATTAATAAAGGAAAAACTATCCTGTTCAACCTCTAATGCAATGTTTCTTAATTTGTGGTCCATGAACCTCTTGGTCTATATATTTCTCTTTGAAATACTCGTTAATTTTGAACTGGCAAATCTAGATCTTCAGATATTGTGATGAATAAACACATCACCTCTGGTAAAAATGTCCATAACTGAAAGAATAACATGATGCTGTTTTCTGACACTGATTACTAAGGTTAATATTATAAAACGGTGAAAATTAATGCAGAGATAATAGTTTGCATGAAGTTATTTCACACAAAATTATTACAGTCCTGGGGTATCAAGAATGCATGTATAATTATTTAACACATTAACTACCGCAAGCCGCTGTCAGCGGCTCACAAAATAATCACATTTGTACCGCAAGCCGCTCAAAGCGCCAATCTAATTTTAGTAATAAAACGAATGAAAAATGTACTGAAACACTTTCTGATCTGGTTTGAGATTTTAAGTTGCCACCGGAAAACAAATTCCCAAAGCATGGTTGTTGTAGAACACTGGAAAATTGATATTATGTTCATATTTTTCAGAGTTTTGGGTTAGTTACCAAATCGTGTAAAACTGTTTACCGTGGCAACTAGTGATAGGACTACAAAAAATGCGTGTACATCTCGTCTAACGGCTGAATAGGATAGAAATGTGTTTCAACAATTGACTGATAGATCTAGCGACGAGGACAAGAGTGAAAACGGTGTGCACATTGTTTGAAATTGTGATTTTGATAGAGATGGGGCGTAAGCAGTTATAATTGTGAAAATATTGCAAGTCCTCGGCCATCGTAGGGCCGTTAAATAGCAACAACCTCTATTAGAGTTACAACTGGTGTTTATTGTAATAGTACATTTATTTATCTTTAAAATGACGTGTAATTCATAAAAATCTGTAAACAATTACGAAAACTACAGCTTACTTCGTGCAAACAACCTACAGGATGAAAATGGGAAAAAAATTTAATTCGGCCACAGTGTGTTTTTCAATTTGGTAGTTAATGTGTTAATTTAAAAAAAATAGTAAGCATGAAATCAGATGGGGTTTACCATCACAGGTAAGGCAGTTTAACCTCACATAAAACAATATTTATTACCTTGGGGTTAGAGCTTAGGTCAGGGAACTATAAATATATAAAGAACTGCTTATTCAGAGCACCCAAGAGGACATGTGTCGTGAAATATTCTAATTCACATATATAAATTAATAGGAAAATGCAAAGCCTAATAAATAAATTAAATAAAAGGAAGAAGAATGGTAAAGAACAGTGCTGTCACAATGACTGTACTCGAAATCCCCCTTGTTTTCTACTTCGTCGGCAAATTGTAACGCTTTCACGTTGATAGTAAAAGCCTACTGTATTATTACCCGCTTTCTTCAATGAAACGTGTGCTGTATTTCTTGGAAAAATAGTGAGATACGCAAGCTGAACAATGACCTAATTTTAATATTTCATTCATTCCATTTTATACACGGCGTAACTAAAGACAGATGGACTAAAGGATAGAGAGAAGGGAGAGGCATAAAGCCGAACACGTGCAACACTAAACACGCGTCGCGCAATACACAATTACTACTATCACGCGTGTAAGGCCACATGCACTAACTTTTTCGGACGGACAGTGATAAAAACACTAACCTTCCCAGAGTTAGGTTTTTAAATCCTGAAAAACTCTTATTAGGAAAGATGACAATAGATGGGTTTACGTTTGAAAACATTACAGTACCCAGACAGCACATCTTCGAAACAGGAGATAGAAGAAATTGCATATTGTGAACGCAGCATATTAGCTCTATTAAATATATATATTTGGGTTCCTTAGGGTTTGCTGACAAAGAATATGTAAAACGTTATGCAAATAGTCTAGGAATTAACAAGTTATAGCCAAAATAAAATGATGGTGCTGTCAGACAACACCCAAAATCAGAATCGCTCAGTGGTAGATTTTTTTTAAACCACCATTGTACGGGAAATGGGCCACAAGTTACATTTGAACTGATTGGCTGGAATGATATGTAAGGCTAAACACGATTAGTCGGACTATAAATGCTATCCTTGGTTGTTAGGGGAGACGTAGGAAGGAAAAATTTTTTCAAACACTTGTCGAAACGTGGCTCCATTGGCCAGACTCGCTGATATAATCACTTAGGAGCGTTAGTTCGAGACCACTAGTTCAAATAAGCTTGATAAAGCAATAGTGCGTTGAAGCCAGCTCATATTTTTGCTAAATAAAAGCCTGGAACATAAGCAGATGGGAATTTGTGCCAGTATTTGTGCCAGAATTCATTGCTAGTCAACGTATCTGTGTTTATTCTATGAATTGTGGTAAGCTTGAAACATTCAGTATCTTTTAATGAAAATTGAATGTGAATTGTTAATTTATGCCTGTATATATGTGTAGTTCAGTAGCAAACATGATGTAAAGCCTATAATGCTCCAGCCTGAACAGAAGGTGTCGGAGGAAAGTAAAACGGCATGGAATGGCCAAACAGTACACTGACACCTAGATGATTGACTAGAAAGAAATAATGCTGGAAGTGCAGAGGCGTAGTAACCATTAAGGAGGTTACTACTGGTATAAAGTATTTCAGATGAAGCTGACAGTTGGCCTAACGCTCTGAACTCAATGTTTGTGATGTATTGTGCTCAGTGTAAAAAGAGAGTATAAATTAGTTATGAAGTAGAAGGTACATCCTTCTTGTTTTCAGGGACCGTGGTCTTGATGGTATTGAGCATCACCTGGTCAGAGCTTTGCTGAATCCAGAGTCGGACAGCATACTCCTTGGTCCATTTAGCTATCAGTGAGGTGTCTCCAGAGCACAGGGGAGAAATCGAGCAGAGGAGTCTTTTCCTGCCGCCATCACGCAAGATAAGCTGATGTGGCCAGCTGAGCTCAACATTATGTGCCCCCATCTTAAAATAACATTGTAACATAAACTTAAGAGGGGAAGTAAATTGTTTTAATACCAGGAACTGAGAACATCTCCAATACTAGTTCCCATAGAAACAAACTATTGAAGTCATGATGACAAATACCAACAGAGCTTGAACAAAACAAAACCAGTATTACCTCATATTACTACTACACAACTGACACACATAGGATACTATTAATAATATATGTCACTACAAGATTCATATTGATAAATTCTGTACATATAACTTGTAATTAAAATTGATTGTGATTCCTGGTTCCCTTTGTATTTGAATCAGGACACATATTCATTCATGACAGCACTGAATACATATTGTTATTTGAAAAGTTATCAGTGACTCCTTTAAGATATCCTTGTAGAGTGTTTTATGTATGTGAGTGTCACAGTGTTGTCAAGTGTGGTGGAATAAATTAAATTGTTTATCTGTCTGTTGTTGTTATGACTTACACTTCATCCTACACATACCCTAGACATATAACGTAGTCATCACACTATTCCAGAATAATTCTGACTGAGGTATACATATGTGGCAGCAAGTAAGGTTATATATAATACACTACTCTTATTAGATATATATATACCTTCACAGCTGATCTCAGTCAGTACACTAAGTCCCCTATAAATATTTATAACATCCCACTTCACCACATATATTGGGGTCTCGCTCTTGGGATTTTGAATCTTTACCTATTAAAAATATTGGGGGGTAATTCACTTCAGGGAATAATAAGAATTAAAAAGGTATCCTTGGGTGGAATTAAATAAGGTTGAGCTCTCGGTGCCTGTGTTGTCCATTAGATATATATTTAGAGATTGAATTGTTGGTTAGACATTGTATAAATTTACCTGATAGACAATGGCGGACCTGGCCAAATTTCGATCTGCTGCTGTTCAGACTGCAAAAGAGTTAGGATTAGATGGGCAAGTTATGGTTGCCTATGTCACTACGGAATGTGACAAATTTATTGAACGCGAAGAAAGAAGGTTTGAAGCCGAAAGAAAGTTAGAGGCTGAAAGGGAAATTAAGAAGTTACAATTTGAGGCTGAGGCTGAGACTAAGAAGTTACAATTTGAGGCTGAGACTAAGAGGTTGCAGATTGAGGCTGAGGCTAAGAAATTGGAAGCAGAAAGAGAAGACAAAAGATTAGCTGCAGAAAGAGAAGAGAAGAAATTAGCTGCAGAAAGAGAAGAGAAGAAATTAGCTGCAGAAAGAGAAGAGAAGAAATTAGCTGCAGAAAGAGAAGACAAGAAATTAGCTGCAGAAAGGGAAGCAGAAGATAAAAGATTACAAAGGGAACATGAGTTACGACTTAGGGAGTTTGAGTTTCAGGGCCATGCTCCTGAAAATGGTGCCAGTCCCTTTGCCTCTGATGCCACTGCTAGCCAAGGAGCCTCAACCTCAGCTATGAATTTTCATTTAGATCATTTTGTTGAGAAAGACGATGATATAGAGAGCTACCTAAATAGGTATGACTATTAGCTACCACGTATGGGTTAGAGAGAGAAAGGTGGAGCTTAAAGTTATCTCAGGGACTTCGTGGGGCAGCTTATGAAGTTTTTGCAAAAATGAGCAGAGGTGATCAGGAAAATTATGACATGCTAAAGCAGGCTCTTTTGTTAAGATATGAAAAGAATGCAGAATTTTATAGAAAAAAATTTAGGAATGCTAAACTACTGTCAGGTGAAACCTATCACCAGTTCTCTGCACGAATAGAGACATACTTGGAGAAATGGACTTCTCTGGGGAAAACCCAAGATCTTAAGGAAATGGTCCTTATAGAGCAATTAAGAGAGTCCATGGCTCCAGACCTGAGAAAGTTTCTCATGGAACAAGGTGCAGAGAGGCTGGGTGAGTTGCTAAATGTTGCTGAAAGGTATCAAGCAGCTCAAGCAGAGGTAACAGGTAATAAAAAGAAACAGGTGGATAACTTTAGGGCACCACAGAACTTTAATAAATTTGATCCTAGGGATCAAAACAAAGGTAATCACCAGTTTGATAGGCCACGGTATGAAAATAAAAATAAATTCCCACAATTCGATGAAAGGAAATATGATGAAAGAAAATCTTTCAACCAAGGAAAAAGGTGGTGTAAAAATTGTCAGATGGACAATCATGACACTGACCGTTGCAGAAGGAAACCTGTGTATATGGCCACCCTTCAGGTCAGGTCGACCTCAAGACAGGAGGAGGATATTATGTTAGATACCACTCCAGAAGAGATGAGGAAGGCACAGGCTGGGGATAAAACACTCAAGCCTTGTTTCAGAAAATTGTCAACTTGTCATACAACTCCAGGCAAGGGAGATTTTTACATGAAAAACAAGTTGATGTATAGGAAGACTGGAGCTAGATCCAAAGGTCAGGGACAGCTGGTACTTCCTAAAAGATATAGGGCAGACTTAATAAGGAGCCTACATGTGAAACCAGATGGGGACCATGAGAAGATAGGAACCATCATTCAAAAGGTGGCTCACAATTATTATTGGCCCAAAGCAAGATGGGACATTGAGAATTTTGTAGAAAGGTGTAGCATAGCACATGAGGGAACACCCACAAGTGGGAACATGGATCAGGACCTGGACACGCCACGGGGCAAAATTAGGCCTGATAATAAAAAGAAAAATAGATTTGATAAAGTGGACCAAATGGAATGGGAAGCCCCTTTTCACGGACAAGCTTCACTTAACTGTTTTACAATGGCCACTATGCGGAGAGTGCAAAAAGATGTCTTACCCCAGGATAAGCCGAAAATCCCTCAATCGGACTTAAACAAACTGGAGGAAGAGGATGTAGAGAGGAAATCTCTCATCAAGAATTTTAAGTGGGGAGACAACCCCAAGAGAAAAATTGGTAGCGGTCGTTTTATGCATGATAATTCTGGGAAGAAAAATCACCACTATAGAGCTTCGAGTGGAAGAGACCATACCGGTGCATGGACAAATAGGTCCACACAATTAAAGGTCCATATGTAGCTTTGTTAAGAACGTGGACTGATGAAAGGCAGAGGAAAACATTACATCTTCATACCAATATGTGAATGAGCTGACCACTCGTTTAAAAACTGGCTGGAAACTTGCCAATGAAAATTTGAAACAAGCCAGGAAGAAACATGCTGCCTATTATAACAGGAAGGCGAAAGACAGAAATTTGGCTGTGGGAGAGAAAGTACTGCTTCTTTTGCCCGGGAGTCAGAATAAGTTACAAATTGGATGGCAGGGTCCATATACAGTTTTAGAGAAGGTATCTAGAACAAATTATAAGATAGATAAGAAGGGGAAAGAAAAAATCTATCATGTGAATCTCCTGAAGAAATATTTGGAAAGAGAACATCAGGAGGAGACACACTTGTTGACCTTGTCCATCGCCATGGAGATGAAAAAGGAACCACTTTCATCATTTGAGTATCCATTACACCCCTGTGAGACAGCAGCACAGGTGAAACTCAGTACACATATAACGAAAACTCAGAAAGAGAGAGTGCAACAGGTTCTAAATAATCATGCAGAGGTGTTAACAGACCGACCAGGGCATACAAACCTATTGGAATATGATATGAAACTGATAGACCCCACACCTGTCTGTATGAAACCATATTCGATTCCGTTTGCTAAGGAGAAAGCTTTGAAGGAAGAGATAGACTCTCTATTGAAGGAAGGAATTATTTCGCACAGTGAGTCTTCGTATAGTTCCGGTGTTGTACTCTTAAGGAAGCCCTCTGGAGAACATAGACTCTGTATAGATTACAGGAGACTGAATGCTATTACAGAAGGACAGGTGGATCCATTGCCGGATACAAATCAGCTGTTTGCCAGACTAAATAAAGCTAAGTATTTCTCAAAAGTGGATCTGAGTAAAGGATATTATCAGATTCCAGTAAAGCCTGAGGTTAGACCATACCTAGCTTTTAGTACCTCAGAAGGACACTATGAGTTTAATAGATTGCCATTTGGATTGAAGAATGCGCCTAGTGTCTTCTCTAGAATGATGAGAAAATTGTTGGATGTAAACATTTCGGAGGAACGTAATGAATCCCTGAGTTGCCTCTTTGATTGAGGATATTCCGAATGTTTCATACAGGATAATAAGAAGATTATGGGATCCACTACGAAAACTCTGCTTTCACCAGGTATATGTTATCTCCTCATAACGTACATTTTGAGGGAAATATAATGTTCTCTGGACATGTCATTGCGCAGACTCAGAGAAGAGAAATGGTGAATATGGGTTGCGAAGCAGCATTAAGACAAGCACTCACACTTGCGGCTGTTCAGTAACATAACCGAAATATATTATTGGTTGTAGAAGTCTGAGGCAGATTTCATGAGTAGTGCCTACTCTGAATGGACCCAACTACATAAAACCATGATAGCACCACAGCAGAGTAAAGTCAAGTTGACTTACATTTATCTATGTGTATATAGAATAAAGGACTGACATGGGATGTCTGTTTTAAGAGGGGAGGTGTCGTGAAATATTCTAATCCACATATATAAATTAATAGGAAAATGCAAAGCCTAATAAATAAATTTAATAAAAGGAAGAAGAATGGTAAAGAACAGTGCTGTCACAATGACTGTACTCGAAATCCCCCTTGTTTTCTACTTCGTCGGCAAATTGTAACGCTTTAACGTTGATAGTAAAAGCCTACTGTATTATTACCCGCTTTCTTCAATGAAACGTGTGCTGTATTTCTTGGAAAAACAGTGAGATACGCAAGCTGAACAATGACCTAATTTTAATATTTCATTCATTCCATTTTATACACGGTGTAACTAAAGACAGATGGACTAAAGGATAGAGAGAAGGGAGAGGCATAAAGCCGAACACGTGCAACACTAAACACGCGTCGCGCGATACACAATTACTACTATCACGCGTGTAAGGCCACATGCACTAACTTTTTCGGACGGACAGTGATAAAAACACTAACCTTCCCAGAGTTAGGTTTTTAAATCCTGAAAAACTCTTATTAGAAAAGATAACATTAGATGGGTTTACGTTTGAAAACATTACAGTACCCAGACAGCACATCTTCGAAACAGGAGATAGAAGAAATTGCATATTGTGAACGCAGCATATTAGCTCTATTAAATATATATATTTGGGTTCCTTAGGGTTTGCTGACAAAGAATATGTAAAACGTTATGCAAATAGTCTAGGAATTAACAAGTTATAGCCAAAATAAAATGATGGTGCTGTCAGACAACACCCAAAATCAGAATCGCTCAGTGGTAGATTTTTTTAAACCACCATTGTACGGGAAATGGGCCACAAGTTACATTTGAACTGATTGGCTGGAATGATATGTAAGGCTAAACACGATTAGTCAGACTATAAATGCTATCCTTGGTTGTTAGGGGAGACGTAGGAAGGTAAAATTTTTTCAAACACTTGTCGAAACATGGCTCCATTGGCCAGACTCGCTGATATAATCACTTAGGAGCGTTAGTTCGAGACCACTAGTTCAAATAAGCTTGATAAAGCAACAGTGCGTTGAAGCCAGCTCATATTTTTGCTAAATAAAAGCCTGGAACATAAGCAGATGGGAATTTGTGCCAGTATTTGTGCCAGAATTCATTGCTAGTCAACGTATCTGTGTTTATTCTATGAATTGTGGTAAGCTTGAAACATTCAGTATCTTTTAATGAAAATTGAATGTGAATTGTTAATTTATGCCTGTATATATGTGTAGTTCAGTAGCAAATATGATGTAAAGCCTATAATGCTCCAGCCTGAACAGAAGGTGTCGGAGGAAAGTAAAACGGCATGGAATGGCCAAACAGTACACTGACACCTAGATGATTGACTAGAAAGAAATAATGCTGGAATTGCAGAGGCGTAGTAACCATTAAGGAGGTTAATACTGGTATAAAGTATTTCAGATGAAGCTGACAGTTGGCCTAACGCTCTGAACTCAATGTTTGTGATGTATTGTGCTCAGTGTAAAAAGAGAGTATAAATTAGTTATGAAGTAGAAGGTACATCCTTCTTGTTTTCAGGGACCGTGGTCTTGATGGTATTGAGCAGCACCTGGTCAGAGCTTTGCTGAATCCAGAGTCGGACAGCATACTCCTTGGTCCATTTAGCTATCAGTGAGGTGTCTCCAGAGCACAGGGGAGAAATCGAGCAGAGGAGTCTTTTCCTGCCGCCATCACGCAAGATAAGCTGATGTGGCCAGCTGAGCTCAACATTATGTGCCCCCATCTTAAAATAACATTGTAACATAAACTTAAGAGGGGAAGTAAATTGTTTTAATACCAGGAACTGAGAACATCTCCAATACTAGTTCCCATAGAAACAAACTATTGAAGTCATGATGACATGCACACCATCATAGGTGGCAGTCACTGGAGTTGTTTTGGCCATGTCCTCAGAAGAGACCCTGATGCCATCACATGAACAGCTATGCTATGAACCCTGGAAGGAAAGTGAAAGAGAGGCCAATCAGAATCAACTTGGCAGAAAACTGTGGAGGCCAAAATGCAAAGAATGAACCAGAGCTGGGGCACAACACAAAGGATAGCAGCCGACCGAGCAAAGTGGAAACAGTTTGATGCTGCCCTATATGCGTGATAGTCACTGACTGCTTTGACAAGTCTGCATCTAAGGATCAAAGAAGAAGAAGCAAAATTAATAACCAAATGCTGATAAAAAAATCAGTCTTATCACTACCTTTTCACTTCTATCATGAACACTTGAGATGATGGCACGTGACAGGAGGACTTGGCATGTGTTTGTTGAAGGCCTATGCTCCTTTGGGAGTGGAGGGTTATGAATGAACTGTTTGGAATTAAGTGCTGATGTCACGGTCTCAAGTGATGTAGATGCTACATCATGCATCAATCAGTGTTAATCAACTGATCTTCCACTCTGACTGAAGCAGCCATCTACTACACACTTTGACATAATGTAGAACATGGAAAAGTCTAACAACACTTACTACACAGTCAGCAATAACATGAGTGAATCCAAATAAACTTAACCTCACTCAGTACCACTTAAAACATAGCAAACATACCTTCCTATGGCACATTGGTTCCTGACATCCATACACCAAACTTTATATATAAATATATATATATATTTATATATATATATATATATATTATATATATATATATATATATATATATATATATATATATATATATATATATATATTCATACTAGAATTGCTTTGGCAGCTAGCGCCTTTAATAGATTGTCTAACATTTGGAAATTACGATCACTGAATATACATACCAAGCTTCGTCTGTTTAATTCGAATGTTATCTCAGTGTTAACATACGGCTGTGAAAGTTGGAAAATAACAAAATCATTGGAGAACAAGCTAAATACATTCGAGAACAAATGTCTTAGAAAACTCATGAACATCAGTTGGGAAGAATTCAAGACTAATCGACAAATAAGAGAAGACTCTAAAAAGAAATATGTCTCCGACTATATAAGGAAAAGACGATGGTCATATGTCGGTCATGTCCTACGAATGCAAAACAACAGAATACCACTACAGGCGCTCACTTGGGTTCCTGAGGGTAAGAGGAAGAAAGGAAGACCAAAAGAAACACTTAGAAGAACAATAATAAGAGAAGGAAGAACGTTGGGCCTAAATAATGTGCAAGAGTTAAGAGGAGTGGCGTCACAACGAACAACCTGGAGAGCACTGGTTTCTGCCTTATGCGCCGTGTTTGGCGCTTAAAGAATTTATTATTATATATATATATATATATATATATATATATATATATATATATATATATATATATATATATATATATATATATATATATATATATATAAAAGCAATTATTTACTGTGATTATGCAATGTAAACTATTACATTTTTACTCGTATACTTGTTAAATTACTGCACAGTCTATCATTAAAAATAATGTTGAATATGACAGAATTGATGTGAATCATCTCCCCATTGCAAAAGGTGGAAAGAGCTTGCATTCACCCATGACTCTGAGAGCTATGCTGGCACTAGCATAACTACTGGCAGGTTTTCCAAAGTATAAATGGTTCAGCCAGTCAACTTTTTATGTATATATATATATATATATATATATATATATATATATATATATATATATATATATATATATATATATATATATATATATATATATATATATATATATATATATATATATATTAATTGAATTTATTCCACCGTAAATGTTTACAAAAGTTAAATGTGTTTGCTGTTTTTTCAAATTGTAAGAAACATATTTTTTGCTTGATAACTTTTATTTTTAAAACTACTGTCATACAGAGAAAAAAGCGAGCAGACCCAAATTATGAGGAAGAGGAAGTTCATGTGTACCCATTTAGGAAGAAGAGAAGGACCAGTTACATGTCCCTTGCTATTCCTGATGATGATGAATTTCTGTGTAAGTTTACCATTTTTCTTGTAACAATAATTATTCTGGATGAGAACTTATTCTCCTTTTAACAGTACATACTTGTCAAGTTGTTTTGAAATACAATGTACATTTTTTAAATACTTGTGGCAATGTACGCATGTACAATGGTCGTTGTATGGTTATCTGTCATCACAACACTTGCGACCAGCCCTAGATGCCATTTTAAAAAAAAAGCTAAGCATTTGATATAACTTGGTTAAATATTGCTGTTGTTTTGATTGATTTATTGCATTTCTTATCGTCTCTTAATTAATCTTTCCAGTTATATATTGCCTTTCTATACATTTCCAATAAATTAATGTCCGATAAAATGATATTTTATGTTCATAACTAGGAAAAAAAAACGTTTACATAGGCCTAAATTTTTCTGTTTCTACAGTCAATCCAGCTAAAATGGATCATGTTCATAGATGTCATATAAATAA
The DNA here is from genome assembly GCA_024509875.1 of Oreohelix idahoensis. Classification (NCBI taxonomy): domain Eukaryota; kingdom Metazoa; phylum Mollusca; class Gastropoda; order Stylommatophora; family Oreohelicidae; genus Oreohelix; species Oreohelix idahoensis. The sequence continues at coordinate 409,410 of JAMPIV010020373.1, forward strand.
ACCACCAATGTTGATAGGGTTAGGATTACGGTTGGGTTGAGGATTTCTAAACCTCTCCCTTATCCATTTTCACTGCGTTTCTGAATTATTTTTTTAAGGCTGTGTCAAACAAGTGGCCCACCGTCCTTAATTTCAACCATAAATCCATACAGTGCTTTATATCAGCGGTCGAACTTTAAATAATTATTTTGTAAATTAGTGTTTGGTTTCCCTCCCCCATCTATGATCTTTAGGCCTATTTGAAATGTTGCAATTCGTTCCCCACAGAATGTGAATATATATTAAAAATAACTCTAAGAGACTCGTATTCTGTGCAGAACGAATTGCAAGGTTCTTTTGGGGATTATCTTGAAGCAATTTATCCATCACATAATGATTAGCCTAATTCAAAGACATGAAATCTCGTAAATAGAGTCAGATGTCATGGTAGTAGCCACAGTATGTTATGCAAGGACTGAATTCCTTGATTGAAGATCTAGCATAATAAATACAATTTTTTCATTGAAATAATGATAGGGCTGTGCATTCTCAGAGCATATCAATTTACGACTACTAAGATATTTTTGCTTTTAAATATAGCAGTGTTTTATCTTCATTTTTATTTTATTATTAACTAAAGGGGGCCTATGTATATCATCACCACAATTATAGTTAAGTGAGATATAGTTACGTCGCAATCTGACATCTGTTATAAAGTCATTGATTTTCTGGTGCATTTTAGAAAACTAACACAAACATTACCATGTTACGAATGCTCTGATAACCTTAAGGGATATAAAACACATTTTAAATTATTTTCACTCACAGCATTTCTACTACACATAGTTTAAAGAACAGCGTGAGACTTTATTAGTATGCTTTATATATCGCACTATTTCACATTTTAATTAATTCATATATATATATCATTTGTCATTTAAAAACCGTATTGCGTATAATATATTAATATATTTTTTTGCGTAACGTTTTTTTGGTGTTTGTACTGGTTTTTAAAGGTCCGGCTTACAGTATCATTATTTAACTACAAGCAGTTTTCTAGCAGCTAGTGTATATATTTTTTTTTAATTCAGCAGCTACTATATATTTGTTTTAATTGTCCACACAAAAATGTAAATGCACCTTAATGTCAAGGCAGTCTTATTGTATGGTTCTGAAAAATGGAGGACAACAAAAAATAACAACCAAGAAATTCATACATGGATGATTGAGAAGAATAGAAGGATTGAAATCACCAATGTAGTACTGATGGAACTGAGCAGACAAATACAAATAAAACAATATGGGAAAAAAATGATGCTGGCATTGGATAGGACACACGCACTGAGGAGACCATCTGATAACATTACAAGGCAGTCATTGTTCCAGAATCCCCAGAGCATGTAAAATCAAAAGAGACTTAACACCATATGAAGAAGGGACATAAAGATGGGCATAAAAAGTATACGTAAGACATTGAACAGATGGCACATGATTAGAGAGGCATGCAAATTTGTTGAAGGTCTACTATCCACATGGTGGTGATAGGTCATGAATCAATGACTGACATACCACCTTAAATGTTGATAAATCAAGATAGTAGATAGCAGTAAGTATAGATTTCCTGAACATGTTATTATACCGTTTGCCATCTGTAATCACATGTTATTCATTTATGAAGATTGTGAGGAATGTAACTTGGAATATGATGGGGATTGTCTTGTGCATGGACCTCTCTTCTGTGTTGATGATGCTGAGGTAAAGTATTCTTGCAGTGATAACTTCCCTCACCTATCATAAAAACATTTGAATATCCAGCAATTAATTCTTTATTGATTTATCATTGTCTGTGACAACAAATCTTTAGACATTTTGTGAAGACATTTCAACCAAAATTACAAGAATTTACAAATGAGAAATAGTATTGTATGTGGGTTTCTTTTCATTAGCACTTGCAGGTTTTCCAACTTGGGCAAATCAAGTTGATAAATGTCAATAAGAAGTTAGACAACAAATAACCCTAAATATAAAATTAGTTGAAATGGCTTCAGGGTACAGATCATAAAATCCTGTAACTGGTGTATACAGAACATTTAAGATCAGCACTGAAATATGGAATCCCTTCCTGAGCAACTGCTTCAAAAACCATCTTGTACAGAACAGTGATAATCCACAACTAGACTGAAGGATCATTACTGGATCACTGATATCAACCCCAATAAGTGAAACTAATAAAATAATAAAACTGCAATGTATGAATGAAAACTGCCATCACTGGTGTCAATACCTTGTCGAGGTATGGCGGCTTGCGTATCCTGATTACTCCCAGAGTTATGCCAGTGAGAGTTTTACTCTTGGAAGGTTCTTCCAAGTTGGACAGGTTTGCGCAGGCAGGAGTCAGACTAAAGCAGACACCCTGGTCCTCCAGATTGGGGGTTTTAGCATAGGGCTGACACCCCTGTCTATGTAAAAAGAAATGAAGTTACGAAAACGACAACAAATGAACAAACTTTGCTGCAGGATGGACATCCGGAGTCTGAGGCCCATATGACTGTCAGTGGTGAAAGCTGAAAGGAAGCCACTGACATGAAAATGGACGTCCTGACCGCAAAATGCGAAACAAGAATAGGTTTTTTGAATGTCAGGACAATGAATGAGACGGGTAAACTAAAACAGGTCACAGCAGAAATGAGAAACTATAGACTACAGATTCTAGCGATAAGCGAGAGCAGAGGGACAGGTGCATGAAAAGTTAAAACAGCAACAGGAGAAACAGTACTTTACTCTGGCAGAGAGGATGGACAGCACAATGAAGGTGTAGCCATTATTCTACAAAAAGGAATAGAAAGGACATTACTGGAATGAAAACCCATCAACAACAGACTGATAAGAAAAAGATTGAGAGGGAAATTCACCAACAATACAATAATACAATGCTAGGCACCAACGAATGACAGCTATGAATAGGTCAAGGATGAATTCTATCAACAACAACAGAAAGAAATGGAAGACACACATAGATATGATCTTATCATAGTAATGGGAGACCTCAATGCAAAAGTTGGAACACAATACATATAATGAAAGAGTAATAGGGAAATGCGACAGCGGAATAGCAAACGAAAATGGGGATAAATTAATAAGTTTCTGTAGCATTAACAACCTGGTCATTGGGGGTACACTTTTCCCACACAAAGAAATTCACAAATTAACATGGGAATCACCAAATGGTCGGGACAGAAACCAGATAGACCACATCATGATTAATGGTAGATGGAGACATGCATTACAAGATGTGAAGGTAAGAAGAGGTGCAGATGTGGGAAGTGATCACCATTTAGTAGTAGCAAAACTGAAAGTGAAACTCAGAACGGCTGGACCAACTGTTACTACACAGAAAAGGTTTGACATCAGCAAATTGAAGGACTCCCTTACCAGAAAAGCTTTTGTGGCTGATATAAAGAAGCGTTATCAATTTGCAAAAAGTCAGGAAAAGACATTGACTGATGATATAGACCAGAATTTCAACACCATTTCAACAATATATAAGGAAAGCAGCAAATCATGCTTGGGAATAAACCAGAGTTGGGGCACTGTACGAAGGATGGCCACCAACCGAGCAAACTGGAATCAATTTGTTGTTGCCCTACACGACGCCACCAGGCGTGATGGCCACTGACTGCTTTGACGGTCGGCGGCAAAGGATCAAAGAAGTATGAATGAAAGAAGAGAGTACAGAGTATTACAACCGGCAGACGTATTTAATAGCCTCACAAATCCCATTTAAATGACAGACTGAAAAGATATAGCCAGCGCAGACTGCAGAGAAGCTGTTTTACACAAAAATTAAAGAAATTTCCTATTGTACTAAAAACAGACAAAGGCATAGCCAGCAAAAATAAGCAGTGCCTTCCCTCCTTGGTGGAGAGAAAAATTCCCTGAGTTGGTTGACAACATCCCAGAAGGATGCAGAAAATAAGCATCTAGCTGTTGAATATATAAAAATGATTTACCAAACTGCAGAAGCACCAATATATTTACAAACAGATCAACAAGAACTATTACAAATTAAGAAGGAGACATCTACACAACATTTAGAAATGGTCAGGAAATCTATATTTTAGTGGCCATTTTAAAGTTGGGGCAGAAGCTCTAAAACAAATGCAATAACTCACATAGAAAATGCTAGTGTTCCATCCAGTTGTTAGTGAGGTCTGAATGGGAGCGCAAAGAAGAACAGTAACACTGTAACCTATCAAGCATGTCACAGAAGGAGGACTGGCATGTGGCTGACCAGCCCATCCTGTAGAAACTTTAAGCCAAAAAAAACTTCAACAAATACATAATTATATTTTGATCCTGGATGTAAGATTTTGAATATTATTATCAGTGTCAGGACATTTATTTTTCTATGCATTTGTTTGCCCACCATGTTGCTGTGTTTTGTTTCACTGTGTATTCTGTATTTTATTCTAACTGTGATGTAGAATTATGTATTTTGCACAATGGAGTTTGGTATATGTTTAACTTCTATTTGTAGTATATCTCTTGCAAGATCATTTGGAAATATATCTACATCTTGGAAGCACCAGCTATAAATTAAACAGAGTGACAGTTCAGTTGATTAGTTTGTTTTACAGCCCACTGCAGGATATATAGAAATGAACAGGCAGATAGACTTGCCAAAGAAGTAGGTATAAAATTCAAACAGAGGAAACTACATCATATGAAGAGAGAGATATAAGCAATTATCAAAATTAGCTTCAAAGAAAAATGGCATCGAGAACACTCCAAATCAGATGAAATAGATGGGACCTAAGACGCGTCAACAGTGAGGAATGCAGTTAGCGACCCATGGCTAGACTGCCTGCTTCAGGGTCAGCAAACCAGAGCTGACCAAGACCATACTCCACCTCCAAGTGGTGGTCCTGGAAACAGGCTGCATCCCTGCAGTCTGGCTTAGTGAGTAGGGATTGAAGAGGGAAGGCTAACCCGGTCCCAAAAATGCCGTGCTGAAGTTGGATGTGTCGGCCAAAAGGTGCAAATGTTGCAGCTTAGGTGCAAACAGACACAACGCAACCAACGTCCTTTTCAGGTCGAATGAAGAAGAAGATTGTTACTAGTACTGTTACTAATATGAGATGCAGGTGTATATGTTCAACTGATGCAGTAAGGCTGATATATCTATACTGCTATGGTGGTCGTGGCTGGTGATGTATCGTGCTGTAATATGACTAATCGCGAATGTGTGACATGGTAGTTCGTCAAGGTGGACATCTAGGTATCAGTGCAGACTGGTATCACAACACGTAACGTACAAGAGTGTGTGTGGCATTCATCATCTTGAAGGATGTAGATGTGAAGTTGGTGGAAGCATATGTTGTACGTGTTATAGATATGGAGTCAAAATATAGGTGAACAGCTGTGTACATTTTGATCATTTATTATGGTCACAGCAACAAGACGAAGACACCTCCATATAAGCATGACACAGGAACATGGCGGATATGAAAACAGTTCACAACAATGGCATGTATATAAGTTCCAATAATTATATGATTATCAAAGTGTTGCAGACTCCAGTTTCTCTCTCATTCCACACCTAGCAGAAAAACCCTGTATTACACAACAGGACATAACCTTCGTTGTTTAATTGGGTATAAAATGGACAAATGGAAAATTCCTGGGGGACCTGGATTTCGCAGATGATGTAGCATTCTTAAGTTCAACACCAAGACAATCCCAAGAAGCAATAAATAATTTGTGTCATCTCTCGGTTAAAATAGGTCTCCAAATAAATGCCTCTAAAACTAAAGCTATGAACTTTTCTAACGAGACCTTTGATATCATCTTGAACGGGGAAAAACTACAGAAAGTTGAAAGTTTCAATTATTTAGGCAGTAAAATGACTCAGGATGGTGACACAACAAGAGAAATCCATACTAGAATTGCTTTGGCAGCTAGCGCCTTCAATAGATTATCTAACATTTGGAAATTACGATCATTGAATATACATACCAAGCTTCGTCTGTTTAATTCAAATGTTATCTCAGTGTTAACATACGGCTGTGAGAGTTGGAAAACAACAAAATCATTGGAGAACAAGCTGAATACATTCGAGAACAAATGTCTTAGAAAACTCATGAACATCAGTTGGAAAGAATTCAAGACTAATCGACAAATAAGAGAAGACTCTAGGCAGAAATATGTCTCCGACTATATAAGGAAAAGACGATGGTCTTATATCGGTCATGTCCTACGAATGCAAAACAACAGAATACCACTACAGGCGCTCACTTGGGTTCCTGAGGGTAAGAGGAAAAAAGGAAGACCAAAAAAAACACTCAGAAGAACAATAATAAGAGAAGGAAGAACGTTGGGCCTAAATAATGTGCAAGAGCTAAGAGGAGTGGCGTCACAACGAACAACCTGGAGAGCACTGGTTTCTGCCTTATGCGCCGTGTTTGGTGCTTAAAGAATTTATTATTATTATTATTAAATACAGTATAAACATCCAACAGTTTCTTTCTGACTCATCAAAGTCATTCTTCTTAAGTCGACCTCCCAAACATGGCGGGCGACAAAATTAGCATAGTCCATCCTTCTAATCGGACGTATCGAAGATAGGCTGTCCTTTCGAAGATAGGCTTATACAACTCCCTTGTACATCAGGCGAGTTTTCATTTTCAAAGTTACAATAGCAACAGCTAATAACCCATCTGTTCTTCCACTCCAGATAGTTATATATATGATGCCTCCTTTATTGTATTCTAAACACTCACGGGTAGTCATCATGTTCTACTTCGGTTGAGTGAGTACACACCAACTTATGTTGATGTTTGTTTTTTATAAATGTCTTCTGTCACGCACGAATATGCACAATTTGGTGTAGGTGAATTCGTGCGCGCTTGTGTCCAAGCAAGGCAGATGACGTCAGAGGTTAAAAATGAAAGCCAGCATCTCAAGCCAGACATTGAGTCTGTTGCCTATATTCCTATATATACCCAGTGTGTTGGGTTAGGTATTCTTCTGGTACAATGACTTCTTGGTAGAAGCCATTGTCGGCTTACACTACACGTAAGTCCGAACCAGTTTTGGTAAGAAGTGAATTGTTTACTTGAACTTTCGTGTCACCATCCTTCGTTGGCATCTAGCTAGCACCTTTCTGCAAAGGGGTGTTATAATGGATCAACAGGGACTTTCACTGAAAGCATTTTAATATTATAAAGGATTCAAGGCTTCATCCTTCACGGTTTATTGGATTGTAATAATATGTGGATTGCCGTCGCACGAGTCACGGCGACGAAGAGAGGTTAGCCAAGCACTAGGACATAACCTTCGTTGTTTATATTATATGCAAGCATGTATGGATCTGCCATGTCAGGGGTACCAAGCTACTAAAGTACCCGACCAGAATTGTAGGACAGAATCAATATATTTATTCCAAGATCTTTATGGTTGAATAGTCCTAACGGTCATGACATTGACGCAAGGTCAAACCCTGATCTTATGTGAGGAAGTTATTATGATGCCTGTACCATGCCTATATATATGCTTCATGTACGTTTACTGTGGAATCCATGTTGAAGTACTGTAACCTGTTGTCGTCAACTTATTTCGTCCTAAATAAATTATGATGTCAGTAAACCTAACGAGTTCGTCCCTATACACATTGGCACTCGTTGACGTGCCTGCTTGTTATTGAAGTCCTTCCTTCACGTTCCAAGAAAGAAACATTCGCGTTATTATTGTCAAGTCCAAATAGCATCGCCCGTGTTGGAACGTTGTCACTACGACACCATCAACATCCTTTAGTCAGCGGTTCACACCCCAGTAAAAGCGAGGCTACAATATATTAGGCCTTTATCAAGAAGTAAACACTGTGGTTTCCTCTTCTGTAGCCATAAGTGTCTACGTTCAAAAATACACCGCCAATCATGCAGGTTGTAGAATATTATTGATTCTCATGGGTCTCTGTGTGTAAATCTAGAAAACAGTCTTAGATGGCTCCAATGAGCATAACAAGAGGAATACTCTGCCTTCCAACCATTGTGAGCTCTTGTCACTGGTTGACTCAAAATTATGATCCTTACAAAGGAAGTGTGAAAGTTTCGTTATTTTACCTGGATACGAATTCCTAACACAACTTAGAAGCAACTGTCGTCTTCCTGACGAACAGAAATAACACAGGGGACTCTAAATATAGTGGAAGAGTTTCCATCCCCAAAAGGCAATGCAGAGAAATAATCAGACCTTCCGTCTGACAGACCCAGAACAAAAAACACGGCCTCCCGCCGGAAATCTTCTTCAAAAAACCTCCCCGTTGGACATGCGCAGTTCGCATTCCCTCTGACCTATCCAGTCAGCTGGTATCCTTTAACTCTTACTATACGGGAGCTAAAACCGCGTTTTTACGCGCTAGTTTAGCTATCGTTACCGTCGCGCGCCACTTGAACTGGCGAGCCATAAAATTGGTACTAAACCCGCGCCACTTCACGGGGCTTGCCGGATACTAAGAGTTAAAAGCGGAGTAACTACATATTTACTTTCCCTCAAAGCAAAAGATGAGTATTCGCCCTTAGATTCTGGTTCCAATGAAAAATACATTAGACCCAAAAATCTTATTCAAAATATAACAAGCGTACAGGCAGACTACATTATCAGTTATGAAAAACTGCACGTAACAAAGATGTATTAGATAATTTATTACATCTTGCCCAGTGACAATTTTTAGACTGAGAACCTGTTACTACTGACTCAAATACCATCTGTATCACAAACTAAAAGCCAGACGGGCAAAAAATGTATCCATATGAGCAAGACAAGCAAACAATAGAACATGTCCTCCTCTAAGAATGTTGACTCCACAATAGGAGCAGAATGACAGCATAGCTCCAGCAGCCACATTTATGGACAAACTGTATTACAATATTAACGCTGTCTAGTTGCTGAGAGTCTCTGAAGAGACACGGAAAGAATAAGATGACTGAGCCCTGGATCATGTCGTACAAGGTTGCTAACATGAGGTTGTGCCTGGTGCTGGCAATCTTGTCATGTAAAACTAGTTGCTACAGAAACCTCACTACAAGAGCATGTGAATCTTTGGTACAGGCTTCCTGTAATAGGATCAGCTACAAGAGCATGTGAATGTTTGGTACAGGCTTCCTGTGATGGGATCAGCTACAAGAGCATGTGAATGTTTGGTGCAGGTTTCCTGTAATGGTATCAGCTACAAGAGCATGTGAATGTTTGGTGCAGGCTTCCTGTAATGGGATCAGCTACAAGAGCATGTGAATGTTTGGTGCAGGTTTCCTGTAATGGTATCAGCTACAAGAGCATGTGAATGTTTGGTGCAGGCTTCCTGTAATGGGATCAGCTACAAGAGCATGTGAATGTTTGGTGCAGGTTTCCTGTGATGGGATCAGCTACAAGAGCATGTGAATGTTTGGTGCAGGTTTCCTGTAATGGGATCAGCTACAAGAGCATGTGAATGTTTGGTGCAGGCTTCCTGTGATGGGATCAGCTACAAGAGCATGTGAATGTTTGGTACAGGCTTCCTGTAATGGGATCAGCTACAAGAGCATGTGAATGTTTGGTGCAGGTTTCCTGTAATGGGATCAGCTACAAGAGCATGTGAATGTTTGGTGCAGGTTTCCTGTGATGGGATCAGCTACAAGAGCATGTGAATGTTTGGTGCAGGCTTCCTGTGATGGGATCAGCTACAAGAGCATGTGAATGTTTGGTGCAGTCTTCCTGTGATGGGATCAGCTACAAGAGCATGTGAATGTTTGGTGCAGTCTTCCTGTGATGGGATCAGCTACAAGAGCATGTGAATGCTTGATGCAGGCTTCCTGTGATGGGATCAGCTACAAGAGCATGTTAATGTTTGGTGCAGTCTTCCTGTGATGGGATCAGCTACAAGAGCATGTGAATGTTTGGTGCAGGCTTCCTGTGATGGGATCAGCTACAAGAGCATGTGAATGTTTGGTACAGGCTTCCTGTGATGGGATCAGCTACAAGAGCATGTGAATGTTTGGTGCAGTCTTCCTGTGATGGGATCAGCTACAAGAGCATGTGAATGTTTGGTGCAGTCTTCCTGTAATGGGATCAGCTACAAGAGCATGTGAATGTTTGGTGCAGGTTTCCTGTGATGGGATCAGCTACAAGAGCATGTGAATGTTTGGTGCAGGCTTCCTGTGATGGGATCAGCTACAAGAGCATGTTAATGTTTGGTGCAGGCTTCCTGTAATGGGATCAGCTACAAGAGCATGTGAATGTTTGGTGCAGGTTTCCTGTGATGGGATCAGCTTCAAGAGCATGTGAATGTTTGGTGCAGTCTTCCTGTGATGGGATCAGCTACAAGAGCATGTGAATGTTTGGTGCAGGCTTCCTGTGATGGGATCAGCTACAAGAGCATGTAAATGTTTGGTGCAGGCTTCCTGTGATGGGATCAGCTACAAGAGCATGTGAATGTTTGGTGCAGGCTTCCTGTGTTGGGATCAGCTACAAGATCATGTGAATGTTTGGTGCAGGCTTCCTGTAATGGGATCAGCTACAAGATCATGTGAATGCTTGGTGCAGGTTTCCTGTGATGGGATTAGCTGTAGTGATAGCTCCATAAAGAGAGCAACAGAAAATGATGATGATGGTGTATGACACTGAGAGATGCCTGAAACTGAATGAAGATGAAGAATAACTTGTGGTGTGACAGAATATCTTGACAAAATGGTTATTATTTTTGTTGTTGCTATAAGCTACTGTTTGTCAACATCATCTTTATTATACCATGGAACCCTGAATAGCTTGTTAATGTTATCATGGATTCATATGAATTATATACATATTTCGCCTCCCATGAAGAAGCATCTCATGTATATACAAATATTGCTTTCCATGAGGAATCCAACAATGGCAGACTTAGCAAGTACTCTTAATCCTAAAGTAAAATTGGAGTATACCTCTTCATTCCATTCAGTGGCAGATGTGAAACATTTTTTTTTTAAATTGAACTTCTTTTTTACTCAAGTCTAGCTTTCAAAGCTTTTGATTTGATAAAGTTCATGCTTTCTATAGCTTCACAAGAACATTTTCAAGGTTCATTGTCATTTTCTAGACCACCTATCCTCTCTATATATAACACAGGGGCTACATAAGACCTCTGACATCCTGTCCTTAACACTACCAAATTAAACCATGATTTTTCCGATCTCCTGACTGTATGATGGTAAAAAAGGGTAAAGGATCCTGTTACACATCTATTGAGGCATATTGGGAATATAGTGTTAGGCCCCATTTTCTTGACCATACATTAAGGGTGATGTGGGCAGCATTTCGCCAGATCTCCTGACTGTGCTGATCAGTTAAAATACTCACACACTGAATCCACTGGATTCCTTTTTCTTTTAAAGGAGTCTGCAATATCAAAACATATTCTTAACCCTAGGAATGTATTTCTACAGACCAGTAGAAGAGAATTTTCTCCCCAGCTGTGTTTTTAATTAGCTGCACACAGAAGCAAAAAGATATGGCAGTTACCCTCTATTTCTCATCTCCATGCAAACAAAAATTTATAATATCACAATGAATATAGTATCTCATTCTTTGCTGGATTCATTTAAATAATGAGTGTGTTTGATTAAAAAAAGAAAGAAAAAAACCAAACCATTAACACAGGTTTTCTACATGGAGGCTAACTGCCATTGTGGCTGCATGTTCTTAAAGGAGCTAGGAAGGGAATCTCATTCATCAAAATCTATTGTTTAGGTTTTTACCTTCAACTATTATTTCTGCAAAATTCAGTATCTCTCATTATGTATTTTTGAATGTGAAAGGTACCAATAACTTGTCCAAATGACTGTGCTGAGTATAGCAAAGGAACTTTGCCAGAGGGCCTGGTGATCAAGAAATCTAAGATACCAAAGGCAGGACTGGGTGTGTTTGCTCTAAAAGACTTCCCTGCTCGAACCAGATTTGGACCTTACAGAGGAAAGAAGGAAATAAATGAGGAAATTGCTCATGAGTCAGGTTATAGTTGGCAGGTGATGATTTATTACTGATGTAATTAGCTCTAAGATCAATAATTATGGTCAAAAACCATGTTTTTTAACATGTCAATGAATTTTGCACTTTAAACAATCTCTAGGTATGAAAGTTTTGACTAGGATTTTAAATATTAATGGCCTACAAATTATGCTGTGTTACTCAATTAGTTGTATTTGATACTGAAGTTGAACATAAACTGTGAAGTCTTGATGCATATATTTCTTGTAATTACTACATGAAATTAATGTTATTTGTTTTGGGCAACTAGTGCAACAACAGAAAACTGATATAATCAAATAAGGCACAAACTGGAACATACAACTTATTTCAATAGGTCAATTTTTTTGTACAATCCTATAATTTTTCTTCTAATTCATTCACATTTTTTTAAAATCTATCTGTACAAATCTCACTATAATCTTTGTGGTTATTTTCCCCATTAACTTGACTTAATGTTTACTTATAAATGTTGTAATCTGCCCTTTGTCCTACAGCTTTTCTGTTTAACATACACCTTCAGTTTGGTCATGTCAGACCCTCATGTCCTGATCCATTCATTCAAATTCTTGCCATGTCTTCATTCTTGTTGTCTGTTGTCAGCTGTCATCAGCGTGCATTTTTAGTTTTATCCTTTATTTAGAATGAGTGGAGAGGGGAAGAAGGTACTATATTTAGATAGTGGAAATCTGACTTTATTTTGTTGAATTAGTACACCATACTTTATAATAATAATTTTTAAAAGTTTCATCCATTTTTTTCTTTTTTTTACTTTGGGGATGACAGAATAAAGCTGTTATCCAGTTTCCTCAGCACTAAATGTCTTACTTTAAAACAATCTCTGGCTGTGAAAGTCCACAATACGTTGAGTTTTTTGGTGTACTGTTGAAAGGGTTGTGACTGACGGGCAACACGCGGCATATATTATAAGAGGTGTTGGGCACAGAATTTTAGTTGCTAGTGCACAGTGGCTGGCCTCGTCGGCGTTGCGCAGGTGTGTCAGTATCTGTCCTTAGTCGTGGTGTGTGACGGAACGAACGGAATAATTTGTCTTCTCTTTGTTACTTTCACAGTTGCCTCCATGGCTGGTGGAGTTGTGGATTTTAAAGTTGTTACCAAAGTGAAATGGGTTCATTTTCGATACAAGACAACAGGAGGCTGAGACACTTGGGAGTCATGACCCAAGTGGGCCCGCCCCCCCTCCCCCTTAGAGTGTAAAGGAGTATACAGGGCTGAAACACTTGTTTGACAGGGGGACTACTTCTGATGATCAGATTGCCTCCAGTTGTATCTCTCTGTAAAGAGTTTCCTATCATTTTTATGTTCATGGCCTACAAATTAGAGTGTTTCTCTTGATTTGATACTGAAGTTTATAATGAATGAAAAGTTTTGATACATATATATCTCTTGTAATTACTACATAACATTTATTTGTATTTGGCAGCTGGTCCAACAGTCAGACTTACCGTATGTAGAATTAAATAAGGCATACATTTGTTTACCAATTTAAAAACAAAAGGTAATTTCCTATCTTTCGTACCTTATTGCTCCGCAGTGAATATATGTAGTGAGATGTTGTTTCGTAGCGGTTAGGGTTAGGGTTAGTATTATGGTTAACACTAACCCTGAAACAAACCCTAATCCTAACCCTAATTCTAACCCTAAGCGCTATGAAACAACACTTGACTATACATAATCACTGCGGAGCAAAAAGGTACGAAAGATAGGAAATTACAAAAAACAATTATATTCCTTGTAAAAACTGATGTTCATATAATTTTTCTTACTTATTTGTTTTATTTACTGCACCTGTGTAAAATTCGCCATAATCTTTGTAGTTATTTCCACCATTATGTTTACTTATTTAGTCTTAATATTTGCTAATGAAAGTTGTTATCTCCTTCTCTATGTCTTTCAACTAGGTCATACCAGCTCTCCTGTCCTGCTCCTTCTGTTCAAGGTCTTTCCATGTCATCTTCATTCTGTTAACACATTGACTACCGAATTGGAAAACACACTGTGACGTCATTAAATTTTGTTCCCATTTTCACCCTGTAGGTGTGTGCATAAACTAAGCTTTAGTTTTCGTAATTGCTTACAGATTTTTATGAATTATACGTAATTTTAAAGATAAATGAATGTACTATTACAAGCTGAAAAAATTATGTTTACAGGTATGGAAAATATTATTAATAATATTAATTGATTGAAAGACAAACAAAGTTTCAATTTTTTTTTTAAATTATCAACTTATCAACATATCGCTTGTGTCTAAGGCAGTTAATGCCTTTTTGTAGGTGGTTATCGCGTAGTATAACCAATTACAAGAATAACAAGCCTAAGGACAGACATACTGTACTGACTAATATTTACACTATTGGTAGCTTACATAATCACACTTACACCGCTTCCATAAAATCTCAAAATGTGCATGCAGGTCATTGCTATTTTACGGCCCTTTGATGGCCGAGGACTAGCAATATTTTCACTATCATAACTACTTGCAACCCACTACTATCAAAATCACTATTTCAATCAGTTTGCACACCATTTTCATTTTTGTCCTGTCCTCGTCGCTAGATCTATCTGTCAATTGTTGAAACAAATTTCTTGCTTGCTCAGACGTTATTGGAGATGTACAAGCATTTTTTGTGATCCTATCATTAGTTGCCATAGTAAACAGTTTTACATGATTTGGTAACTAACCCAAAACGTTGAAAAATATGAACATAATATCAATTTTTCAGTGGTCTACAACAACCATGATTTGGGAATTTGTTTTCCGGTGGCAACTTAAAATCTTGAACCAGATCGGAAAGTGTTTTAATACATTTTTCATTCGTTTTATTACTAAAGATAAATCGACGCTCTGAGCGGCTCGCGGTCCAAATGATGGGATTTCATAAGTCAGCTTGCGGTAGTTAATGTGTTAACATCTGTCACTAGTTCTCTTCTCTGTGTGTTTTTAGGTCTCCTGCATCTTCCATTGTCTTGGGGATTCCAAAACAAATTATTTAACAAGTTTCCTCAGTGTATATCCTACCTAGTGCCATTGTTTTCTTCTCATTTCTTGTTTTGCTGGAAACTGGCTCTTCCCATCAGTGCCACGTCAATTATCCTGTCATACTATTGCAACCATTCTTCTCTGTGTATGCATTTATTATAAAAGACTACCTTCTGGGTCATCTTTTGTTGTCTGTATGTTTTAGCCATCCTACAGAACTGACTTGACATTTGTAAATTCATATATTTTTGTTTTAGGCAACTTCTTTTGGTTGTAGTCAATTTTTCTCTGTGCAGTGAAGCTCTCTTGTCCTCTGTATTTTAATATCCCTGTGCACTTCACAAACTTTGAGAAGCTGTAATCCTGAATTTACTTACTTAGTCATTCCCCTTCTACCGTGAGATGTAGAGGTTTTGAAAAAAGAGCGCCAGACTATCCTATTGGCTGTCTTCATCCTGGCCTGGTTCCATTCTAGTCCTCGGTGCTTTAAAGATTGTCTAATGTTGTCCTCCCAGCGGATTCTGGGTCATCCTGGGGGTCTGGACCCCTGGCTCTTTGTTTCCCATGCCTTTTGTGGTAGACGATCTTCTCCCATTCTGCAGACTTGGCCAAACCATCTTAGTTGGGACTGTTCTACTTGGGAAACAGGGGGTAGGATTTTAGGCCTTGATGTATCATCTGGTTGCAGACCATGTCTCTTCTTGTTACTTCAACCACCTTCCTTAGATACCTCATTTCTGAGGTTTGGATCTGGCTTTTGTGGGTTGTAGTCATTGCCCATGACTCGCATCCATATGTCAAGACTGGGACATAGGTGGAGCGGTATACAGCCATCTTCGTTTTCTTACCCACCTTTCTCTTGCTGAGGAATCCTCGATTTATGGCCTGAAAAAGTCTCCCAGCTGCTGCTTTTTGAGTGGCCAGCTCTTCTTTGATGCCTCCCTTTCGGTCTGTAATAGCTCTGAGGTATTTAGAGTTGTCGACCTACTCCAGGACCTGTTCTCCCAGCTTAACCTGACGTCTTCTT
This sequence comes from Oreohelix idahoensis, assembly GCA_024509875.1. Taxonomy (NCBI): domain Eukaryota; kingdom Metazoa; phylum Mollusca; class Gastropoda; order Stylommatophora; family Oreohelicidae; genus Oreohelix; species Oreohelix idahoensis. The sequence continues at coordinate 425,456 of JAMPIV010020373.1, forward strand.
TCTTTTCGTGATATTACCATGGATTTTGTTTTAGAGCTGCTTATGACCATCCCTCTCTTCTTCAGCTCTTCCTTCCAGACTTGCAGGTTGGATTTGTGATGTGCCTCTAATTTAGCAGGGCAACATCATCAGCAAATGCCAGCTCTGAAATACAGACCTATCTGATCTTCCAGTACCCCACTGAATACTTTCTTGTTCTCTCCTTACATGCCTTCATTACATCGTCCATGCGGAGTATGAAAAGATAAGATGACAGGATATCACCTAGTCTTACACCAGTGGTGGTCCTCAACTCTTCTGACTTATAGTTTGCTGTCCTCACATAATTTCTGCAAGACTTATAGAAGCTGTTTATAGCATGAATCAGAAGTGCTGGAATGTTCTTCCTTGCCAAACAGCCCCAAAGTTTGCTCCAGGGGACCGTGTCAAACACCTTTTCCAGATCTATGAAACAAAGATGGATCTCACTCTTATGCTCAAGGGCCTTTTCACTCAGCTGGGAAAGTGAGTGTGAAGTTTAGGTCTTAGTACTTCAGTTTGCTCAGAATCCACACTGGACCTCATCCATTTGTGGCTCAGCTAGGCATCAGAGTCTCTGCTCTGGGATTCTAGAGTACATTTTACCAGGGACACTGAGAAGGGATATGCCTCTATGGTTTCCACATTGTCGATTGTCACCCTTTTTGAAAATTGGTGTTATGATGGCAATCTCCCAATCCTTCGGTATGGTCTTGTTGCACAAGACCATACCAAGGTCTATAGACCATTAATAGTGTAGCAAATGTAATTTTTGCTGGGGAGGTTAAGATGTTATACCTAACAAGAAAGATAGTGGTGTCTGTGTTAACTGTGTGAGGTCAAGCACATGTAGGTCCCTGACTATAAAAAGAATGATGATGATGATATATTGGATCAGGGAACCTAACGCTACCTCCCTAGATCTCACATAGTCCGTATTTTGATTCTAGTGGCTGGTGTATGATGTCTCTAGTGTCTAGGGGTGAAATGAAGATGATGGTACATCAACACAATACACTTTAACTTACTAAAAGAAAATGAATAAGACGGTGGTTAAAGTTTTCTTTTAAAATTGAATGTTTTTTCTTTATACAATTTAATCTGCCTGTCCCGCCAACTTCTTTTGGACAGGTCTTTGAAAATGAGGAAATATATTTACATATAATGATTTAACTAAAAATATGGACTCTTGGTCCTATGAATATATTGTTAATATAGAGTTCCTGTAGGTGTATTCACAGACTAATACTTTAATAGTTGCTAGTGATTGTCATTTGTTATGAGGAGCTGTTGTTTTCATCAAGCCCCATATAATTCAATGTTATTTTGATAAGAACTATTTTCTTAGGATGAAATGTCAGAGGTCCCAGCTGATAACATGTCACCTGGGATTCTTGGTAGGTCGAATATATGTCAGTATATCAATGTAGAGACAATGTAGATCAGCACCCACACGTAAGCTCCTTCAGGCTATCAGCTGACAGCTTAAACTTTATAATGGAGACTTTACACCCACTCATCAGGTTTCCTGTCACCGGATGGTAACAGGAAATAAAAACTCTGCAATAAAAAGACACCCTGGCCTTTTCAACCTGATCACAACTTCTTATCCCTATATATACATGACGGTATGGGGTCAGCCTCTTGTGCATTCATGTGCATCAACCCCTAATTTATGACTCGCACCCTTCTGTGACCACACCACAGGTCCCTATGGCAGATACGCCACTGTACTTTTACATAGTTTGCTTCAATGCAATAACGTGGAGTAACCACATCTCCTTTTATATGATTTTTTTCTTTTCTTTTCTAACTTATAAACGCTCTAGGCATGTTGAAAAGTGTTCATAGAACACAAAGGCTTCCTAACATTTCCAATACAAAATATTAATACAAAATCATAATAATATGCAACAGTCAAATACAGTTCAATGTGAGGACTCAATAATGTTTGCTTCCGGCATGTCCTTCACTTTTCCACAGCAGTATCTGACTTTTTCAGTTTTAATCAAGCATGTAAATACATAAAGCATTCTTACCACTAGTTCAAAGAAATATGTCACAAATAACGTTGACTGGCAAAGAATATGGCCTCAGTTTTGCTCTGCCCCGTCCAGATAGTGAATTAGTAGTTAATTTTACAAGTTATCACATCTGATCTCAACGTAGTTGTTTGAATAAAATTTTCTACTCAAATGGCCATGAGACCACTATGCCTCTTGCCAATATCTATTAGAGCCGACCAATGAAAGCAGGCACTACTACAACTTTTTAAATTTAGTTTGAAAAAACAAAACAATTCCAAACAAACTATGTGCCTCGTAGTCCATTGGTCAGTTTGCGTTAGTTATGCCAATAGAAAAAGATGTTTAGTTTTAGTTAACATTATTCCTATCTCTCCCCTTTTCTCCTATACTCTTATACCAACTAATAGAATTTGAATTACTACAATACCTCTTTTTTTTTAAACTAGCGTCCCCAATAACGTTATGTGTAACGAGCAAGAACAACAGTCTGTCTGGTCAAGTGTTCGCATACATTTTGTATTTTCTCAATAACGGGGCTAATACTTGGACTACCATATTTTTAAAAACATATTTTTGCTCAGGGGACTCTAAGCTATACTACCATATGATTTTTATGGTCAGTTTCAGTATGGTTTAGATTTTCAATTTTGTCAAGCTCAATTGTCAAAATTAACTTTTACACAAGTCGGCCATCTTCTTCCCCCCCCCCCTAACATTTTCCTCACTATTCAAATAAACCAACTAGTTTGAGTGACGTCAGAATATTACCGCTAGGAGGACTTGAAAATTTGTCTGCGTGTTTGCCTCTGCTGGCTTTGCCCACAGCGTGTATATATTAAAGAGACCGCTTGCAGAGCGAAGAGGGGTTTTTCAAAACTTTGGTAGTGTTTTGCGTTAATTATTACAATCGTCTCGTTCTTACTACTGTGAAATGTCCGAATTATTACAAATGTTAGTGTTAAAGTTAACATATTACTTTAATTCAAACGCCAGTTTGGTCTCACAGTTCTGGCACGTCGTTAATTACAAGCTTTTCCCCCGTTTCGTGCAGCATATCGGCGAGATGTTAAAAGGTTTATTGTACGTTTTCGAAACCGAAACTAAAACGTGTATGATTTTTACGGCGGGTCATTTTCTTAGCATTCCCACTGCACAAAAGGCATCGCCCTACTGGCGTTGAAGATGAAACCAGTCAGACACCTGAGGGCTGGTGTATTTATTCATCATAGGACTAAAATCTTACTGAAATAAGCGATTATCTCACAGATTTTGCTACAAATAGTAATAGGTCGTCTGATGCTCCTATGTACTTAACCATTTCTGGTGTTATACCATCATGCCCTGCTGCTTTGCCCATCTTGATTTTCTCCAGTGCTGCCTTCAGTTCTTCCATCTTTATGCCATCTTCACCACCATTGGTTTTCTCTTCTGTGCTAGTGGTTATCATTTCTGATGCTTGACCTTGCTCACCATCCAGGAGTTCTGAGAAATATTCTTTCCATTACTTCCTTCGAGGCAGTAAGCAATTTGCCTTGCTTGTCCTTTATAAATTTGAGAGGGCATTGTTTTTCCTTCCTCATGTTCCTCAATTTCTGGTTTTCTTGCGCATCTTTTCCTAGCTTTTCTCCAAATTCGTCCCAGGACTTCTGTTTTGCTGCTAGCACCTTGTTCTTTGCTTCTTTTCTGAGTGTCACATATTCTCTATATTTCTCCATTTTAAGCTCCTAAGTATTGTTTTCATGCCATTTTCTTCTCTCTTATTTTCTCTTTGACTTCCTCTGTCCACCAAGGTGTCCTCTTTCTCTTGTTTCCAAGTCGGACCTCACCACATGCCTCTGCAGCAGCTGTCTTTATGAGGGTTTCCAAGTCATCAGGTTGGTCTTCTGTGTTGCTCACCGCTGCAGCATTAAGCCCCTGACATATGGTCTTAATTTCTGGCTCTCTCAGCTTGTAGTTCTTAATGCTCACTTCTCCCGTTCGTTGACTTAGTCAAAGTCCGTTCAAGTTCGTCGCCTTTTGAATCAGTCCAGTTTTCTCTCTTGTAGTTCACGTAATCATGATTTAAAGCAAACAGGTGATTGGCCTGTTGTCCCTTTGTATGATGGAGGGGCTGCCACCTTACGGCCTCCATGCAGGCCACCCTCCTTCATTTTCAGTCAGGTTTGGGACCGGCCTAGCGGAGTTGTAATCCTGAATTACAGAGATTTATTTATTGGTTTTTTTTGTTAAGCCTTCAGCATTGTATTTAGATACCTGCCTATTTTGTCACGAACATGAGCATTATTCATAATCTGGGAAATAAACTAGTACTGTGAACTCTCGCCATCTCATATAAGTGCATACTGTCAACAGATTATGAAGGATGAACAGACTTCACATTTTGTGGATGGCAGAGACCCTAGTGAGTCCAACTGGATGAGGTTTGTGAACTGCGCCAGGCATGAAGATGAGCAATGTGTAACAGCCTACCAGTATAGAGGAGAAATCTATTATAGAGCTCACAAGCAAATTCTTGTTGGAATGGAGATACTAGTAAGTATGCAGTGGGGGAAATCTGTGTGCATTATTAATGAACAGCTGAACATAATGCCTTTCAATGCACTAAGCATATTGTAAGATTCAAGTGAAATAATATACAGCACTGTCCTGGCTCCTTCTTTGTAGAATGGAGCTTGCTGTGGGCTTCATTGACTAAGGGACAAATACACCATTTAGAGTGATGACACAACGACTGCACATGTCACAGGTAGTTGAAATAATGAACAACTGAACATTTTATACATAATACATGGGCTTTGATTCAGCATGACAAATCCACTATCGCCATCTTACATATAAGATGACAAATTGTACAACACGAATAACTTCTTGTGACATCTTCCATAGACGAACAACTATGAATTATATCCCCTCTCAGAAATAAAATGAACATCTCAGCAAGAACCACTGCAAAACTCAACCTGTTTGTCTGAGCACCAACCTTTGACTGCTCTTATTCAACTCACACCCCGGTCTCTCTTGACCAGTGAACACTTCTCAGTTCATGCTACTAAACAGAACTCACAACATACTGACTGATGACAACTCATACACTGCTCTTGTATCACACTTACCGAACATCAGTACTATTCTGAACTCTCAGTCATCTCCCAACTATTCAAATAAACTTGCTCCCAGTGGAGCATCTGTCATAAACAACAACCTATATCCTCACCACCAAACACCCCTTGACAAGCACAATTTGTGATGGCAGCTGGATTCAAGACAAATGAGGCTACCTGATTAGGGATGGGATCCTGCCAGTTTAGACAGAGCACTAGTCACAGTAGAAATGAATGCAAGTGGTGTCAAAAAAAGTAAACATTGAAATGAACAAAGCTAAAGAGAGATGAATAGTTTAACAGTACATAGAAATTGAATGTTAGTAAGCAGAAGCAGTACTAAATGACTTTCAACAAGTAAAGGACTTAACAACCAATTAATTAATAAATACCTTTTCACTCCTTAAGAAGCATAGTTCAAGAAACACATGTCAGGTCGACCTGTCATGTGACATCAGCTTAAGTTCTTTCCACATCTTCCTCATCATTTTCACTTCTGTCTCCAGTTCTCTACTCCATGTATTTTTAGGTCTACCTCTGCCTCTCATTCCCTAGGGGTTCCAGAACAAGGACTGTCTAGTAGTGCTATCAACAGGTTTTCTCAATGTATGTCCTGCCTATCTCCAGTGCCTTCTTCTCATTTCTTGTTCTGCTGGCACTTATTTAGTTCCTGTCATCAGTTCCACATTAGTGATCTTGTCATACCACTTCAAACCATCTATTTATGCAAGTATCCATTTATGAAAATCTGTATCTTTTTGGTTTGTTGTTTTTGTTGTTCTTCATGTTTCAGAGCCTTACAATAGGACTGACTTGACATCTGAATTGAAAATTCTAATTTTTATGTTGGATCTGATTTCTTTTGATCTCTCTGTAATTTTTAATGCAATAAAACCTCCTCTAGCTTTTTTGTATTCTTATTTTTATGTCACTGTCTGACCAACTGTGTCTGTTTTGCTGCCAAGGGAAATGGATGATTCTACCTCTTGTAGTGGTGTTTCTTCAAGTAAAATCTTTTTATCATCTGCATTAATTCTCATTATCTTAGTTTTCTCCTTGTGTATTTTCATGCCCACTGGCTAGGATCTCTCATCAAGTATTTTAATGCTGTGTTGCATTTGATCATGGTTACAGGACAGAAGTATCTGGTCATCAGCAAAATCTTGATTGTCAAGCCATTTCATTGGAATCCACTGGATCCTGTTTCTGTTGGTTGAGGTCGATATTTTCATAACCCAATTTTTATCCACTAAGATGAGAAATGGTGACAAGAAGCATCCTTTTTTAAATCCAGTTCTTATCCTAAATGGTTCAGTAAGTTGTCCTTCATGAAGAACAAATGTGCATCATGTCTTCATAAATTTTCTTCACTTCAAATTAGTGATCTTAACTCCACCTAGACATGCATGGAGGCCATAAGGAGGCAGCCCGTCTTACTTGCAAAGGCAGAACAAGCCAGTCCCCTATTTCCCATAAAATACGATTACCAGAACCAGCAGAGAGAAAACCAGACTGATCCTAAAGGAACTGGTACGAATTACAGACAACGATTTAGTCCAAGAGGAATTAGCTGGACAACATTTTCTACACTGGAAGACCTCGAATATGCAGATAACATTGCTCTACTCACACATTCACATCAACACATCCAAGAAAAAAAAACCAATAGACTGAAGAAGTATAGCCAGCAAGTATATCTTGAACACCAGTCTGAAGAAGACAGAGGTCGTGACACTCAATGTTGGCAATCCTGAGCCAATAACAATAAGGAACCAAAAGCTAGAACAGACAGGCATATTTACATACTTTGGGTGCATAGTAACACCAGACGGCGGAACAAGCAAGGACATCAACAACAGAATGAATAAAGCGAGAGCAGTCTTTGCTAGTCTCAACAACATCTGGAAGTCTTCCCAGTACAGCACAAACACCAAATTAAGATTATATGAGAGCTGTGTACTTTCTGTGCTTCTCTATGGTGTGGAATACTGGAGAGTAACAGAGATGGAAATGTTAAACCTGTCCTCTTTCCATACAGTGTACCTAAGGAAAATTCACTGAATCTTTTGACCAAATACCATCACCAACCAAGAACTACTTATTCAGAATAACCAAGAGGACATGCACATCCTCATAGCTGGCAGATGCTGGAGTTGGGTTGGCCACGTCCTCAGAAGGGACCCAGATGCCATTAAAAGAACAGCTATGCTATGGACCACTGAAGGAAAGTGAAAGAGAGGCCAACCAAAAAACAAGTTGGCCTAGAACTGTGGAGGCTGAGATGCAAAGAATGAACCAGACTTGGGGCACTGTATGAAGGATGGCCACCGACTGAACAAAGTGGAAGCAATTTGTTGCTTCCTACAAGACGCCACCAAGAGTGATGGCCACTGACTGGTTTGACAGCCTGCAGCTAAGGATCAAAGAAGAAGTTGTTGTGGACCTCAATGGCAACATACTGCTCTACAGTGGCGTCCCCACAAGGAAAAGAGCTAAAGGAGGTGTGGGTTGTATTGTGGCTAAAAGACAAATAACATCAAAGGATGGAACTTTGTCTTGAAGCGCATTATGATTCTAAATCTGAAAGATGGAGAAACAGTTGCCAACCGGGTCATTGTGTATGGGCCAAATGAAGAAGAGCGAGCAGAGGTCAAATATAAATTCTTTCAGCTGCTTCATAAGACAGTGGATGACTGCCTGGATGAGATTTTCGTTCTTGGAGGTTTCAATGCCATAGCTGGAAAATGACCATGCTAGATGGAGTGTAGTTATTGGAAGATGTGGAGAAAATACACTAAATGACAATGGAAAGTGACTCTTTAGATTCTGCACTGAGCAAAACCTTGTCATTACAAATACTAAGTTCCCCCATAAGCGCATACATAAATTTAAGTATGTGTGGGATGCTAGTCAAAATTAAGATTATATCAGAGCTGTGTGCTTCTCTATGGTGCAGAATGCTGGAGAGTTACAGAGAAGGAAATGTCAAAATTGTCCTCTTTTCACACTTTATGCCTAAGAAAAATTCACCGAATCTTTTGGCTGAATACCATCACTAACCAAGATCTGCTTACTCATAGCAAGCAAGAGGACATGCACACCATCATAGCTGGCAGACGCTGGAACTGGGTTGGTCATGTCCTCAGAAGAGACCCCGATGCCATCACAAGAACAGCTATGCTTTGGACCAGTGAAGGAAAACGAAAAAGAGGCCGACCAAAAACAACCTGGCGGAGGACTGTGGAGGCTGAGATGCAAAGAATGAACCAGAGTTGGGGCACTGTACGAAGGATGGCCACCGACCGAGCAAAGTGGAATCAATTTGTTGTTGCCCTACAAGATGCCACTAGGCGTGATGGCCACTGACTGCTTTGACGGTCGGCGGCTAAGGATCAAAGAAGAAGAAGGGATGCTAGAGTCTAGAGAGGGTCAGAGATTGGAAGTGATCACCACCTGCTGACAATTAAAGGAACAACTGAAAACATTGCTCAGTCTAGGCATTGCCCATCATCACTCAAAAAAATGAATAATCAAGCAGGAGAGATTAGGATCAAGGCCTACAAGCTGACAGGGCCAGAAGTTAAGACCAGGTATCAGGGGCTTATTGTGACAGCAGTAAGAAACTAGAAACTTTCTGGCTTAACTTTAAAGACATCATAAAAACAGCTGCAGCAGAAGTATGTAGTGAAATTGGACTTGGGAAGAAAGGAAAGAGGACACCTTGGTGAACAGAAGTTAAAAAAAAAAAAAATAAGAGAACAGAAAAAGCCATGGAAACAATACTTAGAAATCTAAAAGTGCAGCAGGAAAAACAAAGAGATATAGAGAATATTTGATACTCTAAACAGAAGCAAAGAACAATGTGCAAGCAGCAAAACAGAAATTCTGGAAGGAATTTGGAAAAAAGCTAAACAAGATGCTCAAGAAAACCAAAAATCGTTCTGCAAAACACTAAAAAATATGAGGAAGGAAAAACAGTGCCCTCTTAAATTTATAAAAGACAAACAAGACAAATTGCTTATTGCCCTTATGAAAGTGATTGAAAGACAGAAAGAATATTTCTCAGAGCTCCTTGACTGTGAACAAGGTCAAGCCTCAGAAATGATAACCACTATTACAGAAGAGGAAACCAATGGTGATGAAGATGGCATCAAGGTAGAAGAACTGAAGGCAGCATTGGAGAAAATCAAGGCGAGTGAATCAGCAGGATATATTGGAACAAGACCAGAAATGATTAAGTACATGGGAGCAGAAGGTAACCTATTACTCATGAGGGTCCTACAAGCTGCATGGCACCACAAGACCATACCAAAGGATTGGGAGATAGCCAAAAAGGGTGACAATGCAAAAATCATAGAGGCATATCTCTGCTTAGAGTCACTGGTAAAATTTACTCTAGAATACTGAAGCAGAGACTCAGATACCTGGCTGAGCCACAAATGGTTGATGTCCAGTGTGGCTTCCAAGCAAACTGAAGTACTCAAGACCTTATCTTCACACTCAGAGTGAAAAGGCTCTTGAGTATAAAGGTGAGATGCATCTTTGTTTCTTGGATCTGGAGAAGGTATTTGACAATGTCTCCTAGAGAAAACTTTGGGTCTGCTTGGCAAGGAAGAACATTCCAGTACCTCTGGTCCATGCTATACATAGCTTCTACAAGACTTGCATAAATTATGTGAGGAAGGGAAACTACAAGTCAGAAGAGTTCAGGACCACCACCGAAGTAAGACAGGGTGATGTTCTGTCACCTTATCTTGTCATACTTCTCAAGGATGATGTCATCAAAGCATGTAAGGAAAGGACTAAAAACTATTCAGTAGGGTACTGAAAGATGAGACAGGTCTGTTATTTTAGAACTGGCATTTGCCAATGATGGTGCCCTGATTGCTAATTAATCAGAGACACATCTTCAATCCAACCTGAAGATCTGGAGAAGAGAGGGAGGGTTATTAGCAGTTTCAAAACAAAAACCATGGTGACCTCAAGAGAAGGAAAAAAGCATCATATTATGCTAGGAGAACAGATCCTAGAGCAGGTCAACCAATTTAAATGCCTTGAAGATATCATAGACTGGAAGGAGACATGGAAGAAGAATTGGCTACCCAAAGAGCAGCAGCTGGGACATTTTTTCAGGCCATAAAATGAGGATTCCTCAGCAAACGAGAGATAGGCAAGAGGATGAAGATTGCTGTATACTGCTCCACCTATGTCCCAGTCTTGGCATTTGGATACAAGTCATGGACAATGACTACAACTCACAAAAGCCAGCTGCAAACCTCAGAAATTATCTTATGAAGATGCTTGAAGTAAAAAGAAGAGACATGGTCTGCAACCAAACAATATGGCAAGGCCTTAAAGTCCAGCCCCTGCAGACCCAAGTAGAACAGTCCCAACTACGGTGGTTTGGCCATGTGTGCAGAATGGAAGATCGGCTACCACGACAAATATGGGAACCAAGAGCCAGGGATCCGGTCCTTTGGGACGACCCATTTCTCCATTCTGCTGGTATTTCTTCTCCCTTTTACTAAATCATTTGAATAATATCTCTCTAGCAGTGTGTACTTTGATGGCCTCTGTTTGAATGCCATCTGGACCAGCTGCTTTTCCATTTCTTAGAAGCTTTATGGCTTTCTTTATTTTTTCTTTAATAGTTTACAGTTGACTTGTAGCTCATCTTGTGCTGGCTGAATGTCTGGGGGATTTTGTGGAACTGGTCTATTGAGAAGGTCTACACAGTGTTGCTAAGCAATAGTCCATTCTATATCTTTCATGAGGGCATTTGCTTGCTTGGATTTCCCTATTAGCTTCTTTGTGCTGTTATACAGGTCTCTCATATTTCCTTTGGCTGCAGCTTCCTCTGCCGCTCAGCCCAGCTCCTCAATATATTTTGTTTCGTCTTGTCTCTTTGTATGCTTCTTCTGACCTCTTTATTCACTTCTGTGTACATTTCCTGAGCCTTGGCTTTGGAACTTCTGGTTTTACTTCTGTTTAAATCAGTTTTTTTTTTTTTCATGTTAATGGTTTCTGTTGTTATGCATGCTTTGTGCTAGTGTTCTCTTTATCCCAGTACTTCTTCAAATGTCTCATTCCATCTATTGTTTTATTTGTTGCCAGTGGTCTTCCTGCTGTTGAAGTACTTGGTATAATTTAGACACTGTGTTCAAAAGTTTCTCTTATTTCTTGGTTGCTTAGATAACCTACATTAAATTGTTGTCTATAGCTATGTGCTGTTGTGTATGTATTGAGTTTTATCATTATGTTGGCTTAAAAGAAGATGGTGATCTGATGCAACATCTGTACCTCTACATACCTTTACTTCATGCAGTGAGACACAAACTTCTTGTTCATACAGATATGATCAATCAGATTTTCTGATCTATGATCTGGTGATACCCGTGTTGTTTTGTGTATTCTTTTATGTGGAAACATGATTCCTCCTATCGCCAGTTGATTTGAAGCACAGAAGTTTGTGATAATCTGTATAGTTACCATTTTTGTTTGTTGTTCTTTGTCTATGTTTTCCCATGTTTTCTTCATGATTGATCCCTAAGTGCTGGTCAAGCAACTCGAAGTTTGCCTGTTTTCAGGATGCACCACGGCGAAGTGCTTCAGCGTCATGGTTAGAGATTTAACCCCAGATTTCATGTAATAGCAGTGTACATTGAGAGACAGATGTAATTCTGGAATACATGCTGGAGCAGCTTGAAAGATCAGTGTGCATTCCTTTGTATCTTAGCTATTTCAGAACATATAACAATGGTGCAGCCATATTTCATGATCAAATGGATTTTAACAATAAATATACTTAAAGGGATAGTCCCAGAAACAAGAAGGAGGGCTAGACCAAAAATACACTGGACAGACTATAGTGAGAAAAATGAACAGGAAAGACTTTTGCAAAGGCAAGTACTGGCACAAGACAAACAAACCTAGAAACAAATAATGGAGCATTTAACAGAAAATAGTGCCCCAATGACCAGCGAGGGGAAAAAGGGGGAAAGGGTGAATGATCTCGTTACATGCCCATTGAAGCAAATTGGAAGTATGGTGTTATGCCCATATTATGGTGTTAGGTACTCAATTCATAAGGCTGGATCAACCCGGAGCCTTTTGCGGTCTAAAAAATCAAACTCAAGTGGGGATCAAACCATTGACCACCGAGCTAGAAAGCCAGTGCACTAACCACTGCACTACTGCGGCTGAAATGACCAGCTAGGTTACTAGAAAAAGACAGAAAGAACACACTTTATTATTTATATTCCGGCAGGAAAATAAAAAAAATCCAATCTGCATTATTTTACGCTTCATCTGAAAGTGCAAGGGTTATTTAAATTATATATTTCTCCAGAAATGAACTTAGAAATGCCGCATAATTTCCATGGACCATATGTATAATCTAAATCACATGTAATGTCTGTAGACCGTTAACTTGTTTAGCATCGCTTTACCATATTTGAAGCTAAAGTTCTTGCTGAAAGTTTTACGTAGTGTTTAACATCCTGTCAGTGATTAATTACTGTTGGACTGACCATCTGATGATCAGCTATTTCAGTTATGTTAAGTGTATCATGTTGTTGTTTACTTTATTTTAGTTAGCCAGAAGTTATTGTTAGTGAGAAGGACATTAGATACAGACATGAAAGGGATAAAGAAAACATGGATAGGTCAGGAAGGCTTGGCATTAATTTGTTAAAGACCTGTGTGTCAAGGTGAACTCAAGGGTATTGAGTGAATGAGAAGAATATTTAACTTACTTGTTACTGGTCTCTCAGTTTTAATCTTGCATTTAGTGCTCTAATGAAATGTAAAAGTCAAAATGATCGTGAGTGATATTTCTAATGCTTCTACTTTTACAAGGATAGTTTGTTGGTCACTTTAAGTTTTATTGTTTCAGGTGTACTATGGTGACAGTTATGCACAAGATTTGGGTATACAGGTTCAAACATTTGGCAAACTGGGCAGAAAAGTGCAAAGAAGGGAGAATGTACAACAACTTGGTTGGAAAACAGAAAATAACAGTAAGTGAATGACACACATTCAGTGTAAACACTAGAGATGCTGTCTACTACATTTATATCTTAATTGTCATAGTTGAAATAAAGAATAAATCAAATGATACTGTGTGGTGCAGGTTTAAAGTGTAAAGGTAGACATATAACAGATACTGTGTGGTGCAGGTTTAAAGTGTAAAGGTAGACATATAACAGATACTGTGTGGTGTGGGTTTAAAGTGTAAAGGTAGACATATAACAGATACTGTGTGGTGTGGGTTTAAAGTGTAAAGGTAGACGTATAACAGATACTGTGTGGTGCATTTGGGTTAGACATAAAGTGTAAAGTAGATACTGTGTGGTGCATAACAGATACTGCAGTGGTGCCTGAACATCAATTTGAAGGACAGAGGTTTTTAAAGTGTAAAGGTAGACATATAACAGATACTAGGAAGCATGTGTGACGGCGGTTTACAAGCAAAGGACATTAACAACAGAATGAATAAAGCGAGAACAGCCTTTGCTGTTAAAGAAGTCTTCCCAGTACAGCACATATAACAAATTACTGTGTGAGAGCTGTGTACTTAAAGGTAGACATTCTAACAGATACTGTGTGGTGTGGGTTTAAAGAGTAACAGAGAAGGACATGTCGATAACTGTCCTCCTTACTGTGTGAAAATGCAGGTTTTGTGCCAAACAGTCAGCATATAAGAGACTACTGTGTATGCAGAGTAACCATGTGAAGGTAGACATATAACCAGATACTGCAGTGGAGTTGGGTTGGCCCACCCTCAGAAGGGTACCCTTTAGGCATATTAGAACAGCTATGCTATGGACCCCCGAGGGAAAGAGAAAGAGAGGCCGACCAAAAACAACTTGGCGGAGAACTGTGGAAGCTGAGATGCAAAGAATGAACGTCAGTTGGGGCACTGTACGAAGGATGGCCACCGACCGAGCAAAGTGGAATCAATTTGTTGCTGCCCTACAAGACGCCACCAGGTGTGATGGCCGCTGACTGCTTTGACAGTTGGTGGTTATGGATCAAAGAAGAAGAAGAGTATAACAGATACTGCAGTAGGGGAGTGAAATATTAGAGACAGTTAACATGTACTAGTTCTCAGCGTTATTAGGTGGGATGACCTGTTCCTTTCCTCACTGTCTTTACCTTCTGTAGATTCACATGCCTACTTTTACATCTGGCTATACTGGAATGAGTGTTATTAGAAAGACATGATGACAGTGCATTGTGAGTGAGTCTTATTACAAAGACATGATGACAGATAATTTAAGTGAGTGTTATTAGACAGACATAATGAAAGAGTATTTGAGTGAGTGTGATTAGAAAGATATACTGGCAGAGTATTTGAGTGAATGTCATTAGAAAGACATGATGACAGAGTATTTGAGTGAGTGTGATTAGAAAGACGTGATGACAGAGTATATGAGTGAGTGTGATTAGAAAGATATAATGGCAGAGTATTTGAGTGAGTGTTATTAGAAAAACATGATGACAGTGTATTTCAGTGAGTGTTATTAGAAAGACATGATGACAGTGTATTGTGAGTGAGTGTTATTAGAAATACATAATGAAAGAGTATCTGAGTGAGTGTTATTAGAAAGACATGATGACAGAGTATTTGAGTGAGTGTGATTAGAAAGAAGGTGGTTGAAGTAATAAGAAGAGACATGGTACGCAACCAGACGATACATCAAGGCCTTAAATCCCACCCCCTACAGACCCAAGTAGAACAGTCCCAACTAAGATGGTTTGGCCATGTCTTGTAAGGGAAAGATCGGCTACCACGACAACATGTAAAACAAATAAAGAGAATAAAGGTTAGACCCCCAGGACGACCCAGAGTCCGCTGGGAGGACAACATTAGACAATCTTTGAAGGACCGAGGACTAGAATGGAACCAGGCCAGGAGGAAGACAGCCGATAGGATAGTCTGGTGCTCTCTCTTCCAAACCTCTACACCTCACGGTAGATGGGGAACGACTAAGTAAGTAAGTAAGTAAGTGATTAGAAAGATATAATATCAGAGTATTTGAGTGAGTGTCATTAGAAAGACATGATGACAGAGTATTTGAATGAATGTTATTAGAAAGAAGTGATGAAAGAGTATTTTAGTGAGTTATTAGAAAGGCATGATGACAGATTATTTGAGTGAGTGTTGTTAGAAAGACATAATGAAAGAGTATGTGAGTGAGAGTTATTAGAAAGACATGAGGACAGAGTATTTCATTGAATCTTTATTAGAAAGACATAATGACAGAGCATTTGAGTGAATGCTATTAGAAAGACATGACGACAGTGTATTGTGAGCGAGTGTTATTAGAAGGAGATGATGATAGTTTATTGTGAGTGAGTGAAATTAGAATGACATGATGACAGTGTATTGTGAGTCAGTGTTATTAGAAAGACATGATTACAGAATATTGTGAGTGTGATACAAAATACAAAATGATAAGAGTATAGAGAATGTAATTGGAAAGACATTATTACAAAGCATTGTGAGTGACTGAAATTTGGTACATGTGGTGATAATAATAGTTATAATAAACCAAAAAATTAAAATTTAGTAAAATGACTATAATTGTTTTGTTTTTAACTTTCTCAAACACTGACTGTCATATTTGTTCATGTTTTTCTCAATTTTAGAAATCTACTCTTGTTCTCAGTGCAACATTGCCTTCTCTGAGCTGTGGTATTTGCAGAATCATTTGAAAACCAAGCATAAAGACAAATACTGGAAAGTTATCTGCAGTAAAATGTTTGGAAATTTGTTGCCAAACGAATGGGCAAGAGTGGAAACTAAAAGAGGAAACAAACAAGAAAATAGTCACATTATAGCTACAATGACAGAAAAGAGAGATATTCATGTCATAGATACAACACCCATAAAGAGAGATGGTCATGTTTTAGATACAACACCAGAAAAGAGAGATAGTCACATTATAGATACAGGATCAGAAAAGAGAGATAGGCACATTATAGATACAACACCAGAAAAGAGAGATAGTCACATTATGGATACAACATCAGAAAAAAGAGATAGTCAGATTACAGATACAACATCAGAAAAGAGAGACAGTCACTTTATAGATACAACGCCAGGAAACACTACTGACTTAGAACTGGCAGGGGCTAAAGTGTCACAATATGTAACGAATTTTAAGAAGAATACAGTGATCATTAATAAAGCTAAAATCAGTGAAGGGCTGATCTTACCAAATGAGGATTGTAGCAGTGAGCTAACCACACATGTTAATACATCTGAATTATGCGTTGAAATTGTTAGTGATACTGAGAACAGCAATTTAAAGAGACATAAAATAATACATACAGGAGAGAAGCTTTACAAGTGTGATATATGTAGTGCATGTTTTACTCAGAGTAGTCATCTAAAGACACATAAAAGAATACACACAGGAGAGAAGCCTTACAAGTGTGATATTTGCAGTGCATGTTTTACTCAGAGCAATAATCTAAAGACACACAAAAGAGTGCATACAGAAGAGAAGCCTTACAAGTGTGATATTTGCAGTGCATGTTTTACTCAGAGCAATCATCTAAAAAGACACAAAAGAATGCATACAGAAGAGAAGCCTTACAAGTGTGATATTTGCAGTGCATGTTTTACTCAGAGCAATAATCTAAAGGCACACAAAAGAATGCATACAGAAGAGAAGCCTTACAAGTGTGATATTTGCAGTGCATGTTTTACTCAGAGCAATAATCTAAAGACACACAAAAGAATACACACAGAAGAGAAGCCTTACAAGTGTGATATTTGCAGTGCATGTTTTACTCAGAGCAATAATCTAAAGACACACAAAAGAATACATACAGGAGAGAAGCCTTACAAATGTGATATATGTAGTGCATGTTTTACTCGGTGTAGTCATCTAAAGACACATAAAAGAATACATACAGGAGAGAAGCCTTAGACCTGTGATGTCGGAAGGCTTGGTATACAGTGTTAACCTAAAGCAACACAGTAATAACCATACATGACAAGAGTAATTATGCAATGTTTCAAACACTAATTCACATACATAATTGTTTCTTTGTGAATTCCGGCCCAGAAAATTGTGATGCTATAATTAAAAAAAAACAAAAAAACTTTGTCACAATTGTGTGGCAAGTTTATAAATTTCTGGTTGTCAGAAATAACTTTCACAAGTTAGCTTTAGTTTTTAATTGGTTTAAGTTATACAGCTTCAAGTAACTGTTGTTGTATAAGTTAGGGTTTTGTCTGACTTTCAGGTCTGTGACAACTTTTATAAATTTTCTGGCTTGACTAATAAATTGTTAATTTCTCCATGTCCAACACAGTTGAATGTTTCATTCATTCATCCTTAACCTTAGCTTCCCAAGGAGCATAGACCTTCAACAAACACTTGCCAAGTCCTCCTGTCACGTGCTATCAGCTCATGTTCTCTCCACGTTTTCCTCATGATTTTCACCTCCATGTCCACTTCTCTTCTCCATGTGCTTCTAGGTCTACCTCTGCCTCTCTTTCCCTGGGGGTTCCAGAACAAGGACTGCCTTGTAATGCTATCAAAAGGTCTCCTCAGTGTGTGTCCTATCTATCGTCATCGTCTTCTTCTCAACTTGAATGTTTGAGTAACTTAATAACACAGATCAATTGTTTTATTTGAAGTAATTTTTATACAGATAGATTTTGATTAATACCTGATAACGCAAATGTTTACATAAAGCTGTTTAGTTTAACTGTTAAATTAGAATTATTTGTTATTGTTCATTGATTCATGATAATGTCACAAGTTGACTTACAAAGTGTTCTTCATTTCTGTTAAAATGTTTATGTTAAATAAATCTGTAAACAAACCAAACATAACGTGTTATAATTATTCTTACTTTGTATTTGACACTAGAGTTGGGGTATTCTAAAAATAATGAAAATATCGGGATACATGGGCCTACAATGGTAACTTATCTGTAGGCTTCTACTGATAACGGGATTACAAAAACAGTCTCACATACGAGATGTAGCTGATTTTGATGCTGTCCTTCAATCTCTGTCTGATTTTTAAAAAAAACCAACGATCATTTTATGTTACCACAGGGCGAACATCCATATATAAAGGATGAATGACATGATAGGCTCAGTTGATGATGAGTCAACTCCTGTGACTTAGTTGAGGGACAACTCAATAAATGCGCATCCAGGCACCATGTAATAAATAAAATTCGTGTCAAAGGTATCAAAAATAAATTATCAGTACAGTGTCCTACTCAGGAACACATCATTTCACGTTAACCTCATAGCTCAAAATCGCCCACCACCCACCCCTTCTTTTTTTTGTAACATCTGTTCCATACAAGCATAACAGGTTTTAAATAAAATACGGAATAGGCGCACATTCCCCTGTGCTTTTAATGATTAATATCTTGAGCACCCGTCAAAATAACACACCATTCAAGCTTTTGGTTGTTTATTGGTCAGGGTTGTTAGCAACATTCGCACCAGCTTTTCGGGAAAATAGAGAAACAGCTCGTTGTGCACTGTGCTTTAACTCTTTGTACCTCACAACTATATGATACATTATTCTCCTTTGATCCACCTCTTACGCCAGTTTGGTTGTAGTTAGGTTTCTTCACGTTTGTACTTTTACATCACTGTTTCCCGCACTTTATCCAGTCATTGCCCCCGTTGGCTTTCAGAACACATCTGCTATTTCCCTGCATTACATAAACAACTATAACGAGTGGAAGATAAGCGTAAGTACTAATTCAGCAATAACAATATTGAATGAACCCAATAATGTTTTCATAATGTGCATTAATTGTTATTTATATGAATGAATCTATAATACACTTTTCTAGATAGGCCTTTAGCTTTATAGAATAAGACAGTGGCGTAACTAAAATGTGAGGAGGCCTCGGGCACAAATTATCAGGCGGTAATAAAATGAACTGAACAGCTATATTCAATATACGGCTGATCTGTACAAAAATGTACACTGCTTACTTAATAATTACTGTTAGGAAAACGTGTGCAAGCTCTGCGCAAAATATATATTTTTTAAACCTTACCTAATCAACAGAATGGAATAGTTTGATACCGCCGCGTAAGCACTACATACTTTAATGGCATCCCTCGTATCTGCAAGTTAAAGAAGACTCGAGAATGTTTTTGCTCATAGGTAGTAGCGCCATAATGACATAGCTTGGAAACGTAGCGTCATCTGATTTATGAAAGTCCGAATGCACTGTGGGAAAGCCGGTTCAGAGGTTAAAAGATTGATTGTTACTGCCAATCTGTGAAGTTTTAACAGAATTTTAAAGCTAAAAACGTGAAAAGGTACTGGGTAGCTCTTTTATTATGGAACTAAAATTATTTTTTTTCCCCATCATTTCGTGACCGGTAATTTGCAGAGATCTGTGAAATCTTGATAAAATCGATTATTTGCGTTGTGCGTTTATATGGGAGATTATAATGTGTATTCAAGACAGATTTCACTCAAAGCCCACTATAATACGCGCAGTTTCCGTAACCTACAAAAAACTGGTTCGAACGTTTCTAACATACTGAAAAGATTGAAAGGCATGCGTGTTCTTTCATTGGGTGTTATATGTAGCTTTAACTTAAAGCCCAGCAAATATTGCGCCATTACTGAAAAGCTGTCTTGAGTGTTTGTAAATACATGACCGGACGTAACAATAAATATAAGCAATGTATACGGTGGAAAGTTTACTTTGTTTCTGAATGCGCAAAATGTTTCAACAAGAACTTGTGTTGTTTTGTTCTTATCTTGAAATACACAAACGTATTTACACTTAAATTAACTGTCTCCGGGACAAAAATCAACGACCAGGCTAAGACAAGATATATACATAGATTGATCCAAGGGAGAAGATGGCAAATTAGGGATAGGAATATATATTCCACTATGGAAAATGACAAAAGAATATAGAATCACAGAATATACATCCATTGTCACTGCAGAGATGATGGCAATATTAAAATCTTTAGAAATCTTCTCTAAACTCCCTACCAAAAACTAACCATTTAAAAAACCCACTTTGAACAATTTAAGCACTAAGAAACTTACGAGAATGCAGTAGACCTGATACAGCGGATGAGATATTTCTTGCTACTACATACTTATGTTCCAGAGGATGTTCAGTCTTCATAGCTTGTATACCTTCACATGTTGGTATAGAGGGAAATGAACAGGCAGATAAAGAAGCCAAAAAGGTAGATCTGATAAAAATCTAATAAATGTACGGATGAGTAAATCAGAGAATAAAGCTTAATTAACGAAATAAGAACAGATGAGTGGAAAGCAGAGTGGGATAAAAATCTGAAAGCAAGACATGCAGATAAGGGTTCAAAGCCTCAACAAGAAATTGTTAGATATCTAGGAATAGAAAATTGCCAGTAACAAGAAACTTCTCAGACTACAGCTGGGAAAAGGCTATTTCAGAATAGACGAGCTGTGCAGGATGTATTCAAGACAATAATATAGAACATTTCTTAATACAATGTAAGAGGTATGATCAAATGAGAATCCCAATATTAGATTATTTGCATGCATCAAAATGACCTATAAATATCATTAAAAGAGATGGTTAAGCTTACCACAATTCATAGACAGACCTAGCAATGTCACAAATGCACAAATTCCCATCTGCTTATGTTCCAGGCTTTTATTTAACACAAATATGAGCTGGCTTCAACGCACTGTTGCTTTATCAAGATCATTTAAACAAGTGGTCTCGAACTAACGCTCCCAAGTGTGTATATCAGCGAGACTGGCCAATGAGCCACGTTTTCGACAAGTGTTTGAAAAAATGTTACCTTTTCCCGTTTTCCCCTGACAACGAAAGATAGTATTATAGTTCGACCAATCGTGGTTAGGCTTTCATTTGTTGCGCTCCAATCAATTTGGAGTTTACATGGTAGGCTATTTATGTAACGTAAGGTTTTTTTCAAACACGTTATAAAAAATTTTATGAGCAGAAATGATTCCATGCTGTCAGGCATCCCCACTATTTTATTTTGGGTATAATTTATTAATTCCTGGACTATTTGCGTAACGTTTTACATATTCTTTGTCAGCAAGCCCTAGGAACCCAAATATCCAAATTTAAAAGAGCTACGTGGCTGCGTTCAAAATATGTATTTTCTACCTCCTGTTTCGAAGATGTGCTGTCTGGGTACTGTTATGTTTTCAACCGTAAACCCATCTATTGTTATCTTTCCTAATAAGCGTTTTTTATGATTTTAAAACCTAACTCTGGGGAAGGGTAGTGTATTTTATCACTGTCCGTCTGCATGGAGGCGTGATAGTAGTAAGGATCGCGGCAGCCCCTCCATCCTTTTTTGTCCATCTGTTCGTTCGTTTTGGTAACGTAATATAATTAATGTTAGGATTAAAAGGTCACAACAAGGCCAATGCAGCACTTGTAATTGTCTTGAAAGCGTTACAATTTGCAGAAAAAAAACAGATTACGCGAAACATAAGAGAGAAAACCTGACAGATTCTAAAGGCGACGAACTGGACGGACTACTACGAGGGCGGCCTTACGGAACATGAAACACAAGAAGTTTAAATGGGAAGGAAGAGGAGCTGGTACGGAAATGAAACACAAGAAGTTTTTTTTAAAATGGGAAGGGAAGAGGAGCTGGGGCGCATTATGGTCCTAAAACTAAAAACAGGAGAAACCATAGTCAACCTTGTCATTGTGTATGGGCCAAATGAGGATGAGCGAGCAGAGGCCAATGAGGAATTATTCGAGCTGCTTCAAAAGATAGTAAACGACTGCCTAGATGAAATTATCATTCTCGGAGATTTTAATGACAGAATTAAAAATGACCATGCTAGATGGGGTGAAGTTATCGGAAAAAATGGAGAAGATACTATTAATGACAATGGAAAGCGACTCCTTAGATTCTGCACTGAGCAGAATCTGATCATTACAAACATTACAAAGTTCCCACATAAGCGCATACATGTGTACACTAGGTGTGAACCAACAAAGAATGAGTAGTCAGTGATCGACTATGCCATAGTTAATAAGAGCTCATTCAAGTATGTACGGGATGCTAGAGTGTGGAGGGGGCCAGAGATTGGATGTGACCACTACTTGTTGGCAATTAAAAGAACAAATGAAAGAGTTACTCGACCAAAGAACTGCCTAACACCACGCAAGAAGCTAGTAAACGAACAGGGGAAACCAGCATTAAGACCTACACGCTGAGAGAGCCAGAAGTGAAAACCAGATACCAGGGGCTTATTGCTACCGCAGTGAGAAACACAGAACAACAACCTGATGACCTGGAAACACTCTGGCTGAAATTGAAGGACATCATAAAGACACTGCATCAGAAGCATGTGGTGAAGTTCGACTTGGGAACAAGAGAAAGAGGACACCTTGGTGGACAGATGAGGTTAAAGAGAAAATAAGAGAGAAGACATGGAAACAATGCTTAGCAGCTTAACAACACAGGAGGAAAAAAACAGACAAATAGAGAGAATATGTGATACTCAGAAGAGAAGCAAAAAACAAGGTGCTAGCATCAAAACGGAAGTCATGGGAATAATTTGGAGAAAAGCTAGGAAGCGATGCGCAATAAAAACAGAAATTGTTCTAAAAGACCCTAAAGAATATGAGGAAGGAAAACCAGTGCCCTCTTAAATTTATAAAGGACAGGCAAGGCAAATTATCTACTGCCCCAAAAGAAATAATGGAAAGATGGAAAGAATATTTTTCAGAGCACCTGGATGGGGAGCAAGGTCAAGCATCAGAAATGATAACCACTGACGCAGAAGAGGAAACCAATGGTGATGAAGATGACATAAAGATGGAAGAACTGAAGGCAGCACTGGAGAAAATCAAGATGCGCAAAGCAGAATGACATGATGGCATAACACCAGAAATGGTTAAGTACATGAGCGCAGCAGGCGACCTATTACTCCTACAGGCAGCTTGGTGCAACAAGACCATACCAAAGGATTGGGAGATTGCCATAATAACACCGATTTTCAAAAAAGGGTGAAACCGACAATGTGCAAAGCATAGAGGCATATCCCTTCTCAGTGTCCCACATGGACGATGTCATCAAGGCATGTACGGAGAGGACAAGAAAGTATTCAGTGGGGTACTGGAAGATGAGACAGGTCTGTATTTCAGATCTGGCATTTGCTGATAATGTTGCCCTGATTGCTAAATCAGAGGCACATCTTCAATCCAACCTGCACGTCTGGAAAGAAGAATTGGAAAAAGAGGGATGATCATAAACAGCTCGAAAACAAAAACCATGGTCATAGAACGAGAGGAATGAAGACATCAGATTAAGCTGGGAGAACAGGTCCTAGAGCAGGCCGACCACTTTAAATACATTGGATCTGTCATAGACCGGAAGTGAGGCATCAAAGAAGAGTTGGCTACTCGAAGAGCAGCAACTGGGAGACTTTTTCAAGCCATAAATCGAGGATTCCTCAGCAAATGAGAAGTTGGTAAGAAGACGAATATTGCTGTATAGCGCTCCACCTATGTCCCAGTCTTGACGTATGGATGCGAGTCATGGGCAATGACTACAACCCACAAAGGCCAGATGCAAACCTGAGAAATGAAGTATCTGAGGAAGGTGGTTGAAGTAACAAGTAGAGACATGGTCCGCAAGAAGACGATAGGTCAAGGCCTAAAATCCCACCCCCTGCAGACCCATGTAGAATAGTCCCAACTAAGATGGTTTGGCCATGTCTGCAGAATGGGAGACGATCGGCTACCACGGCAAGCATGGGAAACTAAGAGCCAGGGATCCAGACTTCCAGGACGACCCAAAGTCCGTTGGAGGACAACATTAGACAATCTTTGAAAGACCGAGGACAAGAATGGAACCCAGCCAGGAGTAAGACAGCCGATAGAATCGTATGGCCCTCTCTCTTACAGGCCTCTACACCTCACGGTAGAAGAGAAACTACTAAGTAAGTAAGAGATGTGAATTGAAGAAGGGTTCTTCCATCCGAGGCAGCCTCATAGGAATTTAAAGAAATCAAGTACTACAGCTGATACGATCCAGGCCCTGTAAACTTTTATATCTGTCCTGACCTTCTAGGAGTAAAGATTTTGCTCGTTCTGATGAGCCCCCAACTGATTTAACTCAGTTAAAATATTACTTATATAGCTCTGTTTTAAGTATTTAAATAACTAAAGCATACGGGTGCAGTTAATTAAAAAAAAAACATAAAATCTATAAATTTGTCTATTTACAAATAAAAAATGTTATAATAAATAATCGTTAACAAATGTAAAATAAATAAATTTATGTGAATTAGCGTTCTTAAAATGTCAACTACAAGAAACATCAAGAGATTAGAAAAAGAGTATATACATCGTCTTTACAAGGTTAACAGGGATGGACTGTTGAAAATCCTCCTAAAAATGAACTATACTACTGGACAAAAGTTAAGGGCCGCCATTCAGTTTAGACAAGATTTATATAATTGATTGGAAAACTGTAAAGACAAGTGAAAATGTAATTAAAACTGAGCACAGAGAAATGTGTATACATTTCTGTGTGTACTAGGTTAACTTTTTTTAAATGTCCAAAAACTGGGTCACTTTAACCCGCATAAACCTTGTCTAAACTGAATGGCGGCCCTTAACTTTTGTCCAGTAGTGTATTTCACTCTGAATTTCTTACATGAATTGGTTCGCTAAATATTCATTTTATTTATTTATTTCGTTTCAGCTTTCTAAATACCCTTATTGCATAATGTCATCCTTATTTACAATATAGACAAAGTTTGGGGTGGGGGGGGGGGGGGGCATATAATGAAATGATATTATCATACAAAAGGCATGAGATGTTTTCGCTTATTTGGGAAATATATGAAATTAAACGAAATAAAATATGACTAAACAACTTTTATGATCTAGAACACAGTTGTCTAACCTGCGGTCCACATACCTCTAGGAGGTCAATGAATGGATTCTAGCGGGTTCCGTGCACATAACCTAAACATTTGAATTTTATTTTCACCAACATTTTTACTTTGAAAATTTTCAAAGATTTTTTGTATTTAAGTGAATAAATTTTTTATTTATAGATTGTTTTTTTGTTGTTGTAAATTTCAGTTTCCGATTGGCAGAGTGGTTAGAGCGCTGATCTCTAGTGGCAAAGGTGCCATGTTCGAATCACGGTACGGGACCCCAAGATGCAGCAATAGTGAATGCAGTCAGCGACTCATAGCTTGACTGCCTGCGTCAGGACCAGCGAATCAGAGCTGGTCAAGACCGCACTCCACCTCCACGTGGTGGTCCTGGAAACAGTCTGCAGCAGTGCAGTCTGGCTGAGCGAGTGCGGATCGAAATGGGAAGGCAAACCCGGTCCATAAAAAATGCCGTGCAGAAGTCGAATGTGTCGACCGAAAGGTGCAGATATCACAGCTTAGGCGTAAACAGACACAACGCAACCACCGTCCTTTTCATGGCGAACGAGGAAAAAGAAGAATCACGGTACCGGCACGCTCCAGTCTACCCAGCCGTAAACGGGTACCTGACTTTGAGTTAGGGAAGGAAAAGGCAGCGAGAAAGGGAACTGGTCACACCCCCACCTCTCGATGCTGGACCTAGTATAGTCAAGTCTCTAACACTTCACTCCCTTACGTCAGTATCTGCTATGGGACCTTTGTCGTTTTTACAGTATGGCTACATTATAAGCTTAACAATTTTTCTTCATAATGTATTGTTTGTGTGCACAAAATTTAATTGTGTATCTATGTAGTGTTTTTTTTTTTCTTCTAAGAAGGGATTCTTAGCCTTCACCGGACAATCAAAAGGGTCATGGCCAAGGAAAGGTTAAGAACTCTGTGATCTAGAATTGTCCGACGACTAGTTGACTCCTCGGAAACATGGAGAACAACAAACAACAACAACCAAAAAAGCTACAGATTTTCATAAATCGGTGCTTACGTAGAATAGGAGGATTGACGTGGTCTGACAAGATCACTAATGTGGAACTTAATGACAAGAACCAGACAAGTGCCAGCGGATTAAGAGATGAGAAGAAGACGATGGCGATGAATAGGACACGTTGAGGAAACCTGTTGATAGCATTGCAATGCAGTTCTTGTTCTGGGATCCTCAGGGAAAGAGAGGCAGAGTGTTAAGGTGGGATTTACGTTATGTTATGTAGGAACGTAACAATATCTTTTCTGTGTAATGTTGTGGAATGGATGTTGATAATTCGCCCCTTCACTGTTGCAGACCGTACGATCTACTCCAATGTTCCTGCACGGTGTTACCGTATGTTTCTGTACTCGTGTAGTCAGTCCGACCTGGGCCAAACAGCTTTGTTATGTATGATTAGCTCACCAGGCGTTGAGGCGCTAACAGGGTGTCATGTTGACATCCGAACATCAGACATTTCTTGTATGTGAGGTACTCGAAGTTTGTGTGGTTGACAAGTGATGTGGGTGTGTAGAGACACGAATGCTTTTAGGCTCTTAGATAGATAAACAAGGCACCCCCTCACTCACATGCAGTAGTCAGTAATTGTAGAAACTGTTGGAACTTTCAACCATTTAATTACGAGACACAGTGACATCAACAGTTACGGTCAAATGGACGAGAATCAAGGACATCATATATATTGGAAATGACTGGCAAAACATCTGGCATTATAAAGCTTGAACCACTCATCTATAAAGACGTTATCGACAATGGTCTGTCCTTTAACAACTGTTCATATGTGGTAATAATTAGGAACATCGAGCATCATCAGTTTTGTATAGCTCGTAGGTATGATGCTAATAACGCTGGCTTGACAACATATTCTTTTCCTACTGTAGCTCAGGGCCCCTAACTGAACGTGTCAGGTAGTCCTTTAACAAATATAGTTGCTTAACATTGAAGTCTGTAAACTTGTTAATAAAGTCAAGACTTCATCTGGCTTCACCCGCCAGGCACTACTTCTTCTGCTCAAAGTTATAGGCCGTAATGACGGGCCTTATAATGGTTGATAAACGACTGTGCATTTTTTTCATAGGCATGTATTATCTTCCATGCTGAAACATACCGCCATCATGCGGGTTTCATATCAATATACGTTCATTGTGCTTCTGTAAAGTACTTCAACGAATAGACCTAATTGGCTACGTCAAGCACACATAATGGACTCTGGATCACAAGAACTGTGAGCGCTACTCAGAGGTTCATACTAAATGTTATGCAAACTTTGCATAATAATTAAGTTATTTTACCTTGGACAGAATTCCGAGAAATACACAAATAACTACTGTCGTCATTCCAGACGAACAGAATAACTCTGGGGAGAATCACTAAGATCACAAGACTATCTTTCCCCCAGATAATGCAGAGAAGAATCAACGGACATCTTCGTCCGGCAGAAACCAGCTCATCACTCCCAGAAGGAAGTCTTCTCGGTTCGCGCTAAAAACTAGCGCATGCGTAGACAGAACAGATCTGAGAACAGCTAACTATCCCGTCCTAAGACAGATCAACCACAAAGAATAAACACAGGGAAGATAACCCCTAATGACTTCAACTCAGCATATTTCGGAATGTCAGAAAAGCCACAGGAAAAGCCTAGATCTACAGTGTAGATAATACCATGGAGTCTTCAAGTTGGTATTGGCTGCAAAAACAGCGAAAAGCTTAGCAGCCCTAGTTAAACAACAACAAAACAGGTCAATAGAGTCAAATATCTCGGCACGTGAATAACAACGGATGGAAGATGCATCTCAGAAGTGAAGAGCAGAATAGCTCCGGTAAAAACAGCATTCTATAAAGTGAAGAGTATTTTATGCAACAATTCTTTGTCAATGGAAGTAAGAAAGAAAATTCGTAAGTGCTATTTAGAACAAATACTCAAATATGGGGGTGAGTCATGGACAATTAGTAGACATATAGTAAAAAGGTACTGGAGGCCAGAGATATGGTTTTACAGAAGAATGTTAAAAATACCATGGACAGCCAAAAAGCGTAATGTGTATGTCCTGATAGAGGCCCAATACGCTAATGAAGCTTATTTCTCACGCTAGAAAGAAGCAATCCACTTTCTTTGCGCATGTTATGAGAAGTAGGAAGCTGGAATATACCATGACAACATGGAAGACTGAAGGGAAAAGTTGTAGAGAAAAACAAAGAGAGAAGATAGTGGGCAGTTTGACATCACGGCATGGAAAGAAGTCAACAACAGAATTGATAGTGTACAGGATACAGGAAGTTGTGGAAAGACATGATCTTCTACGCCACTAGGCGTAGTACGTGATAATGATGATACGATGACTTAGGTTCGGTCAAGTCAACGTAGGAATAATAAGTGTAACTGTGATGAAAATGATTCAGAACATGCTTCAAAGATGATATGATGACATTTATCCGTCACAAGTTTCATTCCTGGTATCAAGCTAACCATTACTTTTTCTTTGAACGTATTCAAGTTGAATCTATTCAACAAGCTAAATATAGGAACTATGTTCTATTTGTAAAAATTCGATAAGTGTGTGTCTGGTGTGGCACTGAATAAATATTAATTAGATGAGGATTGCAGAAAAATCTGCTTCAAAGATGCTCACCACAACATAATGCGGAGCATTAGAAAGTACATTTATACCCGTCACAAGTTATCATTCTGCAAAAAAAACATTGAGATACTCCCAAAAAAAATCGACGGCAGGAATTGAAGTTGACCCCACTATAACTGACCTCGGAAACCCTTGAATCGGGTTCGGTTGATTGAAAAAAGAGAACATTCACTATCCTCAAGCTAACCATTACTTTCTTTGAACGTAATTCAAGTTGGAACTTTTTGTCATCCTAAAAAACGATCTGAGAGTGTACGAATCTTCACACAGAAGGAGGTAGAAGAATTCAGGTTGTCTTTTAAATTTGTTTAATAGGTTCTATTTTGTAAAAAGTTAGCACCAAAATAATAAATTATGCTCTGAGTTAAAAAGTGTCATTTTTTTTTATAACGTGTTTGACCAAAAACACTTACCCAACAGACAAATAGCCTACCATGTAAACTCCCAAGTGATGGGAGCGCAACAAATAAAGATGAGTACAAGATATCTGGCATATAAATAAAATCGTTAGGGGACACGTAGGAAGTTAAAATTTTTTCAAAACCTCTTGTGGCAGAAAGTCTTTCTCCAATGCTAATATGCACAATATAACCTGGTTTATGAAGAACCAATATAAGCTCTGATTATTGAAGCCAGCTCATCATTTTTATAAAAGCCTGTTAGGTGCAGAGATGGGACTATGTGCCAGTATTTGTTAACCTCTTCATTAGCTAATCAAAGTATCTGTGTTTGTTTCCATGAATTAAAAACTGAAAACAGTTATCAACCGTATCTTTTAAGAGAATACAAATTGTTCAAAATACGCCGTATATATGTGTCAGTTCAATATGCAAACAATATTTCGATGCTTGTAAAGGCAAAATTTATCATACAGAAGGTTAAATGGGAAAACTGAGATATGCAATGACAAAGTACTGACCACCGGATACCTAGAGCTGGAAGTGCTGCAGTGGCTCAGTTTGGGGAGAAATACTTGGATAAAAGAAGCTCACACAACAAATCTTGCAGAGAGAGAGGAGTGAAAAACTCGAAAGGTAAAGACACCAGGACATCCAATAAGTAGCTGAGAATGCTGAGCACCAGTGAGGGGCCGCAATACCACAACATTTAGTCACAAAACAACTATGTCACCAGCCTCACTGCTATGGAAACACCCTGAAGGTTAATATATTATTTCAGATGAAGCTGACAGATGGGCTGGAAACTTATGTTGTGTGAATTGCCTCCAATACCATGAACAGTTTCAACGTTGGTCTTGATGGTAATGAGCGCAAAGCTTACAGATCCAGAACAAATGAGCAGAGAAATGCGAGCTGAGCAGTCTTTTCCTGCCGCCATCACCACAAGATAGGCTGATGTGGCCAGCTCAAATAATGTACCCCATTTAAAATGAAACATTGTCCCACATAAACTTAAGAGGGGACAAGTAAATTGTTTTTACAGGAATGAGAACATCTCAATACTAGCTCCAGTAAGAGACAATATTGAAGTCATGATGACAAAACAAACAGTGGCTTGAAAACAAAACCAAAAAATTTATAAAGCTACACAACTGACACACATAGGATAATGATTAATAATATTTGCACAATATTCATATTGAGAACATTCTGTACTTAGAATTTTATATTAAAATGATTGTGATGGTTCCCTTTGTATTGCAATGGGAAAGACATATTGTTATTTGAAAAGTTATCCGTGAGAAAGGTATCATAGAGTGTTATATACTGGCGTGGTAGTGTTGTCAATTATCAGTGGAAATTACATGTTGTTGTTATGACTTACACTTATCATTACTGACATCCTAGAAGAACAAGCGGTAGTTTCATCACACTATTTCCAAATAATTCTGGGACTGAGAATTATACATTATGTGGAAGAATCAGTAAGGTTATCCACTTATTATCACCTTCTCTTTTAGATATATAGATACACAGCTGATCTCATTGTGGAAGAGTTTTACTACTAAGTCCCCTATAAATATTTATAACAATCCCACTTCACCACAAAAGCGCTATATGACATATCTAAAATATTGTGGCATGTATCGAACCCCAAAGTGGAATGCATGAACCTGGTTATGAAGAACAGGGTGAAACAAGCTGATTACAGTTATTTGTTTGGATCTATGTTAAAACCGTCCGTTACGCAGAGAATAAAATACCGAATAATTGGTTTTTATACGTGGACAAATAAATGCAGTCTACGGGAGACCTCAGTTTCGCGAAAAGAAGCACACAACAAGCAGAAAGAGAGGAAAAAAAATGTCATCTCTGAAATTGGTCACCAAATAAAATGCCTCTAAAACTAAACTGAGATGAACAGGACCATATCATCTTACAGAAAGTTGCTATTTTTAGGCAGGACTGTGGACACAACAAGATGAAATCCATACTTAGAATTTTGGCAGCTAGCGCCTTCCAAGAATAACAGTTCATGAATATACTGTAAGCCTTTTAATCAAATGGTTATGTGTTAACATAAGCTGTAGTTGAATCATTGAACAAGCTGTTAAATAACATTTGAACAAATGTTTAGAAAACTCATGAAACATCAGTTATTAATCGACAAGTGCAAATGTTCCGACTATATAAGGAACAACGATGGTCATTAATCGGTCATGTCCTAAATGCAAAAACAACGGAATACTACAAGGGTCAGCGGAAAAAAGGAAGAACCAAAAAGAAGCCATACTTTTAGAAGGAAAACGTTTTGGGCCTAAACTAATACGTGCAAGAGGCAGATGCACTGTTTTCGCCTTATGCGCCGTTGGTTTTGGCATTAAGCTTAAAGAGACAACGGAATAGAAATGGTGGTCACCGTCAAACTAATTTAGTTTTATGAGCTTTGTTTTTATAAGTTTGACATCCATTATAACCCGTGAATTGACGCAAAATAAAAAAAAAACAGGGTGTTTGGTTTTATGCAACAAGAGTTTTGATGACAATTTAAAGGTAAATATCATACATTAATGTTTTATTTAAACTACAGCTTGAATTGTTAGACGAACATGTGTTAAAACGTTCGGATTTACAGACAAATTGTCATATGCTGAAACTCGACGAACAGCATACCTTAGTGCTATAGGTATGGGAAGCCATCTTTTAAATAATTCATTCTGTATGTCAGCCGATAATACGGCCATATTTAATGATTGCATAACTTTGTGTTTGTTTTTATTTCAAGTGCAGAATTGCAACAACCCATTAAGTATGTCTAAAGACAACGGAATAGAAAGGGTCACGTCAAAATAATTAAGGAAAACAAGAACGACAGTATGCTTCTGTTATTTGTGTTCGATATTAGAATAAAAATAAATTAATTAAATTGCTTTTAGTATTAGCTGTCTAGTTTTCGTAGGACAGCATAACATGTTTCCATTGGTAGACGCAGCAATAGAGACCGCAGTCAGCGACTCATAGCTTGACTGCCTGCGTCAGGACTAGCGAACCAGAGCTGGTCAAGACCGTGTTCCACCTCCACGTGGTGGTCCTGGAAACAGTATGCAGCAATGCAGGCTGGCTGAGCGAGCACGGATCGCAATGGGAAGGCAAACCCGGTCCTAAAAAATGCCGTGCAGAAGTCGGATGTGTCGACCGAAAGGTGCAGATATCACAGCTACGTTGTAAACAGACACAACGCAACCACTGTCCTTTTCAGGGCGAACGAAGAAGAAGAAGAAGAATTGGAAATAAATTTTCAGGTTTTTAAACATTTTATGCAGTGATGAAACATATGTCAACGTACGGAAGTATTACCGTTCGCGAATAATATGTATTTTATCGTCAAAAATATGGGGCAAAGTCTTACAGACAGGGGGTATGATGTGTTGGTGTTGTGGGTAGTGGGTTTCCCCCCTTGCTTCACCCTAGGCCTAGTGAATTCTTTCATGAAAGGAGCGACCATTGCGGTGTTAGTCTCTTGGCCTAGCAAAACCTCTCATACCCCAAGATCGTTGTGCGTGGTGAAGAGCCACATCCTCCCCGAGGTAGTCCTGGTAACTGAGGGTGCGAATCCTCAGGCAAAACACAACGGATCTAGAGGAGTAAACCTCGATAATAAATCCGGTGCACTACACCGTACACGCCCTCTGTGGGTGGGAAGGAGCCAGATGGATACTGAACAAGTCTTAGGAGTGGGAACGAGTATGAACTACTTCCTGAAGATCGGAACCCATCGTACAGGCACAGGGACTCAGGACGTGACGATCCTATTGCCTTCAACTCTTGGTCACATGCCTAGAGCCTCGGAGAACTCGGCGTAACCAGCAGGCAATTAGGTGGCGGGGAATGAGCACTGTGAGCCCTACCTTGGCTACGTATCTCAGAGAGAGGCAGAAACACCCCCTTTATCTCCCCCAGAGCTGGCACAGTACACTTCTGGCTTCTACCCGGGGCGGTAGGAAATCCACAGGCACCCCCCAGCATCACAATGCCATGAAGATGACAAAGTTAAAATTTATTAACTCAAACGAGATCGGACGACGCCTCGGTTATCAAGGTCCGCGCCAGACAGTGAGTAACCAGGCTGTGATGTGCGAAAAATTGATTACTGGAAAAAAACCCTAAAGACATACTCCCCAAGAAGAGGGAGAGTGGGAGGGAGAGCAAAAAGAAACCAGATCACACAGGGAAAAACACACCGACACTTAATATTCTGCAGCTAAACATCTGTGGTATAAGAAATAAAAAGCTTGAACTTGCCAAACTGCTAGACAGTCACAGGGTACATGTGGCTGCTCTACAAGAAACTTTACACAAAGATTTTGACCTGCACCTGTCCGGATACACTAGTTACGCCTGTAAGTGCATTGGTTGCCGTGGCATAGTAACCTACATCAGAAATGACATACAAGGAGATGTCACTCAGCTAACAACAGCCCATCCCACAGATGTACAAAAAGTCAATATCTGGCACAATGGAGGCAAATATACTA
This sequence comes from Oreohelix idahoensis, assembly GCA_024509875.1. Taxonomy (NCBI): domain Eukaryota; kingdom Metazoa; phylum Mollusca; class Gastropoda; order Stylommatophora; family Oreohelicidae; genus Oreohelix; species Oreohelix idahoensis. Next base: position 459,120 of record JAMPIV010020373.1, read on the forward strand.
TATACAATGTGTACAGCCCACCTCAGACAACATGCAACATACCAGAACTATACAAGACACAGTATCACAAAACCCTTCTTGTAGGGGACTTCAACGGACACTCACCCCGTTGGGGTTACTCTGATTACAACAACACAGGAAAGTACATTGAAGAGACCTGTGAAACAACTAACCTGACAGTATTACAGGATACAGAGTCCCCACCAACTTTGCTGCACAGGGCCCACCTCTCTCTCAGCCGACCTGACTTGACCATCTGCTCATCTGATTTGATAGATTTTAGTCATTCTCAGGTTCTGGATGACATTGGAAGTGATCACAAACCAATCCCTCTCCACTATAGGAACCCCTAGTAAAGCATGTTTCAAGCAGAGAACTCGCTGGAATTTTCGAAAAGCAAATTGGAGACTATTCCAGGAAACATTGGATTGCCTCCTAGAAAACATTGATACCAACTGTGTCGAAACATTCAGTGAAGAACTAACAAAATCAATCTTGAATGCAGCAGCGCAGTCCATCCCAAGGGGCAGCCAGAAGCTATATAAACCATTCTGGAACAAAGAAATACAAACTACTATATCTGAAAGAAACAAAGCCAGAACAACACTTGAGACCACACGTTCACAAGAGGCAAAGATTCTGTACAATAAGGCATGTGCCAGAGTAAAACTTACAGTCAAGAAGGCCAAAAAAGATAAATGGACAGAAACGTGCTCCAACTTAGATCTCAGACAGAATGGAAATAAAGCATGGGCACTAGTTAATAATCTTTCTGGAGAAAGTAGAAGGATGAATCCAAAGCCAGTGATAGAGGGAAGGAAGACAATCGCTGAAGACCAAAAGAAAGCAGAACACTTCAACCGTTACTTTGCCAATGTGAATAGAGCAGGTAAACTCACAGAGCTGGACAGGAAACAACTACACCAGTTAAGGAAACAAGAGAAAGCCTCAACGGTCAATGCTTCCCTATTCGAAGAAGATTTCAGCATGAAGGAGTTAGAGCAAGCCCTGAAGAAATTAAAACCTAGAAAGTCCCCAGGGCCGGACAAGATCCACAATGAAATGCTACTCCACCTGGGCTCATCTGGGAGAGAAGCAATCCTCAAGCTGATCAATAAGACATGGAGATCAGGCAAACTTCCAAAAGCCTGGAGGAATGCACATATTGTCCCCATTTTAAAAACCAACAAACCCCCAGATGAACCCAAAAGTTACCGTCCGATATCTTTAACATCATGCCTGGGGAAAATTGCTGAAAGAATGATAAACACACGTCTCTATTGGTTCCTTGAGAGCTCCAGTATTCTATGTCATGAACAGGCAGGCTTCAGAACGAGCAGCTGCACAGAAGACCAGCTTTTCCGTTTGACGCAGAGAATTCATGATGGCTTCCAGAGTAAGAAACATACTGTGGCCATCTTCTTCGACCTCCAGCAGGCCTATGACCGTGTATGGAGAAAAGGCCTCCTGATGAAGATGATTGGCATGGGAATACATGGCAAGTTATACAACTGGATAAAATATTTTTTGGTTGATCGAACAATACAGACAAAGATTAACAATGCAATCTCATCTAAAGAAGTCTTAGAGGAGGGCTTACCACAAGGCTCCTCATTGAGCTGCACTCTATTTCTCATCTACATCAATGACTTAGCAGACCAGATCAAAGCTGAAAAAGCTCTGTACGCTGATGACCTGGTGATATGGCAGAGTCATGAGAATCTAGAAAGCGGAGCTCAAAGACTAAACGGAGACCTTAGAAGACTACATGAGTACTGCAAAACATGGAAATTAAAGGTCAACTATACAAAGACTGTGTACACTATCTTCACCAAAAGCCATAAAGTAGCCAAGAAGAATATCAGTCTGTGGCTAGACAAACAACAAGTGACAAAAGAAGAACATCCCACATATCTTGGAGTCACACTTGATCGGCAGCTCAACCTCAAGAACCATATTGAGAATATAAAGAACAAAGCCCTGAGGCGATTACAACTATTGAAGAGGCTTGCTGGCACTACATGGGGATCAGACAAGGATACTCTGAGAGGCTTGTACCTTGGCTATGTCCGTTCTGTGATAGAATATAATAACTCACTGCTTACTACTTGCTCCAAGACAAATCTGGAGTCTCTCGACAGAGTGCAAAGCAATGCCCTTCGGCTAATCAGTGGAGCTATGAGATCAACGCCAACTGCTGCATGTGAAATACACACAAATATGGAACCCCCCAGTTTACGGAGAGATAAAGCTGCTTTAGAAGTTTATGAAAGATGTAAGAGAATGAACCGAAACCACCCTAACAGGCACCTTGTAGAAAACTGGGCACACAAGCAAAGAATAAAGCACAAGTCAGTCTTGCACCATGTCCATGAAATACAAGATGGATACCACCTCCCAGAAAGAAGACAAGAAATACAGAAAGTAGTAAGGAATTTACCACCACATACCCACTTAAAAACACCAGAAGTACAGATGAAATTAGTAGATGGAACAACCAAACAGGCCGACCCAGTCAGTCTGATGAGTGCATCACAAAGAACCATTGATGCCTACCCTGAAGAATGGTTACATGTCTATACTGACGGATCTGCATTTAAGGCCACCATCAAAGCAGGTTACGGAGTTTACATATGTTATCCAGACGGATCCTCCGACGAGCTGTTTGATGCATGTGGGGAGTTTTGCTCCAACTATGAAGCTGAAACCATTGCACTGGAAACAGCTGTATACCATCTGAAGACTGTATTTGATGCCTTTCCCTCAAAGGCTCAAAACATTGTCATTTTTACTGACGCATTGTCTGCACTACAAGCTCTGGAAGGAAGTGGACATTGTAAAACTGAATTAGCCAAACTAATCCAGGACGCTGACCAGCTTATCACTTCCTATGGCATCAGAATAGTTATGCAGTGGATCCCTGGCCACTCAAATACACCAGGTAATGACAGAGCAGACAGATTGGCAAAGAAAGGAACAAAACAAGAACAACCACTCACAGCAACAACTCTCCAAACAGCCAAAACACTCATACGAACAATAAACAAAGAAACTTGGCTGAACAGATGGGCCATGGGAAACACTGGAAGAGAAGTTTACAGACATATGGCTGGTCCTGATCCTAACGACAACATCAACCATCTCACAAGGAGGGACCAAAGCACCATTTTTCGACTCAGAACACAACATATACCACTCAACAACCACTTGAACAGAATCCAACCACAACACCCTCCAGGGTGCCAGCTATGTAACTACCCCCATGAAACTGTTGACCACCACCTCTTTGAGTGTCCAGCACTCAACGATGTTAGAAAAATGCTTCTTCATCCCAGACCAGATAAGTGGAACACCTTGTACGGAGATACAGAACAACTTGCGAAAACATGCAGATATCACTACATGGCATTGGGCCGAAGGGCGAGAGCCCAAGTGCCGCTGGATCAATAACAACAACAACAACAACATCGTCAAAAATACAAACGTATCATACATACGGTCGAACATTGGTTTGAAACGCATCATAAGCTTATCTTCTTTGTGATCTCAAATATTTACCTTAGCTCCAACCACCTGCCAGATATACCAACATGTTCCTTTATCAACGCGAATGGACAGTTACGTAACACTCACACTGGTAGTGTATTAATCTCGACATCAAGGTGACAAGTCTCCGCTTGGCTTCTTTGACACGCCGGGTACATCTTTCATGTCTTTTCTCTCATTAACGTGTTTTTGTGTTTTTTTATCAGCGGTCTCTCCCTAGGTTCAGTTCGCTCACTGTTTCATCTACACTTTTAATGATATCTCCTTTACGTTTTAATTCATTATTGTTAAACGTATCAAAGGTTACATGACTGCCTGAGACCCCGCGTTGTGACAATCTTCAGACGCAATATCCCTACATTGACCTGTTTCATCTACACTTTTAATGATAACGACATTATTTATCAAAGGTTACATGACTGCCTGAGACCCCGCGTTTATCTTCAGACGCAATATCAACATTGAGATAAGACATATTTTAAAAGAGGTTATGGGTTTAAAATATAGTGTAAAATATTTCTCACAAAATTTTTCCCCGATATTATTTTACTAAATATTGTTCATATATACTACAGTACTTTGCAAAAAAAATGGCAGTCATATTTTCGCAACGCAGCACACTCATAGAAGCAAATAATAATAAAAACTGTATGTCCAGAGGAAGATTGGTATCTCCCCTATCTATTAACAGTGGTTTCAGTACAATATAATGTTGCCTTCTCCAGCAAGGCAAGCCTGGATGCGACGAGGCATACTTCCCGCAAATGTTTGTAGGTAATTGTGAGTCAGACTTTCCCAGTATTTTTCAGCTACCTTCTTCAATTGTTCAACGTCTCTGAGTCCACTCTTTTTTAAATGATTCTTGAGTAGTGCCCAAACGTTTTCAATTGGGTTTAGGTCGGGACTGTTGCTGGGCCACTTCAGCACTATCACATTCTTCTCTTGCAGCCATGCTTTGGTGGTATGAGCTGTATGCTTTGGGTCATTGTCATGTTGAAATGTGCACCCATCGGGGTACATGACCTGCATAAATGGCAGAAGGTGTCCCTCTAGTATGTCGATGTACCTTTCTTTCGTGAGAATTCCTGTGAAAACACACAGTGGGGTGGCACCTCTTGCTGCCACCCCTCCCCAAAGATGGAATTTATGGGTATATTTTGGTCGCTGGTACACAGGCGTTACAGAGTCTTTCATCCAAATATTTATTTGAGCAGGATAAGACCAAACAGAACATTCATCTGAAAAAAATCACATTGTCCCATGACAAATTTTGGTGTTCGTGGCACCAGTTCAAGTGCATCTGTTTGTGAGTCTCTGTGAGAAATGGTGACGAAATTACCCGCTTTTTTGTGTAATTCATCCTGTGTAGCTCCCAGTTGACAGTAGCATTAGATACCTCTGGGTTTTCCAAATCGATCATGCGCTGCCGTATGTTTTCTACACTCTTCATTGGCCCAGCCCGAACGATTTGGGCGAGACGCCGATGGTCCTTTGTGTCCAAAATTCGTGGCCTCCCACTACCTTCTTTTCGCTCGATTCCATTACCTGCTTTTAATTTACTCACAACTCTGTAGACAGTCCGCTCAGGAATGTTCAAGGTTTTAGAAATGTTGGAACATGTTTGATTTCCTTCATTCCAAAGCTGTGAAATTAACATACACTTTGACTTTGTATCCATTTTCTGCCACTAGCATTAGACATTGTCGTCTGCTCTATTATCAAGGGACTTTACTCTACGCTAATTTTTTTTTTACTTTTGGTAGTGTTTGCTCACTTAAGTGGAGTGTAAATTTGCGGCAGAACATGCATATTTAATTAGATTTCAGCATACTTAGCTGAGCAATATGACTGCCATTTTTTTTGCAAAGTACTGTATATGTATATATATAGTTACGTGTTTTATTTTCTGAATATGATTATTAAATAATAGATAACATATTCCCTAAAGTAATGAGGGTTTTTTAGGGGGAGGGAATGGGTAGGAGTGGGGTGGGTGTGTCGGGAGAAGGGGTCCATGAGAGAAGAAAAAGGCCAGAAACGGCTTGATTCCTTAAAAAAAAAAACAGCAAGAAGCATTTAATAGCATATTCAATGAACAGATCTAGCGTTAATATTTCTTCATCTGCTCCTTACTTTTCCTTTTAATTATTATTATTATTTTTCTTCTTTTTTTTCTTGGTACATGCCAGCTGGTGTGGTGATCATGTCTCTTCGCAACTCACTCTAGCCGGTACTGTTTTCATCAAATTCTGTAGCAGACTTCTTTCCAAGCCACGATGTTAAACCGTTCAGTCCTGCTCAACTTACAGCAGTGAAAGGAGTGGCATATGGCAACAATCTACTTCTCTCAACGAAAAACTGTTAGGAGATGTCAGGGACCTTGAGCTGACTACTGCCTTTATATTAGAGTCATTAATGTAGAAGTCTGAGGGCAAACGAGATGTCAGGAACCTTGAGCTGACTACTGCCTTTATTAAAGTTATTAATGAAGAAGTCTGAGGGCGAACGAGATGTCAGGAACCTTGAGCTGACTACTGCCTTTATTAAAGTTATTAATGAAGAAGTCTGAGGGCGAACGAGATGTCAGGAACCTTGAGCTGACTACTGCCTTTATTAAAGTTATTAATGAAGAAGTCTGAGGGCGAACGAGATGTCAGGAACCAAGAGCTGACTACTGACTTTATTAAAGTTATTAATAAAGAAGTCTGAGGGCGAACGAGAGGTCAGGAACCTTGAGCTGACTACTGCCTTTATTAGAGCCATTAATGAAGAAGTCTGAGGGCGAACGAGATGTCAGGAACCTTGAGCTGACTACTGCCTTTATTAGAGTCATTAATGAAGAAGTCTGAGGGCGAACGAGATGTCAGGAACCTTGAGCTGACTACTGCCTTTATTAGAGCCATTAATGAAGAAGTCTGATGACGAACGAGATGTCAGGAACCTTGAGCTGACTACTGCCTTTATTAGAGTCATTAATGTAGAAGTCTGAGGGCGAACGAGATGTCAGGAACCTTGAGCTGACTACTGCCTTTATTAGAGCCATTAATGTAGAAGTCTGAGGGCGAACGAAGAAGAAGAAGATAAAACTGTCCAGTTGGTTCTCTCTATGTCAGCATCTATCTCTTCTTCCGGATTTCATCTTCTGATAACATGGTCAAATAAAGTGGTTTGCTTCTTCCTAATGCGAGTAACAAGCTTCCTTTGCACTGTTGACGTCTTTCAGGACATCCTCATTACTCATATTTTATTTTTTATTTTATTTACCTGAAAATCTGACAGACAGATTTGTTTCCAGGTAGGAACAGACAGTAGAACACGTACTCCACAACTGTTGGTTCCATGAGAGGAGCATGGTGAGAGCATGGTCTTGTCCAACCCAGTTGTTGAGGGAGAAACTGTACGGTGACGTGAGAAGCCTGAGACGGACCGCCAGTTTTATAAGAGAGATAGATGTGGTTATTTGAGAGCTAAGGAAGAAGGAGAAGACCTTTTTTTTACGACAAAGCAGAAGATGACGTCAAAGGTCGGCTGCAATTGATCGTCACCGTCTTATGTCCCTTGTCTTGATGGTGCACTCTGATAGACTCTTTCCTGTCTGGTGTCTTGATGGTGCACTCTGATAGGCTCTTTCCTGTCTGGTGTCTTGATGGTGCACTCTGATAGGCTCCTTCCTGTCTGGTGTCTTGATGGTGCACTCTGATAGACTCTTTCCTGTCTGGTGTCTTGATGGTGCACTCTGATAGGCTCCTTCCTGTCTGGTGTCTTGATGGTGCACTCTGATAGGCTCTTTCCTGTCTGGTGTCTTGATGGTGCACTCTGATAGACTCTTTCCTGTCTGGTGTCTTGATGGTGCACTCTGATAGACTCTTTCCTGTCTGGTGTCTTGATGGTGCACTCTGATAGGCTCCTTCATGTCTGGTGTCTTGATGGTGCACTCTGATAGGCTCCTTCCTGTCTGGTGTCTTGATATTGCACTCTGATAGACTCTTTCCTGTCTGGTGTCTTGATGGTGCACTCTGATAGACTCTTTCCTGTCTGATGTCTTGATGGTGCACTCTGATAGACTCTTTCCTGTCTGGTGTCTTGATGGTGCACTCTGATAGACTCTTTCCTGTATGGTGTCTTGATGGTGCACTCTGATAGACTCTTTCCTGTATGGTGTCTTGATGGTGCACTTTGATAGACTCTTTCCTGTTCGTCTCTTGATGTTATATTCCCCCTTATTTGTCTTCTCCTTGTTCGTTTGTCGTCACCTCTGCCTTCTGTTATGGTCAGTAGCAAGGTGTTATGTCTTTTTATAAGTGACCAAAATAGTTTAGCTGTCTTAACTTCGAAACATGTCATCATTTATCATTTCATTCCTAGCTTTTCTATGACTTCTTTATTTGCTTTCCTCTCATTCAGTTATATATGCTCAATTCTTCTACATATATTCATCATCATCATGATCATCATCACTATCGTCATCAGTATCATCATCATCATCATTATCATCCAAGTCTTTCAGTTTCTCAAGTATCGTAGAATGTTCAACAAACTTCTGATGTCCGCCTGTTCCATTGCACAAATTCCACGTCCCTTTATTTTCTGTCGCCAGTTGTCTTCTCCAACGGTTCTTCAGTCTCCCGGTATCTTTCTTACCCTGGGGGTTCCAGAAAAGAGAAGAGCCTTAGAAAGCTATCAACAGGTTTACCAACATTTCAAGGGCTGGTATATCTTTCTTCTAACTGCCTGCTTCTTGTCCATGCTTCTGCTTCATCATCATCATATATCAATTAATTGCTTTTATTTTTCATTTACTTTTCATCAATGTCCATTAGCTCCCCGAGAAGTATAGTCAATCAATTATTCAATATCCTTTAGCTCCCCGAGAAGTATAGTCAATCAATCATTCAATATCCTTTAGCTCCCCGAGAAGTATAGCCAATCAATCAATATCCTTTAGCTCCCCGAGAAGTATAGTCAATCAATCAATATCCTTTTTCTCCCCGAGAAGTATAGTCAATTAATCAATATCCTTTAGCTCCCCGAGAAGTATAGTCAATCAATCAATATCCTTTAGCTCCCCGAGAAGTATAGTCAACCATTCAATATCCTTTAGCTCCACGAGAAGTATAGGCCTTCTTGAAACACATGCCAAGTCTTCCTGTTCTGTGCCATCCGCTCAAGTTCTTGATATTATCAGTTATTTTTCGGAACGCACAATCAGCTTATCTTCTATTTTATCTCAAATATTTACCTTAGCTCCAATCCCCGATTTCTTTACCCTGAAAAAAAAAAACTGTCTTTCTGTTTTTAAGAAACACTTACTTATATTATTAGATGTTGTTTTGGAGCGCTCAATCAGCTTATCTTCTTTTTTATCTCAAGTATGTACCTTTGCTCCAACAACGGAGCATGTTTTCCTCATCATTTTCACCTCTGTATCCAGTTCTCTTCTCCATGTGTTTTTTGGTCTACCTCTGCCTCTCTTTCCCTGTGGATTCCAGAACAAGGCCTGCCTTGTAATGCTATCAACAGGTTTCCTCAATGTGTGTCCTATCCATCGCCAGCGTCTTCTTCTCATCTTTTGTTCCACTGGCACTTGTCTGGTTCTTGTCATCAATTCCACATTTGTGACTTTGTCATACCATTTCAGTCCTTCTATTCTACGCAAGATACACATATCTTTGCAGTAATATAGACAAAGTTGGAGGGACAGACAATGATATCACAACAAGAATACAAAAAGCAAGAGGAGCTTTCTTTACGATTCTACATCCTTTAGTAGTGTTTCTTCAAGTTCAACCTTGTTATCATTTCTTGCATTTATATTCATTATCTTTGTGTTTTCCCTGTGTATTTTCAGGCTCACTTGTTGTGACCTCTCATCGAGAATTTTCATTTTCTCTTGCATCTGATTATGGTTATGGTACAGAAGAGCCAAGTCATCTGCAAAATCCAGATCATCAAGCTGTTTAGTCAGATTCCACTGGATTCCATTTCTGTTGTGTGATGTCGATGTTTTCATAACCCAATCTATTGCTAGTAAGAAAAAATCTTACGAGCCATACAACAGCACTGACTTTATAACTGAGCTGAGGTTTCTGATTTTTATGTTGGATTTGATGTCTCTTTTATTCCCGTAATTTCTCAATGCAAAGAATTATCATCTTGTCTTGTGTATCCTTATTTTGATATAATTGTCTGTCCCTCCTGCTTTGTCTATATTTCTGCCAACATATATGTATGATTGTGCATATTGTAGAGGTGTTTTTTTTTTATTTAAAAAAAATACATTCTTGTGATCGTTTCCTGTGTTTATTCGGGGGGACCACTTCTGATGATCAGATTGCCCCCTGTTGTATCGCTCTGTATAGAGTTTCCTATCATCTCTTATTATCTTTGTCCGTTGCGCACTTTCAGACCCAACAGTTATAACCTCTCATCAAATACAGTATTTTCATATTGTCTTGCATTTAATCTTGGTTATAATAAAAGATGCAGGCTGTTGGTAAAATCTAGATTGTATTTCTGTCATTAAAGCTTTTGTGTTTTCTATTTCGCCCAAAGTAAGTTATCAATTTTTGAGATCTATATTTCGCTTCAGATTTCAAACTTATAATTCTATCAAACATATCAATTATTTTGTCCATAGAAAGGGCCCTTAGCGTAATTTCTGTTTCGAAGAAAAATATCCCGTTCTACCCGTGATTGGTTATAATTATTATATATTGTGTCTTTTGTAGGCCTATATTCAGTTGTTGCTATCTGTCTATGATATTACCCCGTTCCCGTCATTTATTGTAGTCCATCATATGGTAAATGAAACATTACAATTGCGTGTATGTGAGTGTGTGTGTATCCCACCTCACAATATTTAGATTATTTATATTCTTGTTTTGCTTTTTTTTTTCTTTTTTTTTTTAATGAGGGGATGTGAAATCTGGGATCCGTGGCGTTACATTTAAATTGTCTAACTCTTCCAACCAATCGCTGCAGATAAATCATCCGAAGTTAAGTGATGTGTTTGACAGTTAACCTATCATAACATGCAGTACCGAATTTGAATAGGGGTCCTGATTACAAGCGGGTCGCTCATGTTGTTTACAAATACTTTTGATAATCAAGCCAATTGTAGCGTTCTGATCAATGAACATTCTGTTTAGGTACCGCCTTCTTATCGCTGTAAGGCGAGCGCGAGTGATTAGCCAACCATTGATTACCAGTCGTAGCACGTCAGAGACGCCTAGCAAATCAAGCCCCGCCCACCAGCCGATCGAGTGGGCTTGTCTTAATTCGGCGGGACGTGATAAAAGGGAGAACTTCTGTTCGGTGAAATCAGTTTTTCCCAGACGTCGGTGTGTGTTTAACAAAATTGTGGCTGTTTTCGGTTATAATCTGCCTTTGCAATTGTGGAAAATCTTTTCATCTCATAAGTGGATCTGCAAAGTGGTGCTAATTTTGATCACATTTACAAGGTACCAACGATATTTTGATGGACTATTTGAGTGCTGATTGTTCGGAATAAGAGATAGGTCTATACGTGTAGAGAGAGACAGAGACGTTTGCCAAGTTTGGTAAGTAAGCCTACATAGATATGTGTTGTCACTGTTTTATCTATCTTCGTCTCAGATCTCATTATTTTCATTGTGTCTGCCTTTGCTGTTGTTTATAGCAATAATCGTTTTTCATAGCGTTCAGCTTGTCTTAGTTTATTTGCAACAGACTTTGTTTATTGTCTGCATTTTTTATTAATTTCCAGCAGTCTCTGTTAATTCTTAGCAATTCATGTTCTTCTCACTGTGTAGGCTTATATGCTTTTGTTGGTCTTCCGTAAGCAATCTGGCTATCGACATCTCTCTATTTGTTTATATGTATGTTTATTTATTTATATAGACTTATATATCTGTCTTAAGTTTCTTTTAATTTCTACATATCTATTTATATACATATATCTATGTAGGCTTATATATCTTTATCTATCTATAGGCCTATATCTATCTAGTCTACATCTTTAAGTCTGTATTGGCATATTATATGTATGTTCAGATATCTACGTGCACCAACTGTAACTACTCAGAAAAGGTTTGACATCAGCAAATTGAAGGACTCCCTTACCAGAAAAGCTTTTGCGGCCGACATAAAGAAACGATATCAATTTGCCAAAAGTCAGGAAAAGACATTGACTGATGATATAGACCAGAATTTCAACACCATTTCAACAATATACAAAGAAAGCAGCAAATCATGCTTGGGATTCCAGGAAAGGAAGAAGCAAGACTGGATAACACCAGAAACTTTAAACACCATAACGACGAGAAAGGAAATGAAAAGAAAGAAAACAGAAGCGAAGTCCACCAGGTTAAAGCAACTATATAGCGAACAGTACAGTCAGCTGGACAAGGAAGTTAAACGCCAAACCCGAGCCAACAAAAGGAATTTCCTAGACGATCTTGCAAGACAGGCAGAGGAGGCAGCACTGAGAAATGAACACAGCACAGTATACAAAATAACTAAATTCATCAGCGGAAAACGAGGTGCAAACAATATTACATTAGTAAGAGATAAGCAAGGTAATCTCATCACGACAGCAGGGGGACAAGAAACAAGATGGGCAGAGCACTTCAGAGAAACTCTGAACAAGGAACCACCAGAGGCACAATTGAATGTTCCTGAAGCTGAAAACGATCTAGATGTGAATACAGACACTCCACGCAAAGAAGAAATCATCACAGCAATCAAAGGGTTAAAGAACGGCAAAGCTCCGGGCAATGATAACTTAAATGCAGAGCTATTTAAGACAGACCCTGAGCTAGCAGCAGAACTATTAGAACCACTATTTGCACAAGTCTGGAAAACGGGGACAACACTATCAGAGTGGAACAAAGGAATAATTGTCAAATTGCCCAAGAAGGGAGATCTTGCAGACTGCAATAACTGGAGAGGAATCACTCTTCTCTCAGTTCCCAGCAAAATACTAGGCAGGATAATTATACAGAGAATTTCAAAGGCAGTAGATCAAAAACTGAGGAAAGAACAAGCAGGATTTAGAAAGAACAGGAGATGTGTAGATAATATATTTACTCTCAGGAAAATTTTAGAGCAGTGCTCAGAATGGCAAAGACAGCTTTACATTAATTTCGTTGATTTTGAAAAGGCTTTTGACAGCATACATAGGGACAGTTTATGGAAAATACTGAGGGCTTATGGAATTCCAAGCTGCATAGTGTCAATCATAAAAAGCCTCTATGCAAACTTTACGTGCAGTGTTGAGCAGAGCAACCTAACCTTTGAGGTGAAGACAGGAGTACGACAGGGATGCCACTTATAAACCACTCTATTTTTAACAGTCATAGACTGGGTGATGCGCCAGACAACAGAGGGCTGTCCAAGAGGAATAAGATGGACAACATTTTCTACATTGGAAGATCTGGAATATGCAGATGACATTGCACTACTAGCACATTCACATCAACACATCCAGGAAAAAACGGATAGACTTAATAAGTTTAGCCAGCAGGTGGGCTTGAACATCAATTTAAAGAAGTCTAAGGTCAAGACGCTCAATGTGAGCAACCCTGAGCCCATATCAGTAAGGAATAAGCAATTGGTTCAGACAGATACCTTCACATACCTAGGAAGCATAGTAACACCAGACGGCGGGGCAGGCAAAGACATCAACATCAGAATGAATAAGGCAAGAACAGCCTTCTTTAGCCTAAACAAAATCTAGAAGTCCTCCCAATACAGCACAAGCACAAAATTAAGATTATATCAGAGCTGTGTGCTTTCTGTGCTTCTCTATGGTGCGGAATGCTGGAGAGTTACAGAGAAGGAAATGTCGAAATTGTCCTCTTTTCACACAACATGCCTAAGAAAAATTCACCGAATCTTTTAGCCGAATACCATCACTAACCAAGATCTGCTTACTCGTAGCAAGCAAGAGGACATGCACACCATCATAGCTGGCAGACGCTGGAACTGGGTTGGTCATGTCCTCAGAAGAGACCCCGATGCCATCACAAGAACAGCTATGCTTTGGACCCCTGAAGGAAAACGAAAGAGAGGCCGACTAAAAAACAACCTGGCGCAGGACTGTGGAGGCTGAGATGCAACGAATGAACCAGAGTTGGGGCACTGTACGAAGGATGGCCACCGACCGAGCAAAGTGGAATCAATTTGTTGTTGCCCTACAAGACGCCACTAGGCGTGATGGCCACTGACTTCTTTGACGGTCGGCGGCTAAGGATCAAAGAAGAAGATATCTACGTATTTATATGTAGGCCTGTATCTATATTTGTCTGTCTAATTAGGCCTTCATTTCTATTTATGTCTCTTTCCATTATCTTTTTGTCTTTGTTTTCCTCCTGTCTATCTCACAATGTACCTGTCTAATTGTCTATCATCGATCTGTCTACGTAACTATTTATTGATTTGGCTTTTATATATTTATATTGTTCTCTATTCATCTCAATATCGCACTTTCATTTTATTTTTGTCGATCTACTTGTCTGTAATTCTATACATAATTTGTCCGTAATTCTATACATCTATTTGTCTGTAATTCTATAGCCTACATCTATTTGTCTGTAATTCTATACATCTATTTGTCAGTAATTCTATAAATCTTTCTAGTTGTCTGTAATTCTATAAATCTATCTATTTGTCTAATTTTATAGATATATCTATCTGAAATTCTATAAATCTATCTGTCTGTAATTCTATAAATCTACATATTTGTCTGTACTTTTATTATCTATCTATTTGTCTGTAATTTTATTAATCTATTTATTTGTCTGTAATTTTATAAATCTATCTGTTTATTTATCCACCTGTCCTTTAATCTTCTTGCCTTTTCCTTCTCCGATCCAGAGAAAAATAAACTATTTCCCCTGCCATCCAATTAAGTCCGTTCTCTTCATATTGTTGTGTGGTGAGTACTAAGGCAACTACAACAGTAGTTTTTGCAAGGAATAGTCTATGAGATATTAGATATAAGGTCTCTAGAAATTGGCTCGTTAAGAAAGAATAAAGACCTATTCGAGATAGGGACAAGAAGACAGGAATGCGAATGCTTTCCACTAGACAGTGTTTTCTAATTAATTATGGAAAGAGTTCTGTTTCCCCACGACCTTAGCTTCTGCCCTTAGATCCCGTAAAGAAAAAGCCCCCAACCTCATCTGAGTAGAGAAAGGTTCCTATAGGTGAATATGTAACACCGACAGCGCGAGTGATACATTATAATAATAATAATAATAATAGCCCCTTCAGTCATAACTGACTATGGGAATGCGCCCCTGAGGTGACAGCCCTCAGCTGCTTATTTTCCGGGTGCTCCTTTCGACGTTTTCTCCTCACCTCTGCTTCTTGTGTGAGCCTCTCTTCGCCCAATCTGAGGTGGCGCCGTAAATAGCATCGCCACTTAGTGCGATCGGCAGCTTTATCCTCCCATGTTGCTGGATCCATGTCCAGTGCCCTCATATCTCTCTTGCACACATCTTTGAACCTCAGCTGTGGTCGCCCAACTGTTCTCTTACCCTCTGCTAATTGTCCGTAGAAGATATCTTTTGGGATGCGACCATCATCCATGCGGCGAACATGGCCAAGCCAGCGAAGTCTGCGCTGTCTAAGAAGCGTATACATACTTTGAAGGCCAGCACGTGACAACACCTCGACATTTGTCACTTTATCTTTCCACGAGATGCCAAGGATGCGGCGTAGACACCGCAAATGGAAGGTATTGAGCCTTCTTTCTTGCTTAGCATAGGTCGTCCAGGTCTCGCTGCCATATAGGAGTGTGCTGGTGACGCAGGCATTATATACCGCAGCTTTGGTCTTCATTGTGAGTTTAGAGTTTCCCCAAACACGCGATGTGAGGCGGGCAAAGGTAGCTGCAGCTTTGCCAATGCGGCTGTCGATTTCTGTATCCAGTGAGAGTTTGTCATTGATGGTAGACCCTAGGTATGTGAAGTGGTGCACCACTGCCAATTCATAGTTATCGATAGTGATAACTGGTGCAGCACCCACATCCTGACTCAGCACATTCGTTTTCTTTAGACTTATTGTGAGGCCAAAGTCCTTGCATGCTTTATTGAAGCGATTCATCAAGCTCTGAAGCTCCTGTTGGCTTTGAGTGACGACTGCAGCATCATCAGCGAACAACAAGTCTCTCATAGTGACCCTTCTGATTTTTGTTTTTGCCTTCAGCCTTGAAAGATTAAACAGACGGCCATCTGACCTAGTGTGAAGGCATATTCCTTCAGTTGCATCTCTGAATGCATGTTTCAAGAGTAAGTCAAAGAAGATTCCGAAGAGGGTCGGAGCCAGAACACAGTCTTGTTTAACGCCACTTCGTATATCAAAGGGCTATGACGTGCTTCCATCATATTGGACTGTTCCCTTCATGCCGTCATGGAATGATTTTATCATTTCCAGCATTTTAGAAGGGCAGCCTATTTTCAGGAGGATTTTAAAGAGTCCATCCCTACTAACCAGGTCGAATGCTTTTGTGAGGTCTATAAAGGCGATATATAATGGTCTTTTCTGCTCTCTTGATTTTTCCTGAAGCTGGCGGAGAGAGAAGATCATGTCTGTTGTTGATCTGCCAGCTCGGAATCCACACTGTGACTCTGGATATATGCGCTCAGCTAACTTGTGTAGTCGCATTAAGATGACTTTGGCAAAAACCTTACCAACAATACCAAGAAGAGAGATGCCTCTGTAGTTATTGCAATCACTTCTGTCTCCTTTATTTTTATACAGTGTTACAATCTTGGCATCTCGCATGTCTTGAGGAATAGTTGTCTCTTCCCAGCACTGGCACAGCATCCTATGCAGGGGATGTAATAGCGTGCTCTTACAGCATTTGATTAAATCAGGAGGAATCCCATCACTGCCTGGTGCTTTGCCAGAGGCCAAGCTATCAATGGCCTTGCTGAGTTCCTCTAATGTTGGTTCGGCATTCAGCTCCTCCATAGTTGGCAGACTGTTGACACCATCAAGGGCTGCAGGCGTAACGGTATTGTCTCTAGCGTAAAGCTCAGAGTAGTGCTCGACCCACCTCTCCATCTGCTTACCCTTATCGGTTAGCTTCTCTCCGCTGATGGTTTTTAGCGGTGCCGTCTTACTTTTATGGGGGCCAAGTGCTTTCTTTATGCCGTCATACATTTGTCTAATGTTGCCTGTTTGCGCTGCGATCTGGATGCTCTCACTGAGCTGGAGCCAGTAGTCATTTGCACAGCGTCGAGCAGTTTGTTGAACTTTGCTTCTCGTAGCCCTCAGGATCTGTAGGGTTCTGGCACTCGGTGAACGTTTGTATTCATTCATAGCACTGCGCTTAGCTTCAATGACAGGTGCCATCACATCTGATGAAGCATCAAACCAGTCATTTGACTTTGCTGTTTTCTTTCCAATGGTGGCAAGTGCAGTACTTTGAATGGTGTTCCGTAAATGCTCCCAGTTCTCTGTAATAGTATCACCATGCTGAGGGCTACTGAGCACTTTCTCGAAGGTCGCAGTGAATTGAGCGATCATGAAAGGGTCTGACATCTTGCTGGTATCAATGCGTGGTTTCCCTTCATGTCTGACACGATAGAGTTTTCTTGGTTGTGCTCTGATTTTGCAGCAAACCAAGGAGTGATCTGTATCACAGTCTGCACTATGGTACGAGCGCGTGGAGAGCACAGACCTGAGGAGTGGCCTTCTGACGAGAATCAGGTCAAGTTGGTGCCAGTGCTTGGATCGTGGGTGTCTCCATGACACCTTATGCTGGGGTTTTGTCTGAAAGTAGGTGTTGGTCACACAGAGGTCATGGTGGACGCACAACTCTAAGAGCCGTTGTCCATTTTCATTCATCTTGCCAATACCAAACCTGCCCAGACATGAAGGCCATGAAACATTATCGGCACCCACTCTAGCCTTAAAGTCACCAAGGAGAACAAGCTGTTCTTGCCTAGGTATGCTTTTGATAATTGCTGTTAGATTCTCGTAGAACTCATCTTTAGCTTCTGAGGCAGAGTACAGAGTAGGAGCATACACACTGACAAGGGTGATGGGACCTGTGCTAGTTTGCAGGCGGAGCGTTAACAGGCGTTCTGATCCATTCTCGCCTGGTTCAACCATTTTAGTTAGCGATTTTTTGACCGCAAAACCTACTCCGTGTTCTCTAGCTTTATTAAGATCTTTCCCTTGCCAATAAAATGTGTAGTCCTTCTCGCTCACCGTTCCAGAGCCCGCCAGGCGCGTTTCCTGAAGTGCAGCTATATCCACCTGAAGTCGTTTAAGCTCATCATTAATTATGGCTGTCTTCCTTACATCGTTTACATCCTGTAGGTTTTCGGATAGTCCAGTCAACATAGTCCGGACGTTCAAGAATCCCAATCTGAGAGTTTTTTTATTTCTATTACGATAATTGCTTGATGCAAAATGTTCTGTCTACAGTTCGGGTTTGACCCTAATCCCCATGCACCCAATGGAGAAAGCAGACAGTGGCGGGACAACACCTTATTGACTGGGGGCTGCCCAGCTTGAAGCGGGCGGTAGCTGTCCAGTGAGATCCTGGAACCTCTCCCACTGTCGGAAGTAGCCCCTGGCGCCATGCCCTACGCCAATTGGGCAAAATGCTTATAACCGGTAACTGCTACTTCCCGTGTTTTGCCGACACCTAAAGGGTGAAGCTGGAGTGTCCTCTCCAGGGCGCGAGCTTGGGCACAGTTATATGGAGATCAAGCTGTTGCCCATGCAGCATGTTCCCCCTCTCCACACAGCCGGTAGATCCAAAGGAACGGCAGTAGCAATACAGTTTGGTACCAGCCATGTCGCAGGAGTTGCCAGAATAATGTCGAATCGACATTAGACTGCCTTAGGGACTCCGACTCTGGATTTATCCTCAGGGTTTACTCCCGAAGCCAATTCCATAAATGGATATTCCCGCAAGGCAGCGGTGGTTTGAATTCAGAGTTCCTTCTCTTAGATAAGCTACCAACCAAGGATAACGAGCCCTATCTGCCCGAAGCTGCTGGTTTTAAGGCGCCAGTCGCTCGCCTTTGCCCCTTCTCCCGTCAGTGGAAACAGTTCCGCCGGGCTCAAGTTGAGCCAGTGATACATTAACAAACTAGATAATGATCAAACGATCGTTGGGTTTATTAATGAAATATCCACACATATAGGGTTAGTAATGGTTAGAACGTGATGATGGTGAAAGACGATTCACAAAAAACACACAGATGAGATAATAAAATTGCAGTTAATTAAGTAATAGTTAATTAAGAATGAACTGGTGTAAAGTGAAATGATGATGTGATATGATACGTGTTACCAAATTGGTGAGTAATCTACACAGTCCATGTGTCTCTAAATGCTTCTCATTGATATGACGATTCACATGTATGCATACACTGTCCCAAGTTGTTATACGTTATGTCGAGTGGAGTATCTCTAAGCTGAGGACGTTCTGATGAATACTGTTGTCGTACGGAGAACGCTGACGAGATATCTAAGTATATTCCTTCACTGTTTGAGTATATCTCTGTAGTGTTGATCAACAGTTAATAGCTGTCATATGAACAAAAGGTCTGTTGTCTAATCTCCCGAGGGTACTGGCCAGACTGGATATTTTCACGAAATGTTAGTGATACGTAGACTCATAACCTTGCATATGTAGTCGTGATTCATAAAATATATATATAGTCTGCTTCATAGAATGCGCTTAAGAGGGTGTTGTCCTTGCTGTAAATATGCGATTCCTCTTTTGAGCTCTTTTGCTTGACTTCAGATAATAATGATCTTTCGAGTGATTTGAATTTATGATGACTCTGTATTGAACTTGTGATAACGATGTATTGAACTTGTGATAACTCTGTATTGAACTTGTTAGCAAGCAGTATATGGTGACGAAAAATGCCGCGTCCACCTTCTGACTTGTGGGTGAGACAATATTCCTTTTTAATTGAGGAATGAAAGATGTCCTATGGCGAATTCTGCTAGCCAAATGTCCGTTTTTGATAACTTATTTCTGGTTAGACGTCAGACACGTTGCGTGTAGACTCAGACTTCTGATGAACTGAAGACACACAAAAGTCTTCGTAAGTTTTTCACATTTAACATCACTGGTTGACTTTTATTTAAACTACTGCTCATTAATCATCTCTCTCTCTGAGTTCAATTCTATTGAGGTTAAATATCTTGTGCATGAGAGTGTGTGCGCATGGGAGACTGTGATGATGATAAAGGTGAAATATGAACTATTAATTACCTCCTATCATCCTATCATCTTCTAGGAAAATCTTCTGATTTTATTAATCAGTTATGCTAAGAATTATTTGAAACTTTATCTTTCGCACATTTTAGCTGTGAGGTTAAAATAAACAAAAATAAGAAAATGTATTAATAAGTATAAGATCTACTAACCTTCTTTTCCCTTCGCAAAATCCTTTAAGAACACAATTAATCACAGAACTGAATTATCATCCACTCTGAATAAACACGTGTATTAGGCTATGCGTTTTTGGGTTTAATCTCTTCCTCACAATGTAAAAAAACTGGACTCCTTCCTCTTGCAAGCTACGCAGTAGATTATATTTCTGCCAGTCCAATATGGGTTTTTTGTACAGCTCCGCCCATACCAACCAATCCTTAATGGCCCTCTGGTCACTCATTCACAGGATCGCTCTTGTCCCCTGTCAGTCCAAACGTGGGTGTAGTTTGACCTATGATTGCTTATTGTTCACCTGGCCAAGGTGGGCGTCCACTGTGGTAAACCAACGCGTGTCTGAACCGCGGCCAACCAAAGATAACACCATTACAGCATTAGACGTTTTTCCCTGGCCAATATGGGCGTCCAATGTGGTGTCACAGAAATTACAGCATGCCCAGATATTTGATTATGATGACCATATGTGTTTTTACCAGATTTATCACGATGCAATGTGGGCTTCAAACGATAATGTCAGGCATGTGGACTCAATCAAAGGACTTTATTTCCCCCGATGAAAAAACAAATGTGGTTCTCTAGATACCGGTCGCGAGTAATCACAACAATGAAATAGCAAATGTGGGTCGCAAATATGAGATGAAAGAGCAAATGTCGGAGAAAATACAATATGAAAAATGTAGGAAAAGATGGAGCAAAAAGGCCTTTGCGCTCGTTTATCACAATAGCCCCTCCTCAAGTGTGATGTCAATCGTACTCAGGAGAGCTTAGCATTCTTGCTCTGGATTCCTTAATCATTTTCCTCATCTTCGTTTTTCTCTCCGGTTTCCATCCTTTCCTCTACTTGTCTGTGCTCTCCGTTCTGCCTCATAGGATGACGGCTTAAAAAATCCGCTCCTACGTTATGTTTTCCTTGGATATAGTCCACTTGGAACGTGTAAGGTTGTAGAACAAGCGACCATCTCATCAGTATAGCATTCAATATCTTTGAATTGGCGAGGAAGGTCAGAGGTTGGTGATCACTCTGGATTGTAAATTTCCTTCCGTACATGTATGCTTGAAATTTTTGTATTCCCCAGACGAGGGACAAACATTCCTTTTCGATTGTGGAATAGTTTTGTTCTGCTTGGTTTAATTACCGACTCGCATATGCGACCGGAAATAGATTTGGTGGGCTTCTGTCATCTGGCTGTAGTAATGTAGCCCCGATTCCAATGTTACTGGCATCTGTGCGCAAGATGAATTTTCTAGTTAAATCCGGAAGCCGTAAAATAGATTTTGTGGTGAGTTTCTGTTTTAAGAGTGCATATGCATGTTCACATTCTGCTGACCATGTCACTTTATCTGGGTTTCCTTTCTTGGTTAGCGATGTAAGCGGCGCACAGAGGCTATTAAAATCCTTTTTATATTTCTGGTAGAATCCACAGAGAGATACAAATGACCGGACATCCCTTTTTGTGGACGGTCTCGGTGCATTTCTCAGCTTCTCAACGTTTTGAGTCTCGTGGAACATGGTCCCATGGGATATAGTATGTCCTAGGAACTTTAGCTGTTCACACCCAATTTGACATTTGGTTGGGCGGGCGGTTAGTCCCGCTTCTCTGAGTCTGTTAAACAGCAAGGATAGCGCTGATATATGTTCTTCAAACGATTCAGTAGCTACAAGGATATCATCCATAAAATTGCTAATGGCGGGATGATTCAAAGGATCCAATAACTTTCGCATCATCCTTGTGAAGACACTAGGAGCGTTGTTTAGCCAAAATGGCATCACATTAAACTCGAAGTGTCCATCTGGAGTACTGAAGGCTAACAGGTTCCTCACCTCAGCTTTTACCGGTATTTGATAGTACCCTTTACTGAGGTCGATCTTTGAAAAATAGCGAGCCCTGTTCAGCTTAGTAAATAGCTGGTTCTAGTCCGGTAACGGTTCTGGCTGGAACTGTGTTAACGCATTCAGCTGTCGGTAGTCGATGCACAGGCGGTGTTCTCCACTGGGTTTGCGTAACAGCACCACTCCCGCACTGTAAGGGGACTCCGACTTCGAAATTATGCCTTCCTTAAGTAAGTAATCAATTTCTTGCTTTAATGCCGTCGCCTTGGCATACGGAATCGGATAGGTTCTCATTCGGACGGGCGTCGGATCCGTGACTTCCATGTCAAACTCCATCAGGTTTGTCCGGCCCGGTTTGTCTGTCAGAGAGTCGGCGTGGTTTTTCATCAATCTCTTTACTTTTTCTTGCTGGGCTTCCGTTAAGGTGGAGCTTATTTTCACATCTAAATGTGATTCCTCCTGTATCACCGGGTACTCTACGGATGATAATGGCTCTTCTTCCATTTGCATAGCAATGGCCATAGTCATGAGGTGCGCTGGTTCGGCAGGGGCTCGCTCGTAAAACTTCTTAAGCAGATTTAAGTGATAAATTTTCTGCTTTCCGTTCACGGCGATTTTATAGTTGGTGCGATAAATCTTTTCCACCACTTTGTAGGGTCCCCTCCAGCAAATCTGCAATTTATTACTGCTACTTGGCAGAAGAAGTAACACCTTCTCTCCTACTGCTAGTTCTCGGTCCTTCGCATTGCAATTGTAATATTTGGCATGTTTCCGCCTAGCCTCCCGTACTTTCGCTGTGGTTAATTCCCAGCCAGTCTTCAGGCGTTGTTTCAAGTCTGTGACGTACTGGAAGGCTGATGTGACAGTGTCGTCTACCTTGGCATCTGTCCATGTTCTTAAGTTGTAGAGAAAAACAAAGAGAGAAGATAGTGGGCAGTTTGACATCACGGCATGGAAAGAAGTCAACAACAGAATTGATAAAGTGTACAGGAGACAGGAAGTTGTGGATAGACATGATCTCCTACGCCACTAGGCGTAGTACGTGATAATGATGATGAAAATGATCATGATGATGATGACTTAGGTTCGGTATTTAATTCAAGTTGAATCTATTCAACAAGCTAAATATAGGAACTACCGATAAGTGTAACTGTGGCAGTGAAAAAATGATTGCTAAACATCAGCTTCAAAGATGCTCAACATATGCGGAACATAGAAAGTACATTTATCCGTCACAAGTTATCATTCCTGGAAAAAAATCGATGGAGACCTCAACAGCCTAAAGCTAACCATTACTTTCTTTGAACGTATTCAAGTTGACGTCTGAGAGTGTACGAAGAAATAGAAGAATTCAGGTTGTCAATGTTCTTTTTTGTAAAAATTCATTATGAGTTAAGTGTATTATTTTATGTTTATGACGGCATCCCATCTAAAATTTCTAGCATGTATCGAACCCCCAGAAGTGGAATGTATGCAACCCTGGTTATGAAGAACTAAGCTGATTATTAGTTATTGTTTGGATCTATGTTAAACCGTCCGTTACGCCAGAGAATAAAATACGCGTATAATACGTTTTTATACGTTAAGACAATTTAAAGGTAAATATCATACATAAATGTTTTATTTAAACTACAGCTTGAATTGTTAGACGAACATGTGTTAAAACGTTCGGATTTACAGAAAAATTGTCATATGCTGAAACGCGACGAACAGCATACCTTAGTCCTATAGGTATGGGAAGCCATCTTTTAAATAATTCATTCTGTATGTCAGCCGATAATACGGCTATATTGAATGATTGCATAACTTTGTGTTTGTTTTTATTTTAAGTGCAGAATTGCAACAACCCATAAAGTATGTCTAAAGACAAAGGAATAGAAAGGGGTCACGTCAAAATAATTAAGGAAAACAAGAACGACAGTATGCTTCTGTTATTTGTGTTCGATATTAGAATAAAAATTAATTAATTAAATTGCTTTTAGTATTAGCTGTCTAGTTTTCGTAGGACAGCATAACATGTTTCAATTGGAAATAAATTTTCAGGTTTTTAAACATTTTATGCAGTGATGAAACATATTTCAACGTATGGAAGTTTTACCGTTCGCGAATAATACGTATTTTATCGTCAAAAATACAAACGTATCATACATACGGTCAAACATTGGTTTGAAATGCATCATAAGCTTATCTTCGCTGTGATCTCAAATATTTACCTTAGCTCCAACCACCTGCCAGATATACCGACCTGCTCCTTTATCAACGCGAACGGACAGTTACGTAACACTCACCACTGGTTGCGTATTAATCTCGACATCAAGGTGACAAGTCTCCGCTTGGCTTCTTTGACACGCCGGGTACATCTTTCATGTCTTTTATCTCATTAACGTGTTTTGTGTTTTTTATCAGCGGTCTCTCCCTAGGTTCAGTTCGCTCACCTGTTTCATCTACGCTTTTAATCATATCTCCTTTATGTTTTAATTCGTTATTGTTAAACGTATCAAAGGTTACATGACTGCCTGAGACCCCACGTTGTGACAATCCTCAGACGCAATATCAACATTGTGATAAGACATATTTTAAAAGAGGTTATGGGTTTAAAATATAGTGTAAAATTCTTCTTCTTCTTCTTCTTCCATCCTTAGCCATCAACCGGCAAAGCAGTATGTGGCCAGTACGCCTAGTGGCGTCTTAGGGCAACAACAAATTGATCAATCTATCGCTGTTTCCACCACGCCTAGTGGCGTCTTTGTGGAACAAAAACAGACCAAACAATCTATCATTGTTTCTGTAATCAGATTGGTTGGCAAGCAGGTGATCAGCCCACTGTGCGAAGTTTTTACGGGATGGGGTAAACAGCCAGATGCCCATACCCTCCTTAGTCGCCTTTTACGACATGCGTGGTAGGGTGCAGTGTTACTATTCTTTGCTCCCCTTTCGGGCCCCGGTAACACACGGGTGATAGTGTTCTGGCTCCGACCCTCTTCGGAATCTTCTTTGCCTTACTCTTGAAACATGCATTCAGAGATGCAACTGAAGGAATATGCCTTCACACTAGGTCAGATGGCCGTCTGTTTAATCTTTCAAGGCTGAAGGCAAAAACAAAAATCAGAAGGGTCACTATGAGAGACTTGTTGT
Organism: Oreohelix idahoensis; assembly: GCA_024509875.1. Classification (NCBI taxonomy): domain Eukaryota; kingdom Metazoa; phylum Mollusca; class Gastropoda; order Stylommatophora; family Oreohelicidae; genus Oreohelix; species Oreohelix idahoensis. The sequence goes on from JAMPIV010020373.1 coordinate 484,046, forward strand.
TCGCTGATGATGCTGCAGTCGTCACTCAAAGCCAACAGGAGCTTCAGAGCTTGATGAATCGCTTCACTAAAGCATGCAAGGACTTTGGCCTCACAATAAGTCTAAAGAAAACGAATGTGCTGAGTCAGGATGTGGGTGCTGCACCAGTTATCACTATCGATAACTATGAATTGGCAGTGGTGCACCACTTCACATACCTAGGGTCTACCATCAATGACAAAACTCTCACTGGATACAGAAATCGACAGCCGCATTGGCAAAGCTGCAGCTACCTTTGCCCGCCTCACATCGCGTGTTTGGGGAAACTCTAAACTCACAATGAAGACCAAAGCTGCGGTATATAATGCCTGCGTCACCAGCACACTCCTATATGGCAGCGAGACCTGGACGACCTATGCTAAGCAAGAAAGAAGGCTCAATACCTTCCATTTGCGGTGTCTACGCCGCATCCTTGGCATCTCGTGGAAAGATAAAGTGACAAATGTCGAGGTGTTGTCACGTGCTGGCCTTCAAAGTATGTATACGCTTCTTAGACAGCGCAGACTTCGCTGGCTTGGCCATGTTCGCCGCATGGATGATGGTCGCATCCCAAAAGATATCTTCTACGGACAATTAGCAGAGGGTAAGAGAACAGTTGGGCGACCACAGCTGAGGTTCAAAGATGTGTGCAAGAGAGATATGAGGGCACTGGACATGGATCCAGCAACATGGGAGGATAAAGCTGCCGATCGCACTAAGTGGCGATGCTATTTACGGCGCCACCTCAGATTGGGCGAAGAGAGGCTCACACAAGAAGCAGAGGTGAGGAGAAAACGTCGAAAGGAGCACCCGGAAAATAAGCAGCTGAGGGCTGACACCTCAGGGGCGCATTCCCATAGTCAGTTATGACTGAAGGGGCTATTATTATTATTATTATTATAATGTATCACTCGTGCTGTCGGTGTTACATATTCACCTATAGGAACCTTTCTCTACTCAGATGAGGTTGGGGGCTTTTTCTTTACGGGATCTAAGGGCAGAAGCTAAGGTCGTGGGGAAACAGAACTCTTTCCATAATTAATTAGAAAACACTGTCTAGTGGAAAGCATTCGCATTCCTGTCTTCTTGTCCCTATCTCGAATAGGTCTTTATTCTTTCTTAACGAGCCAATTTCTAGAGACCTTATATCTAATATCTCATAGACTATTCCTTGCAAAAACTACTGTTGTAGTTGCCTTAGTACTCACCACACAACAATATGAAGAGAACGGACTTAATTGGATGGCAGGGGAAATAGTTTATTTTTCTCTGGATCGGAGAAGGAAAAGGCAAGAAGATTAAAGAACAGGTGGATAAACAAATAAATAGATTAATAAAATTACAGACAAATAGATAGATTTATAGAATTACAGACAGATAGATTTATAGAATTTCAGATAGATATATCTATAAAATTAGACAAATAGATAGATTTATAGAATTACAGACAACTAGAAAGATTTATAGAATTACTGACAAATAGATGTATAGAATTACAGACAAATAGATGTAGGCTATAGAATTACAGACAAATAGATGTATAGAATTACGGACAAATTATGTATAGAATTACAGACAAGTAGATCGACAAAAATAAAATGAGGGTGCGATATTGAGATGAATAGAGAAAAATATAAATATAAAAAAGCCAAATCAATAAATAGTTACGTAGACAGATCGATAATAGACAATCAGACAGGTACATTGTGAGATAGACAGGAGGAAAACAAAGACAAAAAGATAATGGAAAGAGACATAAATAGAAATGAAGGCCTAATTAGACAGACAAATATAGATCATATTTAATAGCATATTCAATGAACTTCTTTTTCTTCTTTCGTTCGCTTGAACTATATTGTCTATATCTGCAATGTTGTTTCTTGTATAAACTTCACTGTCTTTTATAGTTCATACAGAGGTCCATATAGCTTTGCTTCCAGTGTTGTTTCTCTGGGCCAGTGGGTTTGCCTCAATATATCATATTCGGGGCAATCTTGAAGTACATGCTCCGCAGTCTGGGGTGCCTGTCCACATGTACACATGGCTGAATTGCCAATCTTGAATTTTGTATACATGTTGCTGCGGAGGCGGTTGTGTCCTGTTCTGAGGTGCAGAATGACTATTTGTTCTGATCTGTTCATAGCTTGGTAGTCATCCTGCGTTGGTGTTGGTGGCTTTCTGATAGATTTGATCATCTTTTTCTTCTGATGGTATGTAACTGGTACATCCGGTTGCTCGTCTGCAGCACCTTCTTTAGTCAATCCATCTGCTCTCTCGTTTCCTGGTATTCCACAATGAGACGGTATCCACTGCATGGTGACCCTGCGCTGGTTGCACAGTTCAGAAAGTAGGGCTTGTATGCCTGGCAATTTTTTGGACTGAAGTGCTTGAAGTGCTGATCTTGCATCTGTCAGGAATACTACAGGCTGTGGACCGAGATTGGTGTTCAATAGTTTCTCAGTTGCCACCTTGATTGCCTGGACTTCTGCATCATAGTTGTTACAGAATTTCCCCGTTGGTACTCTGACAGTATCCCTAGTGTTGTTTGGGTATTCTATGTACACTCCTGCTCCTCCATTCTTTACTGCATTCTGTGCTGACCCATCCGTGTATACTCGGACCCAGAGGTCCTGTGGGTATTCATCATCCAGGAAACTGAGAGTGACTGTCCTACGTGCACGCTGTTCTGTTCATCGCTGTCGAATATTCCTTTCTTTTTCAATGAACAGATCTAGCGTTAATATTTCTTCATCTGCTCTTTACTTTTCCTTTTAATTATTATTATTATTTTTCTTCTTCTTTTTCTTGGTACATGCCAGCTGGTGTGGTGATCATGTCTCTTCGCAACTCACTCTAGCCGGTACTGTTTTCATCAAATTCTGTAGCAGACTTCTTTCCAAGCCACGATGTTAAACCGTCCAGTTCTGCTCAACTTACAGCAGTGAACGGAATGGCATATGGCAACAACCTACTTCTCTCAACGAAAAAATGTTAGGAGATGTCAGGGACCTAGAGCTGACTACTGCCTTTATTAGAGTCATTAATGTAGAAGTCTGAGGGCGAACGAGATGTCAGGAACCTAGAGCTGACTACTGCCTTTATTAGAGCCATTAATGTAGAAGTCTGAGGGCGAACGAGATGTCAGGAACCTTGAGCTGACTACTGCCTTTATTAGAGCCATTAATGTAGAAGTCTGAGGGCGAACGAGATGTCAGGAACCTTGAGCTGACTACTGCCTTTATTAGAGCCATTAATGTAGAAGTCTGAGGGCGAACGAAGAAGAAGAAGATAAAACTGTCCAGTTGGTTCTCTCTATGTCAGCATCTTTGAACAGAATAAAACAGAAATCAGAAGAAATCTTGTCCGAGGAACAGGCTGGCTTTAGACCAAAAAGAAGTACCTCAGAACAAATCTTCAATATTAGATTACTGATCGAAAAACATCTCCAGCATCAACACGATTTATTTATACCATAACTTCATCGATTTCACAAAAGCCTTCGATCGAGTCTGGCATGAAGGCTTATGGCAAATAATGAGAAAATTCAATTTTGATACCAACATCATAGATATCATTGAAGCACTATACAAGGACGCAAGCAGTGCTGTTTTTGCAAGCAATGACATTTGAGACTTTTTCAAAACAACTGTAGGAGTTCGCCAGGGATGTATCCTGTCCCCAGTGCTCTTTAATATATATCTAGAACATATTATGCAGGAGGCTCTTTATGATTATAAAACAACCATATCAATTGGAGGCCGACCTCTTTGCAATCTACGTTTTGCTGATGATATCGATCTGATAGCTGGAACAGAATCAGAACTTTAAGACCTTACCTCTAGACTGGAGAAAGTAACAAGAACATATAGGATGGAAATTAATATAGAAAAAAGCAAGGTATTGGTGAATAGCCATAAGAAACATGTTCCGACCAACATTACGTTAAATGGGCAAACGTTAGAAGAAGTTAACACCTTTAAATATCTCGGGTCCACTATATGTAGTGATGGGAGATCAAGTAAAGAAATCAAGACAAGACTTGAGATGGCCTCAGCTGCCATGACAAGACTTAATGTGATCTGGAAAAGTAACATCAGTTTTCCTGTGAAGATCAAATTATACAAATCACTTGTATTATCTATTCTCTTATATGGGTGTGAGAGCTGGACACTCACTGCAGATACGGAGCGAAGGATTCAGGCTTTCGAGCATAAATGTTATAGAAGAATTTTGCGCATTTGCTATAAAGAGCACAAAACAAATGTCTATGTTAGAGAGAAGATAAACACCTATGCAGGCCACCAAGAACCACTTTTGTCAGTAGTGAAACGTCGAAAGATTGCCTGGTTTGGGCATGTAACTCGTCATGACTCCCTTTCGAAAATGATCCTCCAGGGAACAGTCGAAGGTAAACGGAGAAGAGGAAGGCAAAGAAAATCCTGGGCTGATAACATCAAAGAATGGGCAGGACACGTTTTTTCCACACTTGTACGCATTGCTGAGGATAGAGAGCAGTGGAGGACCCTGTCTGCTGATGCTTCCACCATGGCACCCCTACGACCCATGACGGGTTACGGGTTGAGATGAGATGATGATGTCAGCATCTATCTCTTCTTCCGGATTTCTTCTTCTGATAACATGGTCAAATAAAGTGGTTTGCTTCTTCCTAATGCGAGTAACAAGCTTCCTTTGCACTGTTGACGTCTTTCAGGACATCCTCATTACTCATTTTTTATTTTATTTTTTATTTTATTTACCTGAAAATCTGACAGACAGATTTGTTTCCAGGTAGGAACAGACAGTAGAACACGTACTCCACAACTGTTGGTTCCATGAGAGGAGCATGGTGACAGCATGGTCTTGTCCAACCCAGTTGTTGAGGGAGAAACTGTACGGTGACGTGAGAAGCCTGAGACGGACTGCCAGTTTTATAAGAGAGATAGATGTGGTTATTTGAGAGCTAAGGAAGAAGGAGAAGACCTTTTTTTACGACAAAGCAGAGGAAGACGTCAAAGGTCGGCTGCAATTGATCGTCACCGTCTTATGTCCCTTGTCTTGATGGTGCACTCTGATAGACTCTTTCCTGTCTGGTGTCTTGATGGTGCACTCTGATAGGCTCCTTCCTGTCTGGTGTCTTGATGGTGCACTCTGATAGACTCTTTCCTGTCTGGTGTCTTGATGGTGCACTCTGATAGACTCTTTCCTGTCTGGTGTCTTGATGGTGCACTCTGATAGACTCTTTCCTGTCTGGTGTCTTGATGGTGCACTCTGATAGACTCTTTCCTGTCTGGTGTCTTGATGGTGCACTCTGATAGACTCTTTCCTGTCTGGTGTCTTGATGGTGCCCTCTGATAGGCTCTTTCCTGTCTGGTGTCTTGATGGTGCACTCTGATAGACTCTTTCCTGTTCGTCTCTTGTCTTGATGGTGCACTCTGATAGACTCTTTCCTGTTCGTCTCTTGATGTTATTTTCCCGCTTATTTGTCTTCCTGTTCGTCTCTTGATGTTATTTTCCCCCTTATTTGTCTTCTCCTTGTTCGTTTGTCGTCACCTCTGCCTTCTGTTATGGTCAGTAGCAAGGTGTTATGTCTTTTTATAAGTGACCAAAATAGTTTAGCTGTCTTAACTTCGAAACATGTCATCATTTATCATTTCATTCCTAGCTTTTCTATGACTTCTTTATTTGCTTTCCTCTCATTCAGTTATATATGCTCAATTCTTCTACATATATTCATCATCATCATGATCATCATCACTATCGTCATCAGTATCATCATCATCATCATCATTATCATCCAAGTCTTTCAGTTTCTCAAGTATCGTAGAATTTTCAACAAACATCTGATGTCCGCCTGTTCCATTGCACAAATTCCACGTCCCTTTATTTTCTGTCGCCAGTTGTCTTCTCCACAGGTTCTTCAGTCTCCCGGTATCTTTCTTACCCTGGGGGTTCCAGAAAAGAGAAGAGCCTTATAAAGCTATCAACAGGTTTACCAACATTTCAAGGGCTGGTATATCTTTCTTCTAACTGCCTGCTTCTTGTCCATGCTTCTGCTTCATCATCATATATCATTTAATTGCTTTTATTTTTCATTTACTTTTCATCAATGTCCATTAGCTCCCCGAGAAGTATAGTCAATCAATTATTCAATGTCCTTTAGCTCCCCGAGAAGTATAGTCAATCATTCAATACCCTTTAGCTCCCCGAGAAGTATAGTCAATCAATCAATACCCTTTAGCTCCCCGAGAAGTATAGTCAATCAATCAATACCCGTTAGCTCCCCGAGAAGTATAGTCAATCATTCAATACCCTTTAGCTCCCCGAGAAGTATAGTCAATCAATCAATACCCTTTAGCTCCCCGAGAAGTATAGTCAATCATTCAATATCCTTTAGCTCCCCGAGAAGTATAGGCCTTCATGAAACACATGCCAAGTCTTCCTGTCCTGTGCCATCCGCTCAAGTTCTTGATATTATCAGTTATTTTTCGGAACGCACAATCAGCTTATCTTCTATTTTATCTCAAATATTTACCTTAGCTCCAATCCCCGATTTCTTTACCCTGAAAAAATAAAACTGTCTTTCTGTTTTTAAGAAACACTTACTTATATTATCAGATGTTGTTTTGGAGCGCTCAATCAGCTTATCTTCTTTTTTATCTCAAGTATGTACCTTTGCTCCAACAACGGAGCATGTTTTCCTCATCATTTTCACCTCTGTATCCAGTTCTCTTCTCCATGTGTTTTTTGGTCTACCTCTGCCTCTCTTTCCCTGTGGATTCCAGAACAAGAACTGCCTTGTAATGCTATCAACAGGTTTCCTCAATGTGTGTCCTATCCATCGCCAGCGTCTTCTTCTCATCTTTTGTTCCACTGGCACTTGTCTGGTTCTTGTCATCAATTCCACATTTGTGACTTTGTCATACCATTTCAGTCCTTCTATTCTACGCAAGATACACATATCTTTGCAGTAATATAGACAAAGTTGGAGGGACAGACAATGATATCACAACAAGAATACAAAAAGCAAGAGGAGCTTTCTTTACGATTCTACATCCTTTAGTAGTGTTTCTTCAAGTTCAACCTTGTTATCATTTCTTGCATTTATATTCATTATCTTTGTGTTTTCCCTGTGTATTTTCAGGCTCACTTGTTGTGACCTCTCATCGAGAATTTTCATTTTCTCTTGCATCTGATTATGGTTATGGTACAGAAGAGTCAAGTCATCTACAAAATCCAGATCATCAAGCTGTTTAGTCAGATTCCACTGGATTCCATTTCTGTTGTGTGATGTCGATGTTTTCATAACCCAATCTATAGCTAGTAAGAAAAAATCTTACGATCCATACAACAGCACTGACTTTATAATTGAGCTGAGGTTTCTGATTTTTATGTTGGATTTGATGTCTCTTTTATTCCCGTAATTTCTCAATGCAAAGAATTATCATCTTGTCTTGTGTATCCTTATTTTGATATAATTGTCTGTCCCTCCTGCTTTGTCTATATTTCTGCCAACATATATGTATGATTGTGCATATTGTAGAGGTGTTTTTTTTTTATTTAAAAAAAATACATTCTTGTGATCGTTTCCTGTGTTTATTCGGGGGGACCACTTCTGATGATCAGATTGCCCCCTGTTGTATCGCTCTGTATAGAGTTTCCTATCATCTCTTATTATCTTTGTCCGTTGCGCACTTTCAGACCCAACAGTTATAACCTCTCATCAAATACAGTATTTTCATATTGTCTTGCATTTAATCTTGGTTATAATACAAGATGCAGGCTGTTGGTAAAATCTAGATTGTATTTCTGTCATTAAAGCTTTGGTGTTTTCTATTTCGCCTAAAGTAAGTTATCAATTTTTGAGATTTCGCTTCTACCTGACAAACTTATATTTTCGCTTCAGATTTCTAAACTTATAATTCTATCAAACATATCAATTATTTTGTCCTTAGAAAGGGCCCTTAGCGTAATTTCTGTTTCGAAGAAAAATATCCCGTTCTACCCGTGATTGGTTATAATTATTATATATTGTGTATAATTTTAATTTGTAGGCCTATATTCAGTTGTTGCTATCTGTCTATGATATTACCCCTTTCCCGTCATTTATTGTAGTCCTTCATATGGTAAATGAAAAATTATAATTGCGTGTATGTGAGTGTGTGTGTATCCCACCTCACAATATTTAGATTATTCATATTCTTGTTTTGCTTTTTTTTTTTCTTTTTTTTTTTTTTTAATGAGGGGATGTGAAATCTGGGATCCGTGGCGTTACATTTAAATTGTCTAACTCTTCCAACCAATCGCTACAGATAAATCATCCGAAGTTAAGTGATGTGTTTGACAGTTAACCTATCATAACATGCAGTACCGAATTTGAATAGGGGTCCTGATTACAAGCGGGTCGCTCATGTTGTTTACAAATACTTTTGATAATCAAGCCAATTGTAACGTTCTGATCAATGAACATTCAGTTTAGGTACCGCCTTCTTATCGCTGTAAGGCGAGCGCGAGTGATTAGCCAACCATTGATTACCAGTCGTAGCACGTCAGAGACGCCTAGCAAATCAAGCCCCGCCCACCAGCCGATCGAGTGGGCTTGTCTTAATTCGGCGGGACGTGATAAAAGGGAGAATTTCTGTTCGGTGAAATCAGTTTTTCCCAGACTTCGGTGTGTGTTCAACAAAATTGTGGCTGTTTTCGGTTATAATCTGCCTTTGCAATTGTGGAAAATCTTTTCATCTCATAAGTGGATCTGCAAAGTGGTGCTAATTTTGATCACATTTACAAGGTACCAACGATATTTTGATGGACTATTTGAGTGCTGATTGTTCGGAATAAGAGATAGGTCTATACGTGTAGAGAGAGACAGAGACGTTTGCCAAGTTTGGTAAGTAGGCCTACATAGATATGTGTTGTCACTGTTTTATCTATCTTCGTCTCAGATCTCATTATTTTCATTGTGTCTGCCTTTGCTGTTGTTTATAGCAATAATCGTTTTTCATAGCGTTCAGCTTGTCTTAGTTTATTTGCAACAGACTTTGTTTATTGTCTGCATTTTTTTATTAATTTTCAGCAGACTCTGTTAATTCTGAGCAATTCATGTTCTTCTTCCTGTGTAGGCTTATATGCTTTTGTTGGTATTCCGTAAGCGATCTGGCTATCGACATCTCTCTATTTTGTTTATATGTATGTTTATATTTATTTATATAGACTTATATATCTGTCCTTTAAGTTTCTTTTTCATTTCTACATATCTATTTATATACATATATCTATGTAGGCTTATATATCTTTATCTATCTATAGGCCTATATCTATCTAGTCTACGTCTTTAAGTCTGTATTGGCATATTATATGTATGTTCAGATATCTACGTGCACCAACTGTAACTACTCAGAAAAGGTTTGACATCAGCAAATTGAAGGACTCCCTTACCAGAAAAGCTTTTGCGGCCGACATAAAGAAACGATATCAATTTGCCAAAAGTCAGGAAAAGACATTGACTGATGATATAGACCAGAATTTCAACACCATTTCACCAATATACAAAGAAAGTAACAAATCATGCTTGGGATTCCAGGAAAGGAAGAAGCAAGACTGGATAACACCAGAAACTTTAAACACCATAACGATGAGAAAGGAAATAAAAAGAAAGAAAACAGAAGCGAAGTCCACCAGGTTAAAGCAACTATATAGCGAACAGTACAGTCAGCTGGACAAGGAAGTTAAACGCCAAACCCGAGCCAACAAAAGGAATTTCCTAGACGATCTTGCAAGACAGGCAGAGGAGACAGCACTGAGAAATGAACAAAGCTCAGTATACAAAATAACTAAATTCATCAGCGGAAAACGAGGTGCAAACAATATTACATTAGTAAGACTTAAGCAAGGTAATCTCATCACGACAGCAGAGGGACAATAAACAAGATGGGCAGAGCACTTTAGAGAAACTCTGAACAAGGAACCACCAGAGACACAATTGAATGTTCCTGAAGCTGAAAACGATCTAGATGTGAATACAGACACTCCACGAAAAGAAGAAATCATCACAGCAATCAAAAGGTTAAAGAACGGCAAAGATCCGGGCCATGATAACTTAAATGCAGAGCTATTTAAGACAGACCCTGAGCTAGCAGCAGAACTATTAGAACCACTATTTGCACAAGTCTGGAAAACGGGGACAACACCATCAGAGTGGAACAAAGGAATAATTGTCAAATTGCCCAAGAAGGGAGATCTTGCAGACTGCAATAATTGGAGAGGAATCACTCTTCTCTCAGTTCCCAGCAAAATACTAGGCAGGATAATTAAACAGAGAATTTCAAAGGCAGTAGATCACAAACTGAGGAAAGAACAAGCAGGATTTAGAAAGAACAGGAGATGTGTAGATCATATATTCACTCTCATGAACATTTTAATGCAGTGCTCAGAATGGCAAAGACAGCTTTACATTAATTTCGTTGATTTTGAAAAGACTTTTGACAGCATACATAGGGACAGTTTATGGAAAATACTGAGGGCTTATGGAATTCCAAGCTGCATAGTGTCAATCATAAAAAGCCTCTATGCAACCTTTACATGCAGTGTTGGGCAGAGCAACCTAACCTTTGAGGTGAAGACAGGAGTACGACAGGGATGCCCCTTATCAACCACTCTATTTTTAACAGTCATAAACTGGGTGATGCGCCAGACAACAGAGGGCAGTCCAAGAGGAATAAGATGGACAACATTTTCTACATTGGAAGATCTGGAATATGCAGATGACATTGCACTACTAGCACATTCACATCAACACATCCAGGAAAAAACGGATAGACTTAATAAGTTTAGCCAGCAGGTGGGCTTGAACATCAATTTAAAGAAGTCTGAGGTCATGACATATTAATGTGAGCAACCCTGAGCCCATATCAGTAAGGAATAAGCAATTGGTTCAGACAGATACCTTCACATACCTAGGAAGCATAGTAACACCAGACGGCGGGGCAGGCAAAGACATCAACATCAGAATGAATAAGGCAAGAACAGCCTTCTTTAGCCTAAACAACATCTGGAAGTCCTCCCAATACAGTACAAGCACAAAATTAAGATTATATCAGAGCTGTGTGCTTTCTGTGCTTCTCTATGGTGCGGAATGCTGGAGAGTTACAGAGAAGGAAATGTCGAAATTGTCCTCTTTTCACACAACATGCCTAAGAAAAATTCACCGAATCTTTTGGCCGAATACCATCACTAACCAAGATCTGCTTACTCGTAGCAAGCAAGAGGACATGCACACCATCATAGTTGGCAGACGCTGGAACTGGGTTGGTCATGTCCTCAGAAGAGACCCCGATGCCATCACAAGAACAGCTATGCAGAAGAAGAAGATATCTACGTATTTATATGTAGTCCTGTATCTATATTTGTCTGTCTAATTAGGCCTTCATTTCTATTTATGTCTCTTTCCATTATCTTTTTGTCTTTGTTTTCCTCCTGTCTATCTCACAATGTACCTGTCTGTCTGTCTGTCATCGATCTGTCTACGTAACTATTTATTGATTTGCCTTTTATATATTAAATTTTTGTCTATTCATCTCAATATCGCACTTTCATTTTATTTTTGTCGATCTACTTGTCTGTAATTCTATACATCTATTTGTCTGTAGTTCTATACATCTATTTGTCTGTAATTCTATACATCTATTTGTCTGTAATTCTATACATCTATTTGTCTGTAATTCTATAGCCTACATCTATTTGTCTGTAATTCTATACAACTATTTGTCAGTAATTCTATAAATCTTTCTATTTGTCTGTAATTCTATAAATCTTTCTATTTGTCTGTAATTCTATAAATCTATCTATTTGTCTAATTTTATAGATATATCTATCTGAAATTCTACAAATCTGTCTGTCTGTAATTCTATAAATCTATCTATTTGTCTGTAAATTTATTATCTATCTATTTGTCTGTAATTTTATTAATCTATTTATTTGTCTGTATGTTGCGCACAGATTCTTTTGTGTGGTAGTCTGTGACGCACAGATTACTGTTGGTAGGCATACAAATGTAAGGTATAACTATTTGTCTGATGAAAGGTATTTTATTTAAGAATCAATGATTCGTAGTCTAAGGGACAGAACCCTGATTGATCGGTGTTATATTCGGTTATATGGGTTATCTGTTCTTGTGTCTCAATCTGGCGTATGAATATTAGATTTAAGTCGTTTTGCGTCTGGTATGGCCAGATACAGATTGGTCTTGCTTAAAATGTTTATGGCCCAAATTTATATTTATTCCTTGACTATCTAAGGTGATTCGGTCTTATATCTTTGTATCTTTGTATTTCTATGTCGGTTTAATTTTTGAGCCGAACTCTGGGGTCAAAGGCATTTCTGCGCATGCGTCGATTTGGGGTGTCGACAGAGAAGCTGCTGTCATGTCGTCGCTGCTATGGACTGGTCGATTAGAAAGTCTGAAGATTGGTCTCTGTGATTTATTCTAGGAAGGAAATTGTTTCTCTGTATGACTGTAGTATCAGGGATTCTCCTAATGTTCATTATTAACGCCAAGGAATGGCGTGCGTTATTCGCTTGTGTGTGTTTTCCTAAAGCCAGGTAAAACCAAAACCTTTTTGCTGAACTTTTTTGCTAAGCCTAGATGGGAGACGTATTATCATACATCTAGGATTGTTGACTACAGATGAAGATGACGTGTTATCTAGCAGCACTAGATTACTTGATATAACCAGCCTTATTGATAGCAGAAATGTATAAAAGCCCATTGAGGACATTTATGTATGAATAACGAATTAATTCTGCTTCATAATGCTTCATCCTGGGTGAGCGAAGCTCAAGGATGAGAGCCATTTTGGATCCCGCCTTTTCTAAGCGGATCATCGTCGGAGAACAGAAAAGGTCCTATTATCTGATGATGGTACAGAGATCTATATATTATGGAAACCCACTACTGTGGTTTAAGATTGTTACTATAAACATTTGATGAATTTACGGCTTGAGAAACCTAGCCAGGAGAAGGTTCTGACAGTGAACCATTGTTGATGATTATGTATCCACCTTAACTGACGCGATTAGTCAGTTGAAACATGAGACGATAGACAACCGGAATATTGAGTGCTTGCCTACTATCGTTCCATTATATTTACATGCCACATAAATGTACATCTGATATTGTCACCCATTTTTTCAAGTATACGATGATTTTTTGCCAACCTGTTCAAGTGACTGTAATCGTGATGTCGAAGTGTACGTCCATTATTAAATGTATGAAACGTCATCAGCAGTCTACCCTTTATTGACTTCTAACTATGATTGAGTGAGTGACTTGTCAACTCAACAGAACTGTACACACATTCGCGTCCTTTACATCTACATTCTCACTCGATGTCAGCACTGTGTCGGAACGAGTTGACCATTCATTTATGTGTCCAGTATAACCTTATGAAAGCTTTAACAACATCACAACACAAAACGCTTTATCACTGTAATTTTATAAATCTATCTATTTGTTTATCCACCTGTCCTTTAATCTTCTTGCCTTTTCCTTCTCCAATCCAGAGAAAAATAAACTATTTCCCCTGCCATCCAATTAAGTCCGTTCTCTTCACATCTTCAACAGTAATCTAAATCAGTTATCTCAGTATTGGATCTGCTACCTCATTAACATGCACTGACCATTCCAGGCATTGACTAGCAAACGTGATTTAGCCGGCTGCTGTTTATTTTTATCTGAAACACGGGTCAACATAGTTCGACCTGCTTCTGTACACATCTTGTCCGGCTCCCGACGCCTATCCCGCCCATCAAACAATCGTTACTATGGTAACTGATCCATAGTTTCAACGATAAGGATCCGATTATATTTTCCTGTGTTGCAGTCAATCCTTTACCTTCTCAAGATGTTTGAGCAATACACTTCTTGTTCTCAAAGAAGCTAAGGGATGATTAGAATTAGGAATAACTTTGAAATTAGGAATAAGGAACAAGACAAAAATACACAATCTTAGCGATGAATAAATTTAACATTCTTCGTCGATGTGGACGAATGTATATTGTAATGCCACGACTGTAACGCAAATAGTATTCCGATTTGATCAAAAAGGGAACAGTATATGCCAGTTTGGATTTGTAAATCACATTGTCAGGGTTTTATTCTATTCAACACTTTTATTTGCGCTCCTTATGCTGAGGGTGAAAAGTTCTATTATTTATTGATCTACAGTAGAACTCCATTTATCCGAACCCCAATTATCCGAACATCCAATTATCCGAACACTTTTTCCAGAAAAAAAAATCATGCGCCACCAGTCACGTTAGACTACATTTCTGAATCTTTTAATGCGACAAGCTTCAAATGTGTGCGAACAATTTGTAGAGGATGGAATGGGCTAATGGTCAGTCGCTTACGTACAGGAAGTCAGTTAGATCATAAAGTCAGTTAATATCTGGTTTACCAATCCAGTGTATGTGTGCGTTCTAGGCAGAACACTGGCTAAACAGACAGTTCAACTTAAAATAATTGTGTCTGCTACTACAGCAGAATAATTTTGGTGTACAAGTATTTCTCTGTGCGATATGGCATCTTCCAGTAGGCCTAAAGCATATAAAAGGAACCGCAATGTTTGTCAATTGAAACGAAAACAGAAATTGTCAAGAGACTAGGAAAAGATGAAACTGTGTCTTCACTTGCGAGGATTTTCAATGTTGGGAAAGCTACCGTCTCTGACATCAAAAGTAACAAGGATAAAATTATGAGTTTTGCATGGAAATTGGATAGTTAAAATGGGTCGAAGAAACGTAAAACCATGAGGAATGCGAAAGATTTGAAATTGGAAGAGGCTTTGTATATATGGTTTGTGCAAAGAAAAAGCAAAAGGGTAACCTATCTCTGGCTCTCTATTGTGTGAAAAGGCACTTCAGTTCAACAATCAACTTGACGGTCCTCCTGACTTTAAGGCTAGCCAGGGATGGTTAAGAAACTTGAAATCTCGTCATGGCATACGAGAATTGGAGATTCAAGGGGAATTTTTACCTAGCGATGCAACTGCCGCTGAAAATTTTAAAGAAACATTCTTGGCTTTTTTGGAAGAAGAAGGTTATTCACTCGATGATGTGTATAATGCCGATGAGACTGGCTTATACTGGAAATCATTGCCTCAAAAATCACTTGCATCTCAGAGCGAAGCAGCTGCCCCTGGGTTTTAAAAGTGCAAAGAGAGAGTAACAATTTTGGTAGCCGCGAATGCCAGTGGAAGTCATCGTTTACCGGTGCTAATGATCGGCAAAGCCAAAAAACCACGTCGTTTAAAGAATGTGACATGTCTCCCATTGTGCTACAAAGCACAGAAGAGTGCTTGGATAAATAGTGAAATATTTCTTGATTGGTATACAAATCAGTTCCTCCCAAATGTTTGAAGAGGTTGAGAGAACAAGAAAAGAAAACTGGAAAAGTAATTCTTCTACTGAACAATGCACCATCTCATCCAGAGACGGATACATTGAATGCAGTTGATGCAAATTTTAAAGTAATTTTTCTGCTTCCCAATGTAACAGTCCTAATTCAACCAATGGATCAGAGTGTTATAGCAAAGCTTAAAAAGATGTACAAGAAGGAAGTCCTGCGTCGTTTATTGTTGGCTGAAGATGAAGAAAGTGTGGTGGCGTTTTCCAAAAAGCTTAATCTCAAAGACTGCTGCTATATGTTAGCTGATGCTTGGACCACCCTGTCACAAGATAATCTCAACACGGCTTGGAATAGATTGCTTGGGAAAAAAGGAGGAAATGCAACTACTGCAGTGGACACAAATGATGATGGAAGAAATGAAGTTGTGGAACTATTTCAAGCAATGCCCGGATTTTCGGACTGTGACAAAGATGATGCACACATGTGGCTAGAAATTGATAATGATTCTGGTTTTCAGTTTTTGAATGACGAAGAAATTTTGTCTTTTGTGCAAGAAGAAAACCAAATACATGTAGTGACCGATGATGAAGACTCCTCAGATGTACATGATGTACTTGTAGATTATGAAGAAAACCCAAAACGTCAACCAAATCCTGAAGAGGCCTTTATAGCACTAGAAACAGTGATGGCTTGGTACGAGCAAAAAGATGACAGCTGTCCTACACAGCTTCTGCTGTTGAAGACAATGCGGGACTTAGCAGCCAAAAGGAGACTATCCAGTTTGGTGCAAAAGAGGATTCCTCATTATTTTAAATAGTGGGCTACATCTGTGCAAGTACATGTATACGTAAGTTGCGCCTGGTTTTGAATCGTTTGTAATGTTACAATATTTTGATAACATTTCTCTTTCTTAAAAAAAAAAAAATTAATACAAGTAGTACATGCACTGCAGTGTAATGAAAGATTTTGGTGATACAGTGATCTAATACAGTGTGGGTATTATTATTACAATACAAGTAAATATGTTTTATAGAGTATTTTCCTTGTGATGGTTAATTATTTTTAGGTTAGAGTGGTCTCTAGCGGCACAGGTGCCAGGTTAGAATCACGCTACCGACACGCGCCAGTCTACCCAGCTGTAAAGGGATACCTGACTCTGCTCATCAGAGTCAGGGAAGGAAAAGGCAGTGTGGGAGGGACCTGGTCACCCCATCTCAATGCTGGACCTAGTATGGTGGTCTCTAACACTCTATTCCTCTACGGCAGTTCATTTAGACCTCATATTCTAATTTAATGAAAATTAGTCTTATTTAACCAAAATAAGACTACTTCTTGGTTTGTCCTGAACAGGACGTTTCGTTTTGTCCGTTTCGCTCCTTTCGGCCGACACATCCGACTTCAGCACTGCATTTTTGGGACCGGGTTAGCCTTCCCACTTCGATCCCTACTCTCTCAGCCAGACTGCAGTGATGCAGCCAGTTTCCAGGACCAACCACTTGGAGGTGGAGTAGGGTCTTGGTCAGCTCTGGTTCGCTGACCCTGACGCAAGCAGTCTAGCTATGGGTCGCTGGACTTCATTTATCACTGTTGATGCGTCTTCAGTCCGAAATAAGAGTACAGGGGCGGGAGGTTCATTGCATAGAAAAGTCTATGACCATTTTTTAAAAATTCGACCCACCACAAAGATGGGATTCTTC